>JANZLD010000001.1:2444061-2460274 GCA_026413575.1 Erythroxylum carthagenense
GGAGGCTATCCAAGATTTCCGGAGTGAAAGGAGAGTTGTACTGTGCTATCGGGCGATCTGGACGGAAGCTCATGGCCGCGTTAATTCGATCATCCACAATTTTCTCTGGGTCTTCGGCCGGGCGGTGATCGGTCGTCATGCTAGTTTGTCGGGCGACTTGCCGTGCAGACGGCTGCTGCTGTGCCGGTTGAGACTACAAAATTTGGCGGATCAACAGATCAGCTGCTTCCTCGATCTATTTTCGGGTCAGGTTAAGGTGTATTGCCGGAAGAGGATCTGTGCCTAATCGGTGTTGGATATTAGGGGGTGGATTGAGCGTAGCGTTATCCTCCAAAGCTACGCTCTGTTCTTCTTGTTCCAAGGTTTGAGGTTGTAGTTGATCGTTAGGATTTGAGGATTCCGTGCGGGAAACATGCGATGCAGGCGGCAGAGTCGCAGGTAGCTGCAAACCTATGCATTGCATCACCAGAGCCGCGACAGCGGCTATATCAAGGTTCGTCGCCGCCGCCTGACTGATCTGTGTGTTTCTGGACGTGGTGCCCTGAAGTTGGGCCCCACGGTGGGCGCCAATTGGTTCTGCTAGATTTTGGCTGAACTGTACGTTGCCGTTTGGATCCATAGGTTGACTGCTCTCCGTGATGAATCCGACGTATTGATACCTGCAAAACAAGGAAGGCACGTCGGGGGTTATGTCCCGATTAGCCTCTCCGACGCTCAAGTCAGCCTTTTGGTGAAGGTGGGATTGCTGTCAAAACCAGAGAACTAGGTTTTTGATTACGTACCTGTGTTATGGGAGAATCATACCTTATATATGGTTTTTTAGCTAGGTTTAGGTCTTTACGTAGACTTCTACCTCTGTATGGAAGGTTTTCTCATGCTAACGGGCTGTGGAGAGCGGGGATCGGGCTTGGGCTTAGCATGACAATTAGGTAGGAGATTAATCTTTGAAGAATGGACCGATCGGCCCACGGCTCGTTTTGACTTGGTCCGGTCCCAACACGGCTGGCCCAACCAATAAGTAAAGTATATCTATACACAATCAACAAAAAACATAATTAATAAAGAAAAGAATTCTCATTCCCCAGCACCTTCTTTATTCTCCAGTAAATAAGGATTATACGTTCCAAGTATTCTATCCCCATGTAAGAAGGAATGGTTGTTAGAAGTTGTATTTGGTGCCGTACAGTTGATGGTGCACATCATGATAGCCATTATTGTTCCTAAAGAACACATCCTGGAATCCTTAGTCCACAGACCATCGACAATTTTCATACGAATCAGACAGGACAAAGCACCACCAACAGTTTCAACCAGCAGCTGTCCTGTTCGAAAGATAACATTCGCTTAGAACTAAAAAAATTAAAAATTTAAGTAATTTATTATCAATTTTTAAAATTTAGGTTAGAATCGAAAAAAATTGAAAATTTTGATATTTTTTTACTACTTTTTAAAATTCAAGTTATAATTGACAAATTGACAAAAATTTTGATTTTTTAAATAATTAATCATATTTTAAATTCTTTAATTTTATTTAATTTTTACAGCATATCGATTTTATAATAATCTAATACCAATTAAACATATAAACTTAAACATCTTATTTTATCGGTTTAATTTCTGATTCGATTTTTAAAATATTAATTATTTTAATTGAATCCTAAACTTTATATTGAATCCAAGCCTAATTAACTATACAAATTAACAGCATCATGTAATCTGTAATCACCTAGGTGTGTCAATTTCTTTTTGTTAATGCATATGTTAAGACGGGACAAATGATGACTTAGATTAAATTTCTTTAAAAAGAGGTCTTACCGTCTTATTTGATAAAAAATTTTCCAAAGTGTTTGAAAAGCTAAAAATTATGAGTTCCAATTTATAAATTAATATTTTTCAAAAGAAGGTTTTTAACTTTTGTCTCCTTAAAAAATTTTGTTTATTAAGGATTATATTAAAATTTTACCTAAATAAACTTTTGTTAAAATCAATATTTTAACAATTGAATCGGACGTTAACCAGCTAAGATTTAAGGTTTAAAAGTTTCAACTAAAATTAAATAATCATAAATTAGCTAAATATTAAAAAAATTAAATATGATTTAAAGAATTTTTTATTTATCAAAAAATTTAAAACGTAATTAAAGAAGAGATTATTAAATAAAAATTAATTGGTTTATTTTAATTTCTAATAACTTTTTTATTTATAAACTGAAAAATTAGACGGTTTAAGATTTTCACAGTTAAATTAATCGAATTGGATAAATTTTGTAATTATCACTTAAAATTGATTAAAACATAATTATAATTCAAGGTTAAGAGCAATATAATAATAAGATTAAAATATCTTGCAACTTTGAAATCTTGACAAAAGTTTCTCACTAAGCACACCAGTCAACGACCCATACGCACTCTTATCTATTCTCTCTCGTTTACTTTTAACTCTACACGTCAAAGGCCCTTTACCGCTTTTTACTCGCTTTTCCTTCTTCCCTAAGAAACCACTTCGCCGGTCCTGTCGCCGTCGCCGTTGCCGGAACAGCCTTCCCACAAGTGTTTTCCCTCGTTGCACCAGATTGATGTGTGTATTCATGCAACGTTGACTCTCCATCAGTGCATCTTCTTGTTTAATCAGGTTATTAGTTACTGCGTTAACTACACGCTTTAGGATAGCTTGTTTCGGAATTGTCGTCGGCTTTTTGGATTCGTTTATGAATTCTATTGATTCTTGGGGATAATTTTGTGAAACCCAGAAAGAAATTTAACTCCTTTGCTTTAACGACTACTCCTTTTGTTGTTTTTGTCTGTTGAAAAAGTTCGTCCTTTTAAATCTTTCTTGTTGTTTCGAGGTAGAAATAATTCTTCCTGAAATTCTGTTTTGGGTTTATAATATGGGATTTGATTACAACCCCATTCTTCATTAGTGGGTTGTTAAAATCTTGGGCGGGGAAATTGTGAATTGTTCTGCTGTTGCATGCTTTTGATTGTGCATCTTCATAGTTCATAAAGTTATGCTCTGGTTAGTGGAATGGTCCTTCCTGTGTTGTTTTTATCAACTTCTTTTTTCCTCCTGTTATTTGTACTTTTATATGCTCATGGTCACTATGATTAATCATTCTTTAATGAATTCATCTTGTTTATGGACTTAATTAACCCTTCTCTTGCAGGGAAGTTGTGAAGTGTGTTCCTGTACATTATTCCTCGCCCATTTCGTCCTTCTAATTAGCTGATATTTAGGAGCCAAGTATCATCATCTTGTTATTTACAAGTAGAAGTCATAGATGGACTTAAATCAACTGCCCGCTATGGAAGATATCTCAACAGGTCTGCAGAGATATCCTGTTCCTTTAAGTTAACTTTCTCTCTGCTCTGTTCCTTCAATACCCATCTCTCATATCAGCTATTTGTTTAGTGGCGTATATTTACATGCTCCCTAGTACCTGTTCCATGTGTTACTTTAGAAGCTAACAGCATGAAAAATAAGCTCCACTTTTGGCAAATTTTCAAGGTTCTCAATTTTCAAGCTGTTGACAATGTTCACCTCTATGCTACACAGAAGAAACTGTAAAACAAGTAGTGGTGTCTCAGGCTATCAAAGGAACAATGCAGGACAGAGCCAAGGGAAAGGGTGGCCATAGAGACTGGCTTAGTGAGATGCCTGATGATGTTCTTGTCAAAATTTTATCACATCTAACTCTTAAGGAGGCAGCAAGGTTTACCATACTATGCAAAAGGTTCAGGAATCACTGGAGTTATTTTTGCGACTTAAAACTCTGACCCTTTACAGGGAGGACTAACTGATGTAACTGCGATATGACTAATGTTCTAGATGTTGCAACATCAACTGGATGAGCCAGATCTTTGAAGTTCCGTGAAAGCTTTAACCACAGTGATAATAGATGAGCTGGAGCTAGTTTTTAACAATCTGTACTCCATTAGTAACGTCTAGCTTTCCTGTGAATAACCTTTTTCTTTATATCGTGTAGGTGGTCCAATTGAATTGATATCATTTTTGAAAAGCCTTCTGATTTTATCCCTTGTAGGGTGTTTTTGTAGTAAGTATTACGCATCACTTGGAACGTTGGAATCATAAAAGGCTTTCAAGACATCACAGCCGGCTCAATTGGTCGCAGTAGTTGTTGGAATTCAAGCTGACGATCATAATCATAAAATGAGAGTAGACGAGGTGTAGATCTATGCTCTATCAGTAACTTTAATTGTTTTCTGGGATTAGTCTGAGCTGTTGTGATTAGAGAGAATGTGTGATATCTACTTACTAGACAGGAAATTACTTGAACTGGTGTAAGACTACGAATAACAATGGTAACAGAACACAGAAAAGTGTCTGGGAAAGTTAGAAAGGAGAAATGGGAAAGGGAAGAAGGTTTCTTGCTTAAATTACCTCCAATAGTTAAACCCTTTGGCATGCAATATCAATGGTTGCCGTGGAGATGCATAGTTTGATATTTTTCACGTGTACCAGTTCATTTTAATCATAATATTAAACAATTTCTTGCCATTTAAATATTATGCTCAGTAATATTCATGTGTTTATATGGAAACTGATTTCTTTACTTCACCCAATTTTATTGGAATTAGGTTCTTTCTGGGTATTGAAAATTATCTCTCTACTAGTTAAAAATAAGGTTACATATTATTTCTAATTAAAACATGGTCTACACATTTATTTCTGATTGAAACATATGCTTCATGTAGTGTACATGAACCTCATACAGATGCCAAAAATTTCAACACAAAATAGGTATTTGGTAAAAGTTTAAACCTTGACAACAATTACACTGCTTTAAACGCATGCTATCTATCATATGTTACTCGTAGATACGGTCCATATATTACATTAAGATTCTACCTCTTCTTAGATTTTGTAAAGACATATTAAAGTAATGTTGACCAATTAGATAGAGTCTAAAGTATGGATGTAAACTACAAATTGTTCCAAACTAATGGAACATGGGATTTAAGTCAATCTCCTAATTATTGCACAAAATTACGTTAATCTATTAATCACACACAGGAATTGATTGAAATGTTTATTATCATTGCAACAATTTTAGTTTTCTCATTAGCAATGCCAAAGTTTCAAAGACAAATTTTAGGATTTCTCATTAGCAACACCAAAGTTTCAATACACTTGCAAAGAATTGAATTTATCATCTAAAAAGGAAGTTAAAAAGCTTATCTTTTTCACTATGATAACCAAACATTCCACTCTGTTAATGCCTTCAGCGCAGATGCTTTGATCTAAACTTTGTACTTTCCATGTGCTCTGTTTTTCAAACACTTGGAAAATCTAATCTTGGACCAGGAAGAAGACCAAATGGAGACGGGACAGGAGACCCATAGGATGACAACCCGCGCAATAAAAGCATGACACTTGTCTATTTAATGTCTAAACTACCTCAGGAGGCCAAGACAATAGCACCCGAAAAAAAAAAACCGTTCTTTTCTTGCAACTTTGTCACCGGAATTCATCAATCATCATTCATCTACGTGATGTAACCTTCTCTCTGTTAGTTTGCTTATAAGATTAACTTGGCGTTTTGGCATGCGAGATCTTCTATTAGGTAAGGTTGTTCTTTGCATTACAGGACTTGAAGCTACTTGTTCAATCATGTAGGGAAATGGGTTCTTGAAGCTGAATGATTTAGATTTCTCTCCTCGACCCAGGTGAGTTGGTTGTGGGCCGTTAGTTGGGATTCGAATTTTTGTTGGTGCAATGTCTCCGTATAAACACAATGGTGATCTGCTATTGCCTGAGAGAAGAGGCATAATTGGTGTTGTGGTTAATTCGTTTGGTCAAACTGAACCTGGTTCTCGGGTCTTTCGAAGAGGGAAAAGGTTTGGTCGGATAATTAAACCAAGTTTTCCGGTTTGGGTTTTGCTGTCTGCTGCTCTCTTCTTGATAACTTTCGCACTCCTTGGCTTGAAAATTTTGTTTTCCGGTGAGTTCTTGATACATTCAAATGAAAAGAAATCTCCTTTTCAGTTTTGGATTTGCAAATGTGGTGAATGTTCCCATTTTGCTTCGAGTTTTGTGCTTACTATTGGGTTCTTATGCTTAAATTATGTATTTTCTTGTGGATTTTTGGTTTATTGGTAGATAATAATGAGAGTGGAATATCAACTGCACAAGAAGTACGAATTGGCGGGCATGGACTAACTATCGCTACATCCATACAGGAAGTCGGACAAGAGACCTCTGGATCTATTGCTGTGAGAACAACTAATGGCAAGAAGCGTAAGAAACGTAAGAGAAAACTTGCGGGAACTTGCTTGTGATACTTTCATTGTGTTTGTTCCTTCTGTTATCTATTGGTTTCTTCTTCATTACACAATGTTCATACTTAAGTTACTTCTGTTGAAGTCTTTTTAAGTTCTTCAAATCCATATATTTCCCAGTGATTCTTGTTGACAAATCTTTTCTGCTGTAACTGGTCAGATTTTCCTTGTGAAGTCACATTATCGAAATCAGTGGATTACATTATTGAACCGAAGAATATTAGAAATTTCACCAATTTTGCACTTGAGTATGTGGTCGCGGAGGAGAAACCACCGGCAAGCCATGTTGTTAAGTTTAGATTTGGGGGGCAACAGACCTTTGAGGAAAGGGATAAATCTTTCTCTGCTAGAAATCAAACACTTCATTGTGGCTTTGTTAAAGAATCCTCTGGACCTCCTACCCCTGGGTTTGATTTGGCTGAAAAGGACAAAGCATACATGAGTACCTGCAAGGTTGCAGTATCTTCTTGCATTTTTGGGAGTTCTGACTTTCTGAGGAGGCCTACAAGCAAAAAGGTAAACCAATTGTTCTGTAAAGTTTCCTTCCTAAATCATTGTCCTAGGGAGGGTATTTTGACCAATCTTGTTTCTTCTTACATGCTTCTGCTGGCTTTACATTATACTTTTTTCAGGAAAAAGAAAATCATCATGGTGTTTCATTTGCGTATGTAGTCTTCCTGTTTTGGTTGGAGACAATGAATGAGCCTGAAGTGGATAAAAATGCATATAAGTTTAATGTGGCAGTAAAATCCTTGATATAGTTTAGATAATGATGGTATATGCTTACGCTATCCTTGTGATGTAACTGAAAGTTTCATTTTTGGATTGATGTGATGTGTCTTGTTTGTTCAGATGAGTGATTTTTCCAAGCAAAATGTCTGTTTTGTTATGTTCGTGGATGAGCAAACACTGTCCAAACTTGCTTCTGAGGGACATATACCAGATGACAGAGGCCATATTGGTCTATGGAAAATGGTGATTGTCAGGAACTTGCCATACGAAGAAGACATGCGAAGAACTGGAAAAGTCCCAAAATTCTTATCACATCGCCTGTTCCCTGCTTCTTGGTAACCATGAGACTGGCATTTAGTTTGGCTTAAAACTTTGTGCATCACCCTGATTTTTGTACTCTGAATGAATTTTCAGCTTATATGTTTTCTATTTACTGATATGCCATTTTTCAGGTATTCCATTTGGATTGACAGCAAGATGAGGCTTGCTACAGATCCGTTGCTGATCATTGAATACTTTTTGTGGCGATCGAGATCAGAGTATGCCATTTCAAACCATTATGACAGACATTGTGTCTGGGAGGAGGTACTCCAAAATAAACGCTTGAATAAGTACGATCCCAGAGCTATTGATGAACAGTTCAACTTTTACCAGTCTGATGGCCTCACTAAGTTTGATGCCTCTGATCCGAGTACTCTCCTTCCAAGTTGTATGTCTTGTAGCGTCCTTATTTCATTTAAGAAAAGTTTTATTTTCAATTTGAAGTCTCAACATCAAGAACTGATTTTTATACTACACATGCTCTGCAGATGTGCCTGAAGGGTCTTTTATTGTCCGTGCACATACACCTATGTCAAATTTATTTTCATGCCTCTGGTTCAATGAAGTTGATCGCTTTACCTCACGAGATCAACTGAGCTTTGCGTATACTTACTTGAAATTGAGAAGAAGAAATCCTGATCTACCTTTTTACCTAAATATGTTTAAGGTGACATACGTTACTATAAAACCTGGTACTATACTTCTTGAACAAATGATTATCAAGGTCTCTGGAAGTTATAGCATTTCAGAATGACTGCCATTTTTTCTATTTCAAGGCAAGTAGATTAGCTCAAATTGAGGCCACATGGTCATTGTGCTTGTGCATTGTGCACCTTTAGCTGTGAAATTATTCTTGATTACAATATGTTCTATATTTGTTATGTAATGATTGCTCCCAATTTCACAGGGATAGAGGTATTCCCTGTCTTGGCTCCATGCTCGGGGAAGATAAAGTTGTTTTTTCAAAATTTCGGTGGCTTTCGTTCTAATTATCTGAGATAGTGTTCGATTTCTTGTTGATTTTGTGCAGGATTGTGAGCGTAGAGCAATGGTGAAGCTATTCCAACATAGAGTGGTCTCATCACCCCCACCTGGTTCTTGAATCAGGTTTGGCTGTTACCACTTGAACGGTAAGGTCAACCATGTTTACCTCTGCTTCTACTATCCTTTCCCTCATTTCCATATGTTGCTATTAACTGCATTTCTTTGAGCAAAACTTATTTTCAAAATGGGATACTTATTTTCAAAATGGGGTTGTGGTCTGGCACCTTACTCTGGTCTCTGTTGGATCTATGAACTATACAGGGACGTTTCCTGAAACAAGGATATTCGATCACCACATTATTGGCCCTACTTCTGCAAGAATCTAAGCTGCTGAATTTAAATCATGAGAGACTATAGGTAAATGCCTTGAGGCTGATTTTGGAGGGATCACGTGAAATTGATGAAGTAGTTTTCATCTTTGAGAGATTGCACTCATTTTTACTGCCAAATGACTTTTGGAAATGCTGGACTAAAGTGTGGTAAGATTGCAAAGATGGCCAACACCACTATAAAGGACACGAGCAATTCTTGTCCCTTCATCTGTCTTTTTGTTGCAGTGTTAGAAACACCTTAGAATACACATATACAGAGAGAGAAACTGATATACACAAAATATTGCTCTTTCACGATTCTCCTCTTGTAATTTGTTCTGAATCTTGGGATGAATGGTACAGAAAGTTCTTAAGGGCCCAAAGTAATCCCAAATTCTTATGTTTTTGTCTCAGTGATGCCGTTCTTTGCTAGAGTAGCTTGCTTGACTGTTGTTCAAACAAATAGAGAGACAGCGTTATTCCCTTAACAGTACTCTAGCTCTGGCTGATCTGGATCTCCGCACACATCCTTGGCTGTTCGACAATTGCAGCTGTAAGATACCCAAGTGTAGGCTCTTGACTGCCCTACATGTAAAGAGGAAAAGAATAGTTTGGAACTGTATAATAACATATTTGTTCTGCTTTCTAAGTTTCCCTTTTCAGTTGTAATTGCCATGTCTTGTAATTCACGTCTTTCATAAAAATTCAACCTTTATTCCCATGGCATTGTTGTTGTTTGGCTTCAAACGTTGTTCTATGGTATGAATTGGCTCATGGGGGAGTTATGTGCTCCGCATTCCATTTAACTTTTTTGGGTGTGTGTTCGCTCACTTCTGTAGCAGTTCTGGGGCAATTCACCTTATCAGCAACGTGAATATATATTTATATTGTGTAGAAATGTACATAAAACCAGTGTTTCGAGAAATGACCAGATCTAACCTTTTAAGTGTCCTTGGCAATAAATGCCTCGTCTTGAGCAAATGGGCGTGGGATATTTCTAACAAACTTCCGATTAAAGCAATCGTCATGATTGAAAAGGAAAATTAATGTGCACCACTGCACATAACACCAGTAATGCATGCTCAAAGTGAAACGCATTTACAATGCACAACCATTCAGTAACATGAATAACACTTGCAAAAGACGTTTCAACTTAAAAGCAAAAACAGTAATGTCTAACCTGGTTTAGAGTTGGCGAAATTGAAGCCCCTAGCCCACAGAAGCAAAGCTCCAAGCTAGATGACTCAACCATTTATGTAGCAGTTGAAAGAACACAATGTCCAGAATGAGGTCCTATGCTTTTGCAAGAACCAAAATTCCAGGCACAAGAACAAGGGCCGCACATCTTGATCGAACTTTGTGTAGTTGACAAGATTCCAAACATACCCTCAACTTTGAGTACAAATCGTCTGCTTCCCTTGTCCATCTAATTGCCACAACCTTCTCAAAATGGAAAATGAGCTAGAAAAATGGCACAATTCTGGTTGTAAAACAGCCCATCAGGGAAGCAGAATTAAATGGATAATTCATTAAAATGAAAGATATTTGCAGCGCTGAAACAATTCTCCACTGACAAAGGTACATTTCTGACCGTCAATGCTAATACATGTTACAAGAAAAACAGTGTAAATTGTTTGAGCTTTAAGCAAGGTAACGATACAATTTTCTATCCCCACCATCTCTCTCCAAGAAATCCCTCTCAATAAGAGACTCGATCCTTTTCTTAATCTCTGTAGGATTAGCCAGGAAGCGTGACTGCAATTGCTTAGTGACCTCAGCAATTATATTGTTATGGTCCAGCACCCTCCTTGATTTCATTATCCTTACAATTGCAGCTTCAATCTGAGGCTTTCTGTCCTCCTCTACCCTCTGCCGGGTCTCTTGCTTCTCAGGCTCTGATTCCTTCTGTGCAACCACAGTCCCTATCTTCACCTTATAGAACTTGCTTGTGAACTTGTCATTAACAAAAAATACATCATCCTCACCGATGTCCTTACTCATGGGCTCTTTCCGGAGAACATTCTTCCCCTTCACACATGCCATTGATTGCAGGCATCTCTTCAAGTCTGAAGCAGGAATCTCCGTTGCCTGCTCAATCTCCTTGTAGCTAAGCCTATCAGCATTATTAAAAAGCATGAGCACACACATCTGGTAAGTCGAGACATTCAATTCATGCTTCTGGCCCTTCCCAAAAGTTGCTTTGATGTCTGCTGTTCCCATGTTAGTTTGCCATGACAATCTACGACCAGTGTGGGTCCCAAGGTAATATGACCTGAACTTGTTGCACAAAACTGACATTTCAGCAGGCAAATTACATGTAACACTAGGTTGAGTAGGCCAAGATCCAGTAGTCAAAACCTGGACAACCAATGTTGGTCCATCACCAAGCTCAGGGTGGGCCACGTAAAACCCTTGCATTGTGTCCTGAGAGGTCCTCATGTCTGTAAACATGCCTTCTAATTTTGAAGTGAACTGATATCCACATTCTGTCTTAAGCTTGACAATCAGACTTCTTTCTGCATCATCACAGACAGTTTTCCCTGATAGCAACCGTTTAGCTAAATGCTGTTTATAATACTTTTCGAATACATCTTTCTCCTGTAAGTAACGAAACAACATCATCACCTTGTCAAGAATAACTTCCACATCCTCCTCACTTACGCCTTTTAAACCTTTCCGGAGCTTGTCATCCACATACAATGAAATAAATTCAGGAGATCGAACGTTAAGATTGATGAAGTATTCAAAGGAGGAATTTAAAGCATTTTGAAATGTCTTGTCATTGCTGAATGCTGAGCTTACAATGCTGTCATACTTATCTTTTTCATCTAACAAACGTTGAACAAATTCCACCGGATCCTTCAACGTTTCAGGATCAGTCACTAGTTGCTTGCCAGTTTCCCTAAGATGCGAAGTCATTACATCTCGTATTATCAAACAACCTTCAGGAACACGTCGGAACAAGTTATACATTCTTCCTAAATCTTCATACTTATCATCAAGAAGCATATTTACCATGCCCGAATTCTCCATGTGGACCAACCTGTACATGTGGTTAGCAATCATCTCCTTCTCCACCACATTAGTTATCCTAACTTCACTCTTGGCATCCAAATAATGTGCCACCCTTTCAATCTCTTCAAACAACCGCTTCTCAGCTTTCTTCAGATACTCTCCACAGTCACAGCACTCAATAAACTTCTGTGATTCACCCCTATAAAACTCCGCCGAGACCCCAAGAAACGGCTCCTCAAAGTCCACTTGATAAACCGAACACCCTAAATCCATCAGCATCTTGATCACATTCCTCATCAACCCTCTGTCAATAACCTCACCGGTCCGCTCTCTGCGAATCAGTTCAAGAAGGGTATTTAACAGCCTAGTCTGGATTTTAGTAGAGTGAATAATATTATCCCTCCACAGGTTGAGGCCAAGCTCGTGAACTGGGGTTTTATGAGTACTAGGAATGTAAGTCCTGTCCATGTACATCAAAATATCCCTGATCATTTGCAAAGCTTTGTTATGATCACTCCATCTCCTGTTCAGCTCCTCAAGGAAAGAATCTCCCTGAGCAGCATCAATTGACTTTGATATATCTTTAAGATGTGAAGTCATAGTTGTAACCAAACCAGAGTACAGCTTCTCACCAAATTTATGCAGCACCATGTTGTATGCATTCCTACAATCAAAAAATAAAAATAAAAATATCCTAAAATCTGCTTACATCCATCACACAAAGCAATTATAAAATGTTCAAAAAAGAACATATTCAAAATAAAAATTACAAAATCATACACAAATCTTCATATATACATGATCCTGATATTAAAATAAATTAAGAATATAAATTAGTTAAGCATCAACCATATATACACATAAGTGATTATCTACCTGTAGAGCTCTTCGAAGCTCAGGCCACTAGCGTTGTG
Source organism: Erythroxylum carthagenense (assembly GCA_026413575.1). Lineage (NCBI taxonomy): Eukaryota > Viridiplantae > Streptophyta > Magnoliopsida > Malpighiales > Erythroxylaceae > Erythroxylum > Erythroxylum carthagenense. Next base: position 2,456,695 of record JANZLD010000001.1, read on the forward strand.
ATTGTAAATCTCACGGATGGCGTGTTCAAGAATCTTCCAGGTCTTATCGGCGTATTTGGGATCGACCACCACCCGGTGTTTGAACGCCTCTATCTGAAAGTTTCGCTTCTTCTGATTACTCATCGGATGGATCCCAAAGAAGACGAGAAGAATTTTCCTTCTTTTTTTTTTTTTTTTTGGCCCCCTTTTGTTAGGATTTGAAACTTTGCGGAAACAAATGGAGGGGAGGACAGGGGAGGGTAGGAATGGAATTTTAATGGAGGAAGAGTGAAGGGAAAGGCTGGAGAGACAGGAAAAGAAAATTGTATAATTGGTGGCTGTTTGTTAAAAATTCACAATAAATAGAGCCTCACCTCACGGGTAAAAATCCTTTCAAGAAATTTTACTCTTATTGTATTTATGATTTATTAAAATATATGTAATTTTTATGAACAAAATGAAAATTTAATGAAGAAAGTAATTATTTCATTAAATAATTATATTAATAAATAGTTATTTTAATTAATTTATTATTTTATATAACCTTCGTTCAGGGGAAATTAAGGATGATAAAAAATGTTCGAACTGATTTAATTTAAAGTGAAATAATTAAATTTCAAGTTGACAAAATTTTTTAACCTATTAAGTTTGACATTAGTCCAAGCAAATAGAATCAATTTAAATATATTCAAATAAAATGATATTATTTTGACTCAATATAATAAGATAAATAATTTATTAAATAAAATGACATTAGTTAGATAAAAATGTAGTTTTAACTTTGATTGAATTAAAGTTTGACCTATTCAAACTCTGTTAAATTTCAAGTCAGGTTGGCCTGATCCAACTTATTATCATCCCCATTTAAAATATTTATCAATAAATTTTCAACTATGAATTTAAATTTGATAACTTAATAAATCATTAAGTTAAGTTGATAAGATTCAAACTTAAGCCATAAATTTAATATGTGTAATTATTAGATTAACTCATTTCCAATTACAAGCATTTGAGGAATCTCACTAAACAGCTTGGAGTAATATTGTCACCCCAACCTTCCTAGAGTAACTATCACTTTTGATTTCATTTAGGGGAGGATAATTGGACATCTATTGGCCCTCTTTCTAATCTTCAAGATCTACTCTAGCTAAGACATTTCCTGAAACCCAATAGAAAAGAAGTTCTTCATCATATAAGTGAGATCGTTAAGGCAATAAATCATCAATAGCCAAAACTGGAAATTATAAATAGAGTTATAACTGAAGACGAAATTGATAGTAAGGTTTGGAAGCTATCCAGTGTTGAGAAATTCACTAACATATCATGCAGGAAAGTCTATAAATTGATAGGAGTTAGTGTGGGGTAAACATATCCTGCCGAGGACTTCAATTACTCTATGGAAAGCAATCAAGGAGACTTTCCATACTAGATAGACTTAATAGAGTTTTGATGGTTCCAAGTAGATGCTCTTTATGTAAGAAAACATCAAAGACCACAACTCACATCTTCTTCCAATATGAGTATTCCAACAGGTCGTGGAAAAACTTACTACAAGGCTGTCAGATGCGGGAACCACCTACAAATTGGATTGACATAATCTAATGGTGCAACAATATCAAACATGCGCACCAACATCAAACATGCAGATATATTTGTAATATGGTGCTTTTATTTGGCTTTAGCCTACTTGGTCACAACTTAGAGGAAAAAAAGAAATATGCATATTCAAAAATAAGGAATTGGAGATGAATGGAATTATAATAGAATCAGGGAGCATATATTCCTCTTTAAGAACAAAGTAAAGTTGTCACATACACTGAAAACATGTTGGAATATCAATTGAGATGTGATAATAATTATAAAGTACCTGGCTCTGATAGGTGAAATAATCCAAAAATATTTGGTTTGGTCTTGAGTTGATAATGATTGTTATCTTGAGTTGATAAGGTTTAGATTGATAAGGATTGTTATCTTGAGTTGATAAGGTTTTTTAAAGTTGAATGCTTATTGAAGATTAGGTTTATGAGTATTTATTTAAATTCAATGTAATTGTTATTGAGTATTCCCAATATCTTTTGAGATCATAGTTTTTAGGAAAAGCAGTTTGTTTTCTCCATATTTATGCTCATTCGGTGGAGTAAAAAAAGGAGAAGCTTATTCAATAAAATTTCTCTAGTCTTTCTCACCCTAAGTAAAAAACTTTTTGTTTATTTCTTAAAAATTTTAATTGGGACCTCTATTGGTATCGGAGCTTCACAAAATTCCAGCCATTATGACAACTAATAAAGAACAAGTCGAGACTCTTAAAGTAGGACTTGGTGCTTTGCAAGATAGTTTTTCTCACTTAGAACTCAACATGGTTAATTGGCCGCAGAATTTGGAGGTTGCCATTTACAAGATATCTAAAGTCCTACTTTCAAAGCAAGAGACGTCAACCAAAAACACCAACGAACATTATGGGAACTCTTCCAATGGCCGATTTTGCAACTCGAGAAATGATGCTAAGAATACTCCCACTTATTGACATCCTCAGTTTTATTAAGCTTGCCAAACTTGAATTTCCAAGATATTCTGGTGATGACCCTACCGAATGATTCACAAAGGTAGACCAATTCTTTGAATATCAAAATACCCAGGAGGCGCAAAAAGTTTATTTGACTTCCTTCCACTTGGAGGGTGAAGCCAATCAATGGTGGCAATGGCTTCGTCGAGCTTACAAGGAAGAAGGCAAAGACGAGACTTGGGAACTATTTATTGAGAAATTATGGGCTCAATTTGGTCTAATAGATTGTGAAGACTTCGAATAGGCCTTATCCAAAATATAACAAGTCAGATCTTTATAGGATCACCAAAAGGAATTCGAGAGATTAGGTGATTGAGTATATGGTTAGACATAAAAGGCGTTAATCGTGACATTTATAGGTGAAATCAAAGTAGAAGTCACAAGTGATGTTCGGATGTTCAAACCGAAATCTTTGAAGGAGGCAATTAGCCTTGCAAGGATGAGGGATGATCAAGTGAGTCGACAATAAAAATTTACTGAGCCAATCACTCAAGCAACAGCTGACTCTCTTTCATTAACGTTAGTCAAGAATTCAACCCAATGAAATGATTAACTTGGGATGAAATGCAGAAAAGACAAGCACATGGTATTTGCTACAATTATGATGAAAAGTTTACTCCTGAGCATAAATGTCGAGGATCTCAACTTCTAGTGTTGGAAGGAAGTGATACAACTTAAAAAAATTCTCAGGATATGATGGATCGATTCATGAACTTGAGGACAAGGTTCAACTGGAAAGGGAGGGTAATAATACGCGAAATAATCCAAAATATTTGGATTGTTCTTGAGTTGATAAGGATTATTACTTAAGTTGATAAGGTTTGGATTGTTATCTTGAGTTGAAGGTTTGATAAAGTTGAATGCTTACTAAATTCAATAATATTTTTGTTAATAGTGATTGGAGATTCCCACTATCTTTTGAGATACTAGTTTTTAGGAAAAGTAGTTTGTTTTCTTTGTATTTGTTCTCATTCTTGAAAGTTCTGATTGGGACCTATCAGGCTAATATTCTGCTCTTGAAGATCACCACTGCTGAGA
>JANZLD010000001.1:2497897-2531665 GCA_026413575.1 Erythroxylum carthagenense
TTATAGAAATAAAATAGAAAAAGTGAAAAAAAAGGCATAAATTTAAGTATCATGAAATACCCTCTTACATTGTATGATTATCTTGAGCTTATTGGTATCTACTGACTTTATGTGCATGTGTGAGGTTCTTTAGTGACTTCACGTATCTTAAAGTTTTATAATGATAATGGACACTTGCATTATGTTTGGTTCTTTTCAGTGCATGTAATAGTTAAGTTCCTATTTATTGTCATTTGTTATATCATATATGTAAGAATGAAACATGGAAATCTTCTCAAGTTTAAAGGTATTTCTTCAGAAAAATTTTAGACACTCTTACCAATCAGCTTGGTATATGGTTGCATTGACAATAAAGTAATCAATAATATATTACCAACATTGAAGCATCTTGAGGTGTTTTCCATATTCCAAGTATGATATTATGACATGTATATTTGATTCACTCAGAAACTTGAAGAATTTTCGATGTCTAAATCTTTTAAGAATGCCAATCATAGTACTTCCTAAGGTTACGAGCAACTTATATCACTTGCAAATATTTAATTACGTGGACTTTATGTCTTAATTATGTTACCTAAATTAGTTAGTAACTTGAAGCATTTGTGACATTTGAATCTTCATTAAACATCAATCAAAATGTTACTTGAATCATGTACATGTTTTCATAGTTTGCAAAGTTTTAATTTTACATGGGTGCAAGGAAGAGCAACATTAGGTTATTAATCAAAGAATTACAAGTTATGAAATATTTTGGCCATGAACTTAAATTAGTATTTGATGTATCTTATTTCTATTTTAAATATTAGATTTTGATTCCATATTATAGTTTCAAGTTACAACATATCCTTACTTTTAACTCTTTATAACTACTATTTTTTTAGTTTTAACAAGTACTAATCCAAGATTGACGTATTGTACATACCATGGGGACTCTATATAGAGCCTCATCAATTGTTACAGTGGATGTAAATTACCATTTTTTGCAAGTATTTGAAAGTAGTAAATAGCTTTGGACTAGAAAATTATATAGATGTTGTGGGATACTAAAGTTAGGTTGTAAAGTACAATTAAATGATGACCTTCTATCAAGAAGTTTGGCCTTCATCATGATGGTAACTTTGATTTCACTAATTGGTCATGTTTATATATTTGTAGTTAACAACAAGCAACAAAATGTATTAAATAAAAAAAGGACTTTGAGCGATTCTAACCCCTCACTTAAAATTTGATTTTAATTATCCTTAATTAAAGATCAAATCGATAATGTAAATAAGGTTATCTTCATACAAGAAATCTTGATCATTGACTTTTATTTATATTTGACTACTTTATATGATTCATTACTTTATACATGTTATTTATAATCTTAAAAATATCAAATATCTGATCTGATATGAAACCAAAAAAATTCCAATATGGTTCTACACATTCAACTTTTAAAATCTTCCACAATTAGAATAGTTGTAGAGATTTTTAACTAAGACTGAAATTTTTGTGTTAAGCACAAATTTTTATCTGTGAATTTCACACATAATTCAAGAGTATCATCGGCCATGATTAGTAACAAACACAATAATATATGTTTTCAAGAAAAACATAACTTGATGAGGCTAAAAGTCCTTTAAAATATTAAAAAACAAAGAAGAACACCAAAAACCAAAAATATCTAACACTCCAATTTCAAAGCTCTGCCAATACCATGTAAATTATCTATGTAATCATAATATATTCAAAACTATAATTATGAATATTTTTAGAATCTAATAATTTTCACAAAAGTAAATTTCATGCCTTTATCAATAATGAAGATAGAAGAATCCTTTTGAATTTTAATCAAGATAAGCTTCTAATAATACAATTTTTATTTTCTCTCTCTTAAACTTTTCTTTCTTTTGTAGAGTTTCTGACAGAATAAAACTGAACTTAAATAAATAGAGAGAGACGTCATCTTTTTTTAACTATTTTTCTTTTATTTCATGCTCCATCAATGTAAAATTAAAAATAATTATTTTATTCAGCAATTATCTCCTTTTAAGTGACCAATAGGATTAAACACTTACATAATTAAACCAAAAAAAAAATATGGGTCACCTAATGACATTATTTAACAATCTCTCACTTACCCATATAATATAATCATGGTTTAATAATATGCATATAATAAAAGTCAAATCTTCTTTACTTTTGTCACAACATTAATCATAACTAAGCACAAAAATAAAGAGGATCATAGCAATTGTACATCTTTTAATATGACATACCCCTTTCTACATATATAAAACTAGTTCAAAACTTGATATGATCCATAATGAGATATATCTTAATGGTTCAATAATAATGTCTTAGTAAAACATAAATCATGCTAATATTCATATAATCATTCATGTCTATATATTAATAAAAATAAATAAATATCATGATACTTAAATATCAAAAACAATACATTACAAGCATAAAGTGTCAAATACATAAAATACATAAATAATAATATTTTGTTCAATAATGAAACCCGGTAATGCCTATTCTTTTGACATGTTCATTAAACTTCTTCAATGGTAATCCTTTATTAATGGATTCACAATCATAAAATTTGTGCTAATACATTCGGTTGACACTCCTTATTTTTGAAATTGTTCTGTAATGGTATATGTTTAGTATCCTTTGAATATTTGTCATTTTTTAATAAGAAAACTATTGTAATATTATCATAATATGTTTTCAGCAGGTTGACAACACTGTCACTAATTTCAAGTCCACAAATAAATTTTTTTAACCATAAACCATAAATGATGGCCTCAAAATGCACTGCAATCTTAACTTTCGTAGTGAATAGAGCAATGAAAAACTTCTTCACACTCTTACATGAAATTTCTCCTCTAGGTAAAAGGAACATATAGCCAAATGTGGATTTTCTTATGTCAACACATCTTCCATAGCCTAAGTCTAAGTATTTAAGTATCCAATTACCTCAAAAAGATCATATCTCCTATAAGTGGGCATATGATTTTTTTTCCTTGCAAATATCTTAGCACTTTCTTTGTAGGTTTCTAAAGTTCTAATTTAAGATTACTTTGATATATGCCTAGAATTCCAACAACAAAACTAATGTCAAGTATAGTGCAAGTCTGAGCACAAATTAAACTCCTAACAATAGATGCATAAGGAATCTTGCCCCTTTCTATACATCCCAATTCATTTTTTAGGCATTGTTTAAGACTAAATTTATCTCATTTTTAAATTAGAATATCACTTGCAGAGCACTTTCCCATTTTGTACCTCTAAAATTTTATTGATTCATTCTTTGTGAGAAAACTATAACATTTCTTACGATTTGTCAAGAAATATTTTAATTCCTACCACATAAGATGTATCACTCGTACCTTTCACTTCAAAATTTTATAGACAAACTTCTTCATATATGTAATAAATTAAGATCATTAATAACAAGCACGATATCATCACCATATAAGATTAAAAACATAAATTTCTCATACTGATATTTGGATATAATAATCGATCAATGATGTTTTCTTTAAATTCAAAAGAAGTAATCGTATCATTAAACTTAAGATACCATTATCAGGAGCCTTACTTAAATCCATTTATTAACTTCTCGGGTTTACTCACCATATGTCTCTTTCCTTTAACTAGAAAGCACTCAGGCCAATCCATATAGATTGTTTCCTCTAAATTCCCCTTTAGAAAGGTAGTTTTCACATCTATATGATGAAGTTTTAAATCAAAATGAGCTACCATCATCATAATAATTCCAAATGAATCCTTTCTTGAAGCAAGAGAAAATAGCTCATCCTTTTAAGTGTAACCCTTGGTAACAAGTCTACCTTTATATCGTTCAATATCTCCATTAAATTTACATTTAGTCTTAAAGACCTATTTACACCTAAATGTTTTACAACCTTTTGGCAACTTAATAAGATCCTAGACTTCATTACTATCTATAGATTTCAGCTCTTCTTTTATAGAGCCTAACCACTTATAATTTTCACTTTCAATGGCTTGTGAAAATGTAATAAGATCTTTATCAATTCCTAAGTGACATTCTCCATTTTGTAAATAAACAATATAATCATTAGAAATAATTGATCTCCTTTTTCCTTTAGATCTTCTTAAGGTTACTTCATATGGCTCATCTATAATAAGTTCATTAATAATGGCGTAAGTATTTAGAGTTTGTTCATGATTTTGTTGTTATTATAAGTTGTCAAAATTTTCAACAACTTTAAGGGAAAATACTTGAGGAGGAAGTTATAAAAAAAGGGAACTTATATTCTAACTTCTTGAATTTTCACTTTATGTTATTTTGAACTCCCACTATTTTCAATAAATCTAGCATTTCTAGTTTCAACAATCCTTATAATATAGCTAAGACGATAAAATATGTACCTTTTAGATTATTTTTGATTAATAATGAAGAATCCACTGGTTGTTTTTTAATCTAATTTTTTTCATGTGGATTATAAATTCTTGCTTTGTAGGTCAACCCTAAATATGTAGGTGCTTTAAAATAGGTTTCTTCCTATTCATAGTTCGAAAGGTGTTTTAGGAACTACTTTAGATAGAATTATATTTAATAAATACATGGCAATTTTCAAACCATACATCGACAATGATAAGGGTAAAGAACAATGATTTATCATACCTTTAACCATGTCCATTAAAGTACAATTATGTCTTTCTGCTACATTATTTTGTTGCGATATACTTAGCATTATACATTAAATACAAATATCATACTTTTCAAGGAATTTATCAAATGAAACAAGACATTATCTAGCTTCATTATATTTTCCATAATATTCACCACCATCATTAGATCTGACAATTTTCACCTTTTTATGTAAATGTCTTTCTACATCATTAAGAAACACCTCTAAGGCATCTATTAATTAAGATCTTTTATGTAGTAAATAAATATAACTATAATATAAAACATCATCAATAAAAGTGATGGAATTTTTTTCTCCACTAAATAATAGGACATCAAAAGGTCGACATATATCTATGTGTATAATTTCAAGGAGTTGTGTGCTCCTTATGGCTTTTTTCTTAATTGTTTGTTTTGTATATTTTCAATTAATTCAATCCACATAAATGCCAAGGTCAGTAAAATCTAAAATGGAAGGATTTCATTGTTTACTAATTTGACCTTTTTTTTTCTTTGAATATGTGACCCAAACATTTATGCCACAAGGAAGCCAAATTTTCATTTACAAAACCTTATTTAGTACTAACATTATGATGCAAGGTCAATAAAGTCTCAACAAAAAGATTATCAAGCTTTAATTTATAAAATCCATCATAAAGAACACTAGAACCAATAAGATAATTATGTTTGCACAAACTAAAACATCTATTACCAAATTTAAAAGAGTATCTAACAATATCAAGTTTTGACAAAGATAACAGGTTTCCAAAAATAATAGGAACATAAAGAGTTTGGAAAATGTCTAAATGATGGCTAGTTTTTTAAATCAAACCATAAGTTCCAATAACCTTAATTAGAGCTTTGACTTAATTTCCCATATAGTCAAACTTTTTATAGATTTATAGTTTAGGTCATAAGGAATCCATGCATCGTATTATTAACATGAGTGGGGTATACAAAATCAATCCACCAAGTATTATGAGAAACTTCTGCTAAATTTGATTTGAATTATATTAAAGCATTAGACTTACCTTTTTTCTTAAACCATACCTTATGTTTTAGGCAATCTTTCCGGTTTTCTTACAAAAATAACATCTATCGTTCTTTGATTCCTTCGTACTGATTGAAGTTAATGATATATTAACCTTATATAACACAATCTTTCCCTTTCGTTTGTCCTTTTTGAACTTTTTCTAGCTCCTTGATGGCCACAAAATTAATAGAGTGAACTCCTTATTTCTTAAGCCTTACTTCCTCCTATATAATCACATTTTTCAATTCATTCACACTTCATTTTTCCTTTATAGTACTGCAACTCAATTGGAATAGACTATATTTAGGAGGCAATGAGTTAATAATAAACTACATAAGGAAACTTTCACTTCCATTCACATAGATCTTAATATTGTTGTTGTATTTATTATTTCAGTGACATATTCATGCATAGTATAAGAACCATCAAATTTTATGGTGGTTAATGTTACCCATAAAGTCCTGAAAAGTGACTTATTAGCAAATTAAGAATGAGAAGTATTTTCGATAAGCTTAAGATATTCCTTAGCACTTTCAGTTTTGGAAATGTTAACCTTAATATTGTAACATTAGTCATTTACATAAATATTAAGCTTGATCTATTTGATCTTTCCTAAAATTTATGGGAAACTTTTTCTTCATACTACTAATATTAACATGAGTAACAAACTTATCGGTTTGGAGTGCCAAGTCAAGACCTAGTCCTAGGATAAACTGAACTTGTTCACGCCATTCAGTAAAATTAAGCATATTAAACTTCTTGGTTAGACGAAGTTTGTGAGTGAATAACGACAAAATTTGATGCTACAAGATATATTGAATGATCATTTATTAATTTTTTTAGTCATAATTTAAACTCATAGACAGAACCAAGTAATAATCATATTAACAATACGCATATATTATGGTTCTCATTTGGGTGAAATAATAATACACAAAATAACAAAAGCTAATGCTTTGTATTATTTTTACTTTATATGTTATAATTAGATATGCTTGTTATATTTGGATTATACTAAACATTTATAACAAAGCATACCAATTAATCATAATTATGTTCATTGACGTAAAATTAACTATTCAACCTTTGGGAAGTTCTTAAATATTTTATGACCAATGAACTTCAATATACACAACAAATATATATATCATTATTTCATTTCAATTATAAGCATCACATTATCATGGTTTGATAAAGAAACTAGGTTTCCAAAAATAGTAACAACATAAAGAGTTTAGAAAAGGTTTAAATGATGTTCAGTTTCTAAAATCAAACGATAGGCTCTAAAAGCCTCAACTAGAGCTTAGACTCGATTTCCTATAGAGATAAAATTTTGATAGAGATTTATAGTTTGGGTCATAAGGAGTCCATACATCGTATTAGTTACATGAGTGATACATCCAAAATTAATGCACCAAGTATTTTAAGGAACATCCGCTAAATTTGATTCGAAACATACTAAAACACTAAGCTTACATTTTTTTTAAAACCATACCTTACGTTTCAAGCAATCTTTTTAATAGTGTACAGTTTTCTTACAGAAATGGCATCTATAATTCTTCGATTCATTTTTACTTATTGAAGGTAATGATATATTGACCTTGCAATATAGTTTTCCCTTTCCTTTATCCTTTTTGAACTCTTTTTAACTTTTTAATTACCTATAAAATTAATAAAGTGAACTCCTTATTTCTTAAGCCTTGCTTCCTCTTGAATAAGCACACTTTGCAATTCATTCACATTTCATTTGTCCTTTATAATATTGCAACTTATTTGGAATGGACTATATTCGTAAGGCAAGGAGTTAATAATAAATTGGAGGAAGAAGCTTTTGCTCACTTTCATTCACGTGGATCTTAATCTTATTATTGGATTTATCATTTTAGTGACATGTTCATGTATAGTATGAGAACCATTGAACTTTATTGTGGTTAGTAATAAGTCTCGAAAAGTGACTTATCAATAGATTCAGACTGAAAAATATCTTTAAAAAACTTAAGATATTCCTTAGCACTTTCAGATTCTAGAATTGTAGCCTTAATATTGCCAACAATATTTTTTCATATAAACATTAAGCTCAATCTATTATATATTCGTGGGAAGATTTTTCTCCAACACTACTAATATCGGCAAGTTAAGATCTAAGATTCCTAGGTTTAACTAAACTTATCCACACCATTCAATAAAATTAAGCCCATTAAACTTCATAATAAACGAAATTTACAAGTGAATAACAACATAATTAGATGGTACAAATTATATTGAATGATCATTCATTAATACTTTGAGTCATAGTGTAAATACATAAGTAGAACCAACTCACAATCATATTAAGAATATGTGTATATGGTGGTTTTCCTTTGGATGAAATTTAAAAAAAAACCTATTTACATAATGGCTAAGATAATATAATTTATGACATAAAGAATATATATTACTATTATATTAATATTTTTTAGACATGTTTTCTTAATTCCATCTTATAAGTTAGTTTAGTTACATTAATATTCATTTGCGTTTATTTATTTTATTTTTAATGGATAATGTCTAGTGTATATTTATAAAGATTCTCTTTATCCAGACAAGAATCTATAATCAATACAGTAATTAAATATAACTATGCTTCCATTTCATAGATATTCGTGTTTAATAAATACATATCATAATTAATCCTTTATTACATAATGTTAATTTTGCACACCATCATCATCTTGTCATACAGAATGTCATCTAGGATTATTTTCAAATCAATCTTGAATCAAACATCTTTTTAAAACTATTTTTCTTTTATTTTGCGTTCTATCAATGTAAGATTAAAAATAATTATTTTATTTATTAATTATTCCATTTTAAATGACCAATAAAATTTAAACGCTTACATAATTAAACCAAAAAATAAGAGCTACTTAATAACATTATAGTTTCATCACAAAAAAGTTTGTTCACGTGTAAATATAAATAAAATAGAGTACAAACGTCAAAGGCCTAAATCACCGTAATGATCCCTGGCCACAGCAATCTCAATCTTTCATTATAGATACATAATCAATTTTATCTAAAAACGAAAACAGGACACGTACCCAATAAATAAGAGATATAATTTAATTATAGCACCAAGTCCAACATTAATCCAAGTCCAGAGAAATAGCCTCATACTTGTCTGAGTCTAACGTTAAATCGTTTTAATGTTAATCACTGGGCTCATAGAGGGCTGGTCGAAGGTTCATGTCCCACTAAGCCCCCATCGTAAAATACTAGAGAGAACCGATGGGCTCACATTGATTTGTAAATAAATTCCTAAAATATATAAATTTATAGTGAGTGCTTAGCTATTCGGTACGGAATGAAAGGAATAGTTAAAGATATAAAAAAGATATTCATTATAATTCTTATTATCGTTACTAAGTACACTTTCACTTATTCTAAACATATCAAAATGGCATCAAGAGGAAAGCAAAAACATCATGATTAAGAGAACCCAGGGCTATAATTATTTGATCTGGACCACCATGCCAAAATATGGGATTCTTATTTGGATGCCATCATCATCATCGAAGGACATTGGTAATAATCCTAAGAACCTTTCCTACAAGTTTAAGTCAAGGCAACCTACGATCATACATCGTTTCCTACAAGTTTTGTCCAGGCAGGCAACATATGATCAAACATCGTTCTCTGTCGTAAAGCTGAGATGTTATGAACTTGTAAGAGGCCGGCCTTCACATGATATATAGCTAGTACCCTACAAGTACTTACGTACTCTTTTTCCAAGTGAAAAAGACTCGATAATTCTTTTCAAGTGGCTAACATAATATATAATTTAGTATGGACCAAATCCCAGATATGATTTATCCTTTAGAAAGACTTTTCTGACCCGTTTATACACTTAAAAGATTAAAATGATGACTTGGGATGATAGCAACTTATAAGAAATTGTAAAACAAAATAATGGAAGAAACAAAGGTGAATTATTTGTATAAATTTGAAAATGATGGGTGTCGGCTGTGTGATATTCTTCAATATACAAATTGATTCATAAGGCGACAAAGCGAGTAGACTTACCAAGCCAAAGCAAACCCTTTCGCTCTCTTTCAAGGTGCTGGGGTAGTGGTAATTTAGTGCTGTGTTCCTTTTGGACGAGGCTGCTTCAATCATGGAGATTAGAATTGATAGAAATGTATAACCTTTGAAAAGGACACGTTATGTTTTTTATGCTACTGATGTACTTTACAACTTTGTTTCAGATTAGTCCTTCACTATTTTGTCCGTAAAATGTTTAATTAGTTCATACAAAAGAATTGAATAATCATGTCTACCAATTAAGTCTTTAGATGAGTCTGATCGCTGGATCGTTGGTAAGGTTGAATCTTAATCGAGTTGTTAAAGCCTATCTAGAAAAGACAAGCTTTGAAAGTACTAATATGAACTCATCTTATTTCACAGGGGACTCAGCTCATAATTGTAACAAAAGCGTCAATCACATGGCGAGCAGGTACTTTGAAATGAAGCATTAAAGAGGGTCCACTGGGTATTATTTCAAGCATGTGATAGCGACCGTGGCTAGCTTGCTGGTGCCCGATTCACACCAAAACCTTACCATAATCAGAGATATATATATGCACAATATGGTAAACAGGTGGGCATTTTTAATCTATTTCAGAACGGCCAAGGAATGAAAAAAAGTACCCCCAAAGTTAACAATGTATGAAAGTAAAACAAATTGGCCATATCATTGGTGCTTTTCAACTACAATTTGCTTTACAGCCCGAGTTTCTTAGATCTAGAGGTACCAACTTTGGCAAATGAATATCAAATTCCAAATCTTGTTTACAATTAAAGTAGTCTTTGAATCAACCTACGTCACTGATTCCAATTGGTTTTAATAACGGAATACAACTCAGCATTTTGGATTTTTTAAAAAAGTTTTATGGTAAAACAGTGTATGAGTGAATTTATTGATAGAAGTTTAAGAAATGAGGAGACCTACCTTCGTTCTTCATAAACAACAAATAGTTTAAATTAAAAACTTCCTCAAATTAAAATAATATGATTATAATGTTTTTTCTAATTTTATTTTTAAGATAGAGAAAAGTAAAAAGATCATTTTCGTAACTTAAATCTGAGACCTTTTGGTTACAAAAGAGCGACCTTCTGATTGTTTTAAAACTCATTTTGATCGACAATAAAAAATTTATGGAATTTAGTAAAAGTATTATTCTTACAATAATAAGTGTTATTTTTGGATAATAACGTAATATTTCATGAAAATCCTTAAAACTAACATCACTTGTGGAATTTCAATTTTCTAAACAGATTTGAAATTTTAATGTCTTAATATATTACCACTTGTCCTTTCATTTTTCTTTTTAATGAGGAGGTACCCATTTTTTTAATTAAAAGGTATACACTTGCTCAATTTATTCAAAAGTTGCTTATGAACTAATCTTTTGTTTAGTTAATTAAAATTTTGAATAATCCTCTTTTTTATATTGGAGATAAATTTGATCTTTTTCAAATTAAAAGTAAAGGGCAAATCCTAATGTCCAAGACTCTCAAATTTGCCCCTTTTTATGGTTCGAATTCGTGACTTTTTAACATCAAAGGAATAATTTTACTAGATGAATTAAAAATAAAATAATTAAATATATCTTTGAATTAGAAAGAAAAAATGCCATTCTTTAAACCTTACGGTGAAGTATATTAATTCTTCAAATATTAATTTTCATATTTTTACAAATCTTTCAGATCATTATTTTAATAAGTTGCATAGGAGGCTATATAATTGTAATTTGTAAGTTTAAGAATCTAACTTGTAAAAATTAAAGTTTAAAAAGTTACGTGTACTTTATCATAAAGTTGAACATTTTAAAGAGTATTTTCTAACAAGAAGTAAACCTATCAAAACCCTGTGGAGAATAAGACAACTTTGAATTGTAATACTTCAACTTGAGTCGGCATCATCCTGTTTTCAATACAAATTTGGATGAGATTCATGGCATTGATGTGATCTTTCCTGTCAAAATTTTCGTAATTAAACATCCCATGAATGATAAGCTTATCCAATAGACATCCGTCCATTGTTTTGTTCTGATGCATAATGTGTGGTACTATTTGGATGATTGCATGCCTAATCAGTTGGCATGAGGAGTAGACTTAGAATGCCAGTCGTTACGGGACTATGGTTGATTATAAAAAAAAAAAAGAGAAGAGGACATGACTAGGCCCCTATGGTCTCGATCAGATTTACAATGGTTGAGTCTCGAAAGGCAACCATGACAATGACAAGTCGTGTTGTAGTGGTGGTAGTTCACATTATCACATAGGAGTCTGACGGCTAGTTATAACTAGCCCAGCCCAACCTAGACGTGGACGTCTGAGTCCATAAAAGCAACCAGGGGAAGTAAAAGTCAAGCACGATGTGACCCAACTGCCAATACCTTTTGTCCCTCAGTAGAAGGAATCAAATGCCAAAGGTCGTGTTGCTTTCCATTTTTTTCCCAACATTTTATAAGGTTTAATTAAACCTCTAGTATTACCTAACTCACGTCCACATTATCATCTTAATATTATATACATATAATAACTAATTTGTAATTAGTATGAGTAAGTTCTCAATAATATAAACAATATATTTTAAATAATTATTACATAAATTAAATATTAATTCAACTCTTAATTTTTATAATAACAATAATGTTGAATATAAATCATGCCGATATATAAGATCTGAAGAGATTTGGTAGTATGTAATCTTATTTTTTTAAAGTAGTATGTAACCTGATTTTTAAATAGTAAAATTGATGTTTTTAAATATAGGGTATCAAATTCTATTTTTCTCAATTTAAATTCATATTTGTTGTCACTTAAACCATCCTTTAATTATATAATTGAATCCAAAAGTATCTTTCTTCGTTTTTTACATGTTCTAAGTAACTACGAGAGCACAGTCTCATTATTCAAGCAAAGTATATAGTATTGGGAATGGGAGGGAAAAGGAGTGTGCGACTTGCAAACGTAGACAGTGACGTGGCGGTGTCGGCCAAACCACCAACTTTGCCAGAGAGACTGAAGAGTGACATTGCACGCTCGGTGCTTTTGCGCCTCACTCTTATCCTTTTGTGCTGTCTTCGTTTATTTCTACCAAAAGCACGTAAGATAACAAGTTTATGTTTTTTACGTTATTACAGGAACACTCAAATTCATCTACCTTAAATATCAAAATAAAAGTGAAAGGTGGGTATTAAAATCTGGGAGTGATGTTAAATTCAAAAGTTAAATCGTTAAGATAAAAAAATTTAAGATTTAAAATATTTAATTAATATTAAAATATTTTAAAATTGGTTTAAAATTAAAAAAATAAAATATAATTGAAAGAAATTACCTTTTCTATAAAAACTTAAAGTTTAATTAAAAAAAGATTGTTAAATACAAATTAATTGATTTACTCAGTTTTTAAAAATTAATCGATTTTTAATAACAAAAATTATTGAAATAAAAATTTGAAAACCACACTAAAAAATTAGACAGTTTAAGATTTTTATGATTAAATTGACTAAATTAGTTGATTTTTTAATCATTGAATTAAAGAAATTTCTTTTCTTTTTTAAGAAAAAATAATAAAAATTGTGATTGACTACTCATTTATTTATTTTTATAAAATTTTAAATTCTAATTATCATATTTAAAAAAAATTAATCAAGATGGTACACAAAAATCATTAAAAAGATAAAATGGCGAAATGAGAAATTTTTCGTATTTAAACAATCAAAACATTATTTTTTAAACATTAGACTCAAGAAGATGAAGAGAAAAAGATGAAGAGATGAGAAAACTAGACCGTGGACCCTCCTGGTACGGAGCTCTACTACATTGCCAATACAGAGAAGAACAGGCTTTGCAAGTTACTAAAACGCACTTTCATAAGTTTGTTTGATGTTTTTCTTTTTTTACGAGGGACAAGGTACGGAAGCAGGATTCTCTGATTAGCTTATGATCATGTTAGAAAAAGAAACGCTGTAGTGTGGCAGCAGCATAGTCTACTAACAGTGGTCATCGTTCAGATCATACATCCCCTCTCACCACCTTTTTGTTCTTCTTTGAAGAAAGAAAGATTGTGCACGACAACCTGTCATTCCTTAGCTTTTCTCTCCTAATTACTCTTTTCATGTTTCTCTTTTTATTCATTATATTCCTACTTTCCAACTTGTCCGCGTAATATATATGCAAGTCCACATGAATTTAGCAATCTTTAATTTTATAAATTCAGATTTGTAATATCTATTATTTTATTAATATAATATAATAATGTTATTAAACTTTTTTTCGTTTAATTTTTTGAATTTAAAATCACTTAAATTCTATGACATCATTCATGTACAAAAAAGTAATAAAATATTAATGATAATTCATACCTTATTTCGAAACTTGATTACTTTTTTATCATTTCTCTTAAAGTATTTCTGAAATTGACTCATCTCAATCACTATATTTGCAGAAGTATCCGACTTCTAATAATATTTATAGAGTGTGTTGAGAGAACTTTACAATTATTGTAAAGAGAGTTAATCTATTTAGAGCCTAAACTTATGTATAATAGACTTTGAGCATTTTAGAATTAATTTAGTTAAAATTAAATTATAATTTTAATTAAAGTTTAATTAAATACTAATAATACTCAAATAAGATCTAATATCTTATAGTAATTCTTATTTACTAAATATCTTATATTTAGTCATGAAATTTTTCAAACTTTATAAAGTCCAACTTGATTAAAATATATTTTTCTCTCTTCAACTTGTTCCATGTATGTCACCCATTAATTTCTCAAATATGTTAGCAATTGATATAAATTATAACCTTAAATCATATTCATGATTAGATAAATTAAACTTTTTTATCTTTAATTATTAAATTAAACAATTTATGTTTATAGATCAAAATTGAATTCTAAGAATGCATCATGATCACTAAAATATTTAAGAATACTAAAATGGTTTTGACTAATCTTTTTGTCCATAATTGTTTATATATTTCAATCCTTTTATCCTATAAGAATGTAATTCAGCGTATAACATGGAATTAATGTCTACTTTGTTTGAATTCAATAATATTAGTTCTCCACCATTTGTAGTTGATTCAATTAATGACATTTAAAAAATATTCTCAAAATGACATTCTATCTTGACCAATGATTTTCCAAGTTAATAATAATCAAGAATAACGGAACACTCTGCATAACTACTTTTGGGTGATGAATTCTATATTAATCACTCAACTATTTCTATGTAACTTATGGTGTATCTAATGACTGCCAATTGAGTTACTATTTGACTATATTAGGTTTTAAGTGGTATCAAGTAAATAACAATTCCTTTATGACATAATTTTTGAGATCTCATGTCAAATAATTACTTATACAAATATTATAATGAAAATTTACATAGACATAAAAGTAAAATTCTAAATGGAATTATCATATGACAGTCAATTTAGTGCATTTATTATCTAACAAGCACTCGCACGTTTATTTAAGTATCTTTACACTTTATCCTACGAAATTGACTGCTTCTTTTATAAGAAAGAAATATAATGTGTATTTGTTCTTTTATGCTCTATTAATGTCCAATTTCAGTAGAACAATTTAATAGTAATATATGAATTGCAATATAAATCTTATAATTATGATCTCATCATAATTTTATTTGTAATGTATATTTATTTTATAATCTTTATTATGTATATCTAAATAAATACATATATAATAAAAATATATATTTAAATAATTATTTCACTAAAAGACTATTCCCTGTTCAATTTTTAAACAGATTGGAGTTTCCTAAAACCTAACTAAGAAGGGTGGTAATAGTCTGAGGATACGAACCAGCTGCCTCGCCAGGAGTGGAGAGGGAAAAGAAAGCGACTTATTTAAAGCCCATCTAACCGCCAACATTCCGACAAAGTAGTTTTGTATGATTAGCCAAAGGTGGATGGTGAGCCATCTACATCACCGGCAATGGTTGGCACAACACGTGATTTATCAGCCAACATATGATCCATTTGCCAGATATACCACGCTACAATGATCTATATGACTATATCTATATATTTATATTCGTATGTGTATAAATATATCTTTAAGACCTGGCCTTAGTTGTTGTAGTGAAATGATGTTAATGTTAGATGTTGGGACCATGTTCTTTGTCTAGTGTTTAAAAGGTCTACAGATAGGTCAATATGTAAGATCCTTGCACTGTTAAATAGATATACCAAAATTATCAGGTGCTGCTATAGTTAGTCATGTTGTAACTAATGTTTACATCAACTTGCACATGCATTCTAATTATTAAATATATTCTACTTTTTTAACCAAGGGATAGGCTTAAGATCTCAACGGATAATTATTTTATAAATATATTTAAAATTTAAAATATCTTAAAATACGTAAAATTAAAATGAATTTGTTTTTTTACTAGTTGAATTTGAATTTTAACACAATATTGATAAATATTGGTTTATAAATAAAATTTCTTATTTAAATATTTATTTAATAAAATATAATGATATTTTACTAATATTGATTAATAATATTTTATAAGATAATTTAATTAGTTAATAATAAAATTAATCATTCCTATATTTTATCTGATATTAAATTATTATCAATAATAAAAATATAATTATATTGACATTAACAACTAAATCTGATTTTATTTTAAAAAGAAGAAAATAAGAAACAAAAATAGAAATTATAACAAAAAATTAAATAAAAAGTTCCGAAGTAATTTAAAATAATAAAAGTATTTTTTAAAAATAAATGAAATTATAAGATTTGCATTTTTTACTCTTTTTAAGTTAAATTACCGTAAACTCATAATAGTTTTCGCATTCATAATTCTAAACCAAAGATAGTAGAAAAAGTTCATTTTCTCTTGATTTATGAACAATCGAACTGAATATAAAGTGGTGGCTTAGTGCATAGGAAGCAACAGTTGTAGGAATTGGTTTATGAATGTTACTTAACAACATGAATTTATCGAGCACCAAACAGCAGCAGGTGGGATCCAGCAGAAATGGTTTAAAATGGAGAAAAATCATCAATTTGTACCTGCAGAGCAGAGCGTTCTCTTGCCTGCTCAATGAAAACTTTCACCCAACTAACTTGGAATAATAAATGCAGGTGGTCCATGCAAATTGATGATTCTTATATATACATACCCTACACGTATCTTATCTCTGAAATCTTATAGTTTCGATTTCCACCTTAGAAACACCTAGATTAGAAGATAATCTAGTCAAGTAAGCAATTGAAGAGGTAATTAGTATCATAGAAGTATATATATCTCTATTGTAGTTGATTGTGGACATGTTGGCAGCTAATTGACGTAACACTTATTGTTACCTAAATCTACCTCAGGACAAACTCTTGACAACAAAATCTCTTTATTAGGGTTGTTCACTATTGTTGTGTTAATTTTTTTTTAATTACAAGAAAAGTGACACAAAAACAATTACACGATCTTCTAAGGGAGGCTAACCTCGATCATATCTTTTTTAAGGATAGTAACATACCTAGAAGATACACTATCAAAATTGGTAACCCGAGACCAAAATTAATTGCAAGGTTGTCGAGCTAATCAGCGCACTGATTTCTCTCTTTGTACGTGTGGCGAGTAAAAACGACCCAGTTCTAGGCGAATAATTCGTTGATACCCAAGACGAGAGGGTTAAGCAATGTTGTCCGGTGTGTTGGGTCAGATAAGAGATCCTTAACCATGAGAGAATCTAGCTCGAGTACCACGTGCCGAAAACTAAGATCCCAAGCTAATTTCAAACTTGAAAAAACTCCTCAGAGTTCCACTGAGATCAGGGAGCATTGATCGATATTCTGTACAAAGTCTCCAAATCAAGCACCAGAGTTATTTTGAATAAGTCCACTTGTTGTGGTCGAAGAGATTCCGCTATTGTAGACGTCATCAGTATTCAATTTTACCCATCCAAGAGTAGGCAGACATCACCAATAAGTTATTCGTAACGAGGTCGAAGATCAAGACAAACTTGAACTTGCCAGACTGAGGCCTGATGAATCTGGCAGACATAGTTTAGCACGAGAGTCATAGAAGTTGAGTGAGAGGCAACACGAAAACTTCCTAAGAGATCTCCCATTTAATACTACTCTTGTCAAAGCATATTTAACTTTAAAATTTTGATAAAATCTGGTACGTTAATACTGTTATGATTGCACCCCTATTATTGTGTTATTTGCATAAACGATTTGGTCCCTTGTACCATTCCTTTAGTTGAAATCTTGCGAGTTTTGACAGTGTGTGTCGAGAAACCTTCCCTGTTCCCTTTTGAGCTACAATTGAGGGCCTTTGCTCACATGGTTTCAACATGATGTGCTCTTTCTTGAAGTGTACGGACACTCAGAATTTTAACTAATAATTCTACTTTTTGACCCTGAGAGGTGACATGTTTTGTGGAGTGTGGACTAGGTCTAATGTTTTATGGATAAGTAGAGAATACTAGTCTAATAGTAGGCAAAATGGCATTAGACGTGACCAAAAGTCCTCCTACAAAGGTTGAATGTTGAGCCTCGTGTCAACTTCCTTAATAAATGCTATGCATTGACATATAATTAGATTTTCGCTCCAATAAAATGATGACAACTTTTCTCATCATTAAATATATAAAAGACAATTTTATTAAAAATTAATTTATCATCTTAAATTTTTTTTCTTTAATAAAATTGATTATACTGACCTCATTATAATTAAAAAAACTCAATATAGTTATAAATTTAAAGATTATTTATCAAAAAATAAACACTTTAAAGTACTAAATCAACCTTCAATAGAAGTATAAGGCTTAAATTGAGTTTTCTTTTAATTTTTATGATAAATAAGTTCATAAGAGTAGGATACAGCATGTAGTCCCAGGCATGTATTATGTATGTAGGAGATTCCCATATAACTTGATCTTCTCCGTTAAAACCAATATATATATATATTGAAAAGGGATTCCTAAGGACCAATTTGGTTTGTATGGATATGGTCATAGACTAAGAATGAGTGATGTCATCTAAAAATTATTGTTAGGTTGCATGGAATTTGCAGCCGCAAAATCTGCTCACGGTCCAACTGATATTTGAAATTGGTAAACTTCCACAATGTAGTTCATACGCCAAAGTGTCGCCGTTCCATTGACTTGTGGAATCAAATGTCGGAAACCTTAATGACCGCAAGTTTCATAAGCTTGAATTTGATCTCTTCCACATGTACCTAATGCTAACTTTTCGCGTTTTGCTGTAACTTTGTGGACCACATAATTATGTTTGGTGCGTCGTCTTGTCGTACGATAAGACCTACAAAAAAGATAAAAAAAGACATATGATTCTCCCATACTTACTAGGTTCTTGGAATTCGGATTTCTATGAGATTATTTGAAATTTAGAATCCTTTATTATAAAAACAAAATTAACTTAAAGAGTTTCATGGAACTGATTATTTAGCTAAAGGATCGAGGTTATATACTATTGAAATGCACCGATTAATTAGTTGATCTCGTAATCTTCTAATATGATCTGTTCTTTGTCTTAGCGTGTATGTCTATTGATCCATTTAATCATTGAAGAAAGAGAAACGATTGGGGGCTATGGAGACCTTGGTTAGTTAGGCTTCTTTTTTGGAAAAGTTATGTCTTCTAGTGAATTGGAGATTCACTCCTTATTTTAAAATTATGACTTTGTAATTATCCTAATAGTGAGGTAGATTATTCCTTTGTGATCAGGAGATAATGTTTTCAAAATCCGAATAAAAGTTAAACCGCTAAAACATAAAATTTAATGTTTAAAATATTCAATTAGTATTATAACTGACTAAACATTAAATGAAATTAAAAAATTTAAAATATGATTGAAAGAGATTAATAAATTGTTAAATAAAAGTTAATAGATTAATTTTAATTTATAAGAACTTATTAATTTATAAAAATTTATCGATTTATTAATAAAATGGTAAATTTTCAAGAAGAGTTATTAAAGTAACTCGAACAGAAAAGATGAAAAGCAAACTATAAAATAGAAGAGTTCGAATTTTTATAGTTGAGTCGATCAAATGAGTTGAATTTTTTAATCATTTAACGAAAAAAAATTTCTTTGTAAAATATAAAAAAACTGCTTACAATTGATGACTCTCCGTTGAGTGGAGAATATTATGTACTTAAATTCATCCTTTATCCTCTTTTATTTACATAATTAAATAACTACATATTGATATAAGTTGGAGGAATTGGTGTTTTTTGAATTTTTTATATTAATCTGGCAAGTAAAGTTAAATCCGGTAAACTTGAGGAGCGAAAAGTAAATTAGGAAATCAAAAATATAATGGGGCAATGATGAGTTGAATGGGAGATGGGAGCCATTTGAGCATTCTCCACTAACAAACTTTGTCTTTGCTTAAGTTGTTTTCATTTTTGTGATATTTTTAACCGGAGTTGATTGGGGCCTACCTACGTGGGCCATGATTGTATTTATGGATTGAATGATCAACGGCACCACAAGTTGAGTCTGAACCACGGTACGGTACAGTCCAACCACAATAAAGGCACACCAAAATCCCAAAAACCAACCCCCAAACTTTATGACCAAAATAAACTCTACACATTTTCCACTATTAGAATAGAGGGCTTTTTAGGAATTGCGAATTGCGAATTGCGATCCCTCACTCACCGCCCCCTTTTGTCGAGAAAAGATCTTTTGTCTAATTTTTATGATATTTTATTATATCCAATAAATCTCAACTATTTATTTATACGAAGCTCGTATTTATTTATACAGTTAAAAAACCTAAAAGGTGTGAATAAAAACTCATGAGTCATAAAGGTCCTTTTTGGGTATTATTAATGGAAAGACGAAGGATTAACGGACACTAATCCACTTCAATAACAACAGCAAGGCTTTTTACATTTCACAAAATTATTATTTCTATAACTCGAACTTGTGACATCGCATACTTTTACGGCTTGAAATTATCAATTAAAAACGAAGCTGTTATTGTAATTATTAATATAATCACTTGATAAGTATATGTTTTACCTTCAATTTCTTAGTTTGGAAGTTTTAAATTTTGATTACTGTAGAGTCAAATAGATAAACATCAATGGAATGGCCGTCTGTTATAATATTCAATATGCTTTACTTTTTCTTTTTGTTATTGTGCTTAGCCCACCACCATACCCCATAATTCACACTCATTGTAAATGTTGCTTAAAGCTTAGCTTGCCTTCTTGGCAACTTCCCTTATCTGCCTTTGAGAGTATACAACTCAGCTGACAGCTCCCACCTGAAAGGAAAAAGAAAAAAACTTTGCTCTCTCTGCTACTATCACCACTGTACCCACAGACAAACAAGAGAGAGAGCTATTAGAGAGGGAAAGAGACCCACTAGGTCACCAAAGTCTCTGAATTGAGGGTCAGCTACAGGTATGTATTCCAACAAAAGCTAACCCCTCGAAAAAAAAAAAAAAAGAAATAGATTCCTACCCAGTACCCCCACTTGATCATGGAGCCAGAAAATGGGATTCGCAGGCAAAACTTCCCTCTCCAATTACTAGAAAAAAAGCAAGAACATCTCCAAGACCCTCAGGGACTTGTTAATGTTCAGACGACAACAGCAACAACAGCAAGTCAACTCGACCCTCAGACAGCAACATCTCCCTCTGCTAACCCTGCCAAAAAGCCACCTCCTAAAAGAACCTCCACAAAGGACCGTCACACCAAAGTCGATGGGCGTGGTCGCCGGATCCGCATGCCTGCAGCCTGCGCAGCCAGGGTTTTTCAGCTCACCCGTGAGCTTGGCCACAAATCTGACGGTGAAACCATTGAGTGGCTCCTACAACAAGCTGAACCCGCCGTCATCGCTGCCACCGGAACTGGCACAATTCCCGCCAACTTCACTTCTCTTAACATCTCTCTCCGTAGCTCCGGTTCCACAATCTCGGCCTCCCATCATCTAAGGAGAAGTTACTTCAATCCTAACTTCGTCGGTCATAATCATCCTCAACAACAGCAACAGTTGCGAGCGAGAAGTGATTGGGAAAGGAATGTGCTTGATGAACCATCCGCGTCCCAGCAACAACCCAGAGTCTTATTTCCTTCTGACGAATCCATAAGTTTTAGTTCCATCAGTTCAAGTGACAATGCCGGAGTCCATGTGAACAGTTCCGCTGTTGCCTTCCAAGACGTAACAACGAAGCAAGAAGTACGTGGAAGTGCCAGCGACAGTAATTTGTTACAGTCTACGAGCACAGGGTCAATTCCGGCGAGCCACAGTCCGATTCCGGCAACGTTTTGGACGTTGACTAGTCCCAGTAACCAAGGGATTAGCGGAGATTCCATGTTGACATTTCCATCTTTTAGTGGGAACAGTCACATGTATAGAGGTTCTATGTCTAATGCGTTGCATTTTATGAATTTTCCTGCTCCTATGACCCTTTTGCCTGCCCAACAATTGGGTTCAACGGACACTCACCTCGGTGTCTTGGCGGCGCTTAATGCGTATAGGCCGGTTCTTTGTGGTGTTGGTAATTCGGAGTCTGCTGCAAGTGGGTCGAACCCGCAACATGGAGGAGACGATTCACGAACTACAACTAGTCACCATTCCTAGAAGATCGGAATTTCAGGTGTATGCTTTATAGTATATATAGATTACTCATATTATATATACGTGGATTTGCAACACAGGCCTGAGTTATCGGTTGCTTTGAAGTTGAACTGAGTTTAGTGTACGATTTTGGTGTGAGTGTAGCGAGTATAATTTAGGGTTTTACTGATGATCATCCAAGTATTGACATGAGTATTGCCTGGTTTTGGTTTGGTTCGCTTGTTGAAACTTTAAATTTGCTTTATTACCAATATATACATATGCATACCATTAGCATGTGTTTAAACGACTGCACACCGTTCACTAACTTGAAGCTTTTGAGGCCATTATTAGGTTAGAGAACTCATCACTACTCCCTCCATCTTTCTCTCTCTCTCTGCCTTTCTCTCAATTCAAGTTCTTAATGAGTGGATTGCACATTGACAGTGCTTCCAAATGGAATCTTCTTTATCCTTTTACGCATTTCTGCATTTGCTACTATGATGGTCGTGTTATTAGCATGGGACAAGATAAGGAAGAGCCCACAGGCAAGTTCAGGTGACGATCACCTAGCAGTGAAGCTCTCGTTGCTCAAAGCCAATGTATACGATAATTTGGTGACTACTATACATATATTCCGTCTGTTTTCTCCATCTATTGATAATAGTGGGTCTTGACTCTTGATGACAACATCACGTACTCCCGTCCCACAAGTATTTATTGGGTCTGAAACGTTCAGTAAGTGGGGCATTCTAGCTAGGTCTGGCTCATTCTCACTCATCACACACTTGATATATCTGTGCTCTAGCGAACATGGGGTAAGAAAATTGGTTATTTTACAAAATCACATCGAATGATGAGTGACTTTGATTTACTAATTATTCGTAAACTGTATTAAATTATTAATGGTAGTAAAGTAACTTTTGATGTAGCAGACTAGCAGGTTGGCTTACTTGTTCTAACCAAAGGGAAGTAGTTGAAAATGTTCGTTCAGTACTTCTGTACGATTGCATGAATTACTATAAGAGTGAAACATTCTGCGAACAAACCCAATGGATTTTTCATAATGTCTGAACTCCAACAGGGAGTACAATCAACAAAATCGATTTCGGTCTTATGAAGATGGGTATAGTTGGTCATCTCTCCATTGTTTAGTACATTCTCTTTTTGATAGCTTTTATATTTCTAATTTATGCAAATGATGCTTAGTTCGTCTGTTTCACGGGATTATGATTAACCTAGCATTACTTATTTCCTGACATTACAATGGGTAAGCCGTGGCAGACTAAATAACCACGCATATAGACAATTGTTTTACAAGTCTATGGATTCAAACCAACCATGCATATGAAACCTTTCAGGTTATGGTCTTAAGACACACCTGCGTTTGGACGAAGGTGAAATAATTGTATAAATGTTACCTTAATGACATTGATACAAGCTTTCAAACTAGTGATGATCTTCAGTTTTTTATAATAGATTGCAACAATAAGTTAAGATCCTCAAGTTGTCCTGGAGAAACAAATAACTTGTCTCGTAAACAATTGAATTTTCTTGATTAACCTTGCCCTTTTGATCTCTTATTGAAATGTAACTACGCGTATCTCACCGTCATGTCATATTTTAACCATTTTCTATAAGATTCTTTATAAAAAAATACATTAAATTTATCATTTCTCTTTAATGTGTTTTTTATGTAACTCTCCAAGCAATGTGTGCAGTGACTCGAACTTATCTCGAAGAAGTACTAGTGCGTTAGTAAATCTACTTGTAAGCTGCTTGCCATCTTGTAGTATTAGAGCTCCGTGTCGCCTTTGTTAATTGATTCTCGTAGGAAATGATATTTAATGTCGATACTTTCATCTTGTTATGATGTGCTGAACTTTTTGCAATCGTAATTATTGACTTGTTGTCTTAGTATATTATTGTAGGCTCCATTTGCATCTCTCCTCTATCTTTCAGAATTCTTCTGAGCCATATTGCTCGACTTACTGTCACAACAACTGTAATCTATCCTGCATCTACTAAAGATTGTGTCACAGTTTCTTGTTTCTTCAAACTCTGTAAGAATATTCTTAAATCAAGCAAAAATGTGTGGCTTGATATGCTTTTCCTGTCGTCAACTGATTCAGCCTAATCACTGTCTGTATATCCAAACAATCTTGTTTCATCTACCTTCTTGTACCATATTTCATAACCTTTTGTTCCTTGTAAGTATTTGAAGATTTTCTTTGCTGCTCCATAATGTATTTGACTCGAATTCTGCATAAATCTTGACGGTCGACTTGTGGCAAACATGATGTTTGGTTGAGTAGCTATTAGGTATAGTAGGCTTTATATAGGTAGAGCTTTCAGCTTTCTTCAGACCATCTTCTTTCTTTTATCTTGCTTTTGGGACTAACAATGTAACAACTATCTTGTAGCCTTATATCTTGAATTTCTTTATAAATGCCTCGGTAGATTTATTCTGGGATATAACAATCCCTTATGCTTATTGATTTATCTCAATCCTCAGAAAACAATGCATTAGGCCAAGGTTGGATATCTCAAAAGTTGATCATGTCATCTTTGAAGTCTTGTAACATATCCTCATTGTTCTATATATAAGATCATCTACATGTAAGGAAACAATAAAAGTGCTGTTACCTTAATTATTAATGTAAATTGTATTGGCTTACTCAGGCTGCTCATGAATTCTTGATCTGTGAAGTAGTAGTCAATTCTGTTGTACCAAGTTCTTGGTCTTGAGTCTATAAAAATAAAATGCTTTCTTTAGCCTTAGAACTTCATCTTCGCGGCCTTTTTCTATTGGTTATTCTATATAGATTTCTTCATCGATGTATTAATTGAAGAATGCCGACTTGACATCTATGTGGTGGATCCTCTATTTCTTTCATGCCCCTAGTGCTCTAATTGTATCTAGTCAAGCTCTCCAAGAATTCTCTGATGGAACAACTTTTGATGTTATTTTCTTTATAAGAAGGCTTCATAAACATATTGATAATCTAAATTTGCAGAAATCATCTTCTTTTTCAATGTAGTATCTTTAAACCTTGAAAGTGTCCGAGCTTCTTGTGTTAAACTTCTTGTGGTTGTATGGCTGTGCTGCTAAGATATTGTAGTTGTACTGGAAAGCATCTATGCTCCCTCCCTTTTACTTTAGCAATAATGAGGGATTTAGCTTTATTTTCATATATAGTACACGAGGTTCCTCCAAAGTGTAGCTCACATTCCTTCTCCATCATTTGTCCAACATTGAACAAATTTGTTCAAAGGTTAGGTACGTGCATGATATTATTAATGACTCACGTACCTTTTTTAGTGTTTACAACGATACATCCTTTCCCTGCGACCTTCAAGACATAACTACGACCAATTTTGAAATTATAAATAAACATTAATTGTAGAAAAGAATAAAATAATGTATTGGAAAATTAGCCATCGATAAAGGAAAGGGATCGATCAAAGCCTTTCGGTCATTTCCTCGTCAAGAGAGCCGAGAACTTTCTAAAAAGAAACTCCCATCTCTTTCGTTAGGCTTGGTTTTTTATTCAATATGTTTTTAAACAACTTTTGCTATGTATCTCAGAACTATTTAACATTAAAGTATTTGTCTTTCCTGATTATGAATGTTAAATACTTTTTTTTTTGTATAATATCTCTAATTGTAAGTTATTTAAGTGTGCAAATAACTTTTGTATAATGTGAGGTTTGATATTATTTTATGCTAAGTACATCGCATACAACATATGTTGAACTTTATCTATTGACTTTTAACTATGTTGTGAATATACATTTTATACTACCACTTACTTTAGTTTTCTAGTTATTTGTTTTTATGTAGGATTGTTTAGTTAATATTCACATATCATGTTGTTTTTGAATTAAAATACCAATTTCTGTAAATGGTAAATATCTTAATGCTTTGTTAATAGAACTATGTCCAATATTCTTCTTTATCAAGTGTGTTTGAGGTCACTAATACTTCTTTTCATAGTTACTATTATTCTTGGACCATTTATTCAAAATGCATCATTAATTTATTTACTATTCATCATTGTTTTAGTCCTATTAATCATTGTTTGCTAATGTTTAATTTGTGTTTGAGAATTATTGAAATCTTTAGTGGTTTCTGTTTTTTTTATTAGAAAGATCACTAACTCCATTTCTATAAATGATTTTTATTACTTTCTTAGAGCCTGTTGGATGAGCTTATATCAGAAGAGCTTTTATCAGTAGAGTTTTTGTCAGTAGAGCTTTTCTGAGAAGAGTTTTTTTAAAAAGCTAGTTGACTGTTTGACTGTCAATTAATAAAATAGCTTTTTTAAAAGAGCTTCATACAGTAGACTATTTGACAACATAAAAATAAAAAGTACTTTTATTAATTTTAACTATATTTTATTTTATAAAAAATTATTTATGCTAAATAATATTTAAAGTATACTGAACAATATACAAACTACAATATATTACATATAAGAGTGTCACGGGATTTACTACATTCCATATGAATTCTTTTTCAAGATTTTTTGGCACATTTGCATTAACTGATGCAGATTTTACTTGACCACATTTCCAAATCAAGAGAGGAAAGCGTTAATTCTAAGATGGCCATCTTATATTCCTTTGATATTTAAGCTTTGACAACATTTGTAGTGGAAAGAGCTCACTACAAATGTTTTCCACTACAAATGTTCCAGTTTTGTCTTCCTCAGAAGTTTCAGAAGAAGTTACAGTAAAGAGCCAACATGTTAAAACATGCGAAAGAGTGAGACATGAGGAACTTACTAAACCAATCCAAAGAAGCAAGAACAATCTCCCAGGCAAGAGACTAAAGAATTTATTGCCCGCTTTAGAGTTCACAATCGAACTTGTGAAAAAGCCAGAAACTTTCACCACTCCAGAAAGGATCCCAATAGTCATTTTCTCAGACATTTTTGTCATCTTCTTAACCCTACAATTACCCATCCGCAATTACAATAAGCCTTCCACTCAAAAGACAAACCACATATAAAAAAGTACGACATTAACAAAACTACTCCAATTTAATCATCAAACTCAAATGAAATCAAAGAAATAGAAACTCTGTCCTGACAATGCATAAACAAAAAGACAAAACAAAAAACTTGAACCTTTTAACTCTTCTCATAGCCGCAAAACTAATCTCAAGATTCGAGCTTTTCCCCATCCGCTTCTTCGAAAACTCACCCCCCACTTCAACCTATCAACAGTCACATCTCCGCACCACAAAATACCCTAAACCAACAGCAATCATCTTCGCAACAAAACTACTATATTCCTCAACATTAGGAGCCAACATAGTCCAATAAGCAGCAGAGCTCTCCTCCATCAACTCTCTCTTCTTCTCCATCTCCGGTGACATCTCTCTGGCCACCTTATTCCCTTCTATCTACTCCCATCCTTCTTTCACTTCTTGCACCGTAAACGCACTATATCTCTCTAACACCTTATCGAATTCTAACAACAAACCTTCTTGCCCTTTGGACGCAAATGTCAAGCCATATTTCAACAACTCAAATTCATTACTCTTTATCTCACCCTTCTCGTCATCATCGTCGTCGTCACTACCTGTTTGCTTTCTAGGCACACGAAGAGTGAAGAAGTAGTGGGACTGATCAAGCTTAACAAAGGCTTCATCTTTAGCCAAAGGCCACTGAATATGATCACCAACACGAGCGAGAACAGCAACAACAGTGTCACTTTGTTGCAGACTGACAACGGTCACAAGCGAGCTCTATGCTGCGTTCTCTCTCCATCAAGTGAACTATAGCTTCGGGGATTGTGACGAGAACTTGTTCGTGGGGTTGAGAGTTAGAGTTTGGAAGATGCGAAACAACATCGTCATCGTTGTCGTCGGCCAAGTCTTTGGTGTCTAAAGAAGGATACAACGAAGCCGAAGACTGAGAAGAAGTACAGATGGGTTCTGGGTTAGAGCTGATGACTTCTGGGTAGAGAGAAGATTTAGAAGACGATATAGTTTTCTAGACGAGAGAGTTGGCTTTACATAAGTGACGCACAATTAGCTTCCTGAAAAAGCTAAAATTTGGGGCTTTTCTGAAAAGCTCCAAATTTTAGCTTTTAAGAAAACTGTATTTGAGCTTTTAAAAAAGCTATTTCTATTTCAAAAGTACTTTTGAAGTTTACAGTCAAACACTCAAACACTCACTTTTTCCTTAAAATAGTTTTTGCGGTAGAAAAAAGTACTTTTAGAACTTCCAAAAGCTGAACCAAACAAGTGCTTAGTTTAGATCATAGTAGTTTGTTTGTTAGGATTTGTTTCTCATTTTAGGGCTTGAATGTATGGCCCATGAATTGAAGGATGGAATTTAGTTTGTTGAAATCTTTGTCCAAAAGTAAATGTTTTAAATGAAAAGTCTAATCATTATTTCTTTGTTAGGTTATCAATCTCATTTTTAGGTAAGTAAGTCAAACTTACCCAATTTCTTAAAATTTTAATGAAAATATTCTAATAAAATCTAATTGATTGAAATTAAAATAAAATGTATATGTGTAAAAATTCTAATAGAAAAATTAGTTACTTATTAAACTCTTTATAGATGCTTATCTGTAATTAAATAATTGTTCGCTAATTAAACTATATTATGAGTAAAGTAAACATGATTTTCATGAGAAATATTTTACTCTCCCCTTTTTCTTAGTTTTCTTGCTAATCAAGACCATTGCCTCTCTTAAACTTTCTATTTTAATTTTATATTTAATAACCTTTTTGGGCAAGATTTTTCTCACCTAAGCCAATCTTTGATTCCCTTCCCTGTTAGGAATGGAATGAATGCTAGTCACCAACCTTCCTGGCCTTATTGATCTTAGATATCCAAGCTATATAGAGCCTCGTCACTCTATTAATTCTCTTTTTCGTTTGCTCTCCATCCCCTAATCCGTTCCCTTTACTTGTCATTACTTTCCCCTTAACCACCTTCTTAATCCCTCCTTTAAATAATGCAACACTTGGTTCTAACATGGCCCAATAGTGCTTTTCTCCTTTATCTCCTTCCTTTCCTTCCATTTTCAGCTTTCTTAACATCTCTCTTAGCCCCTAAGTTACCTTAACACTCCTCTTTAGGGTTGAAATCTTTGGGTGCTAACCTCCCTCTTTCCTCCTTTATATTTGTTGTCTTTGGTGTCTTAGGTTCCTCTTAGGATCCTCATGATTCTTCTTCCTATCAAAAGAATGCTAAGAAATTATAATTTCAAATAATGAGAGTTCCATCTATCAAGAAAAATTCATATTAATCCTTCAAACGTCATATGAGGATCCTCTTATTGTCTCACCACAATAGAGGTCCTCTAAGCTAAAGTTTTAAGATGGAAAGTCACATTAATTGATTATTTCATTAATACATGACCTTTCCTACAAATGCAACCTTGAGCAATAACAAAATGGGGAAAGTTGGAGTTAGAGAAGAAATTAATCAATAAAGAGGATTTTTTTCTTTTCAAGTTGACCTATGATTAGGACCTTAACATATAAATGGTAAGCCCCTTTAACACTAAAGATGAAAGCCTATAATCATACTTGATAAACAAATTATGAATATGAATATCGACTCTTTTTACGTCAATTTTTGTAACATCCCGTTAGAATACTTATCTACCTTAAGAACGATAGGCTTAGAAAATAGCAAGTTTAATTAGTAAACTAATTTTCCTTAATGAGCACATACATAACTAAGAAGAGTTGGCTTTAATGTAATAGTCTTGAGGTGGAAAAAGACAAGTATCTTTGTGAAACTCTAAAACTGGAGAGATTAGCAAAAGATGAGGGATTAGTGGGGACTGAGATCTCACTCTCCTATAGTGGAAACCAACAAAGCCCCAACAAAAATTGAAAATCTACTTGAAAATTATTTATTTCTAGTGATTAAATGAAGTGAGTCTAATTAATAACCAAGAAAACATTATGAATAAGCCCCAAATTAATAAAAGGACCATGTTGAAAGCTTAAATCAACTCAGGAGATTCTAAATAGGGATAATTTAGACTACAGAGGACTAATACACAACTGATCACTTAATAAGTACCTACTAATGAGGATCTCCCAACAAAGTAGAACACTAAGACTAAAGTTATTGAAATTTTATGGGACAATGCTCCAGTAGACAATAATTCAAAACCAATATGGAGAAGTTTTACCTTAGAATATGAAAAACAAGATGCTTGTATGAGTAACCTAGGAGATGCATTTGTGACAACTATTAAGACAAGACTATGCAATAAGCCATATAAAAAACATCATGTAGTTTCTCAGCTTCAAACATTTACCTAATGTTTATCTTAGCCTGGAATGTCAAGGTTTTAATTGCCCTAAAAAGAGGTAATCCATGACTTAAAAAATATTAAGTAATCTATGATTTTTGGATACAAAAGAGCCCTTGTTAGTAAGAATTTTAAAGATTAAAATGAAATATATTCACTGCAAAGAAAGTCTATATTTTTTGGTGAAAATTGGAACATCATCATCATCCATCAACATCACTATAATGAAACATCATCTTCAATTATCAACATCACCATAATGGCAAGTCATTATGGTTTTGATCATAATAGGGTGTAAGTTCTCCAGTGCTTCTCTTTTAACTAATTTAGTCATCTTTCTTTTAAAATTTTATCTAATTTAGTCCCATCAATATCACCTTCATTTATACTGCTAACTTGTCCATCTGAAAAACTTCCTTGTAGGGTGACTAGAAACATATTTGTTACATTATCTTGAACCCTTTGCTAATCCCAAGAGATCTTGACAACATCAATTACTCCTATAAATTTTAGGGCAACAACCTAAGCCTTAGGTAATTTATTAAGGACCTAAGAACCTACTTAAGCCAAATTGGAGTTGGTAACTTAAGGTCTGATGGTCACTTTCTTCACTTAGTGCAATAAACACGTAGAAATTGACTTATTAGGAAGAAAGTTAAACAAAGCTCTAGTTAACTCAATTTAGATGTCTTGTTTTCCCTCTATTAAGGCTCATTATAGTAAATTTCTCTATATATATAACTTTCCAATTGAAAATTTCAACCTTACATACGAGATTACTAAAAAAATCTTTAGGTTTAACAACTACTTGATTAACCCTAATGACTTTAAGGAAGTTGTTTTAATGAGGACTACAACTAATATAGATGGCTTTGAGTCTTAAAATGCATGAGAAAAATGGAGGCAATAAAAGAAGAACTTAAGACCTTTAATAGAAGACACTTCCCCAACACTGAAACAATTATTCAAGAATCAAGAAATGAACATAATAGAACTTAAAATGAGCTCTACTTAAACCTAGGTGATGATTTCCTAAAGTCAAGGAAAAGGAAGGAATTAACAAAGCACATTCAAGACTTGGAAGCTCACAACTTCCTAATAAAACCAAAATTAATGATTTATTGGTTAAAGGAGGGACAAAAAAACTTAAAGTTCTTTTATAATGCTATCTTAGACAGAAGGAATCAAAATAAAATTAGCTCCCGAATATACCTAAATGGGAATACCATTAAGAAGCAAGTTGATCTCGAGAAGTTGATCTTCAACTAATTCAAAGGCATATAAAGTAATCCAACTAATAGTTTTTCATTTGTGCATGTCTTTAAAACCCTTATTTTTCACTCCATTTCTAGAGAGTTGGCTATCAACCATGATCAACATGAAGAATATGGCTAAGACTACATACAACTTTATGGTTAAGATCGCTAAGTACTGTTTAAGTAAAGCTTTCTTATTGTTCTATAAGTTATATATATTAATATGATACATGAACAATTTTGTATGCAAGATAGTAAAGAATTTTGTTATGTTAATTGCTAAATGTAAGCACCTAAGCAATATGTAGTATTCACTTATGCCACGAGAAGAATAAGTGATAAAGATGGTTCTTTATTATGAAATAATCAATAATCCCATACACACTATATTGTGTATGAATAAGTACATTAAAAGATAGAACTAGAGAGCTCAAATATTAATATCAAATCAAACACATAGATGTTTGGTAACTATGTCAAGGACATTGTGGCATAAAAAGAAATTGATATGTTTTGTGACTATTAATAGTACTTGTTATCAATGACGATATTTATTTTTCATCTAATAATTGATACAATATATGTTTAATTAATAATTAAATAATATTTTCTAGAATGAAATTTAAATGAAAATTTAATTATAGAAATATGAGAATGCTTTATTTGAGATAAGCTTTCCGTTAATGCTTTATTTAAGTTAAGCTTTCCATTCTAGAATGAGTGCTAGATTGAGTGTTGAACATTTACTTCTAGATACAAGAAGCATATCGAACAAATATAAGATACCTTCCCACATGGTTGATGGCCTCCATTATTTTGTAAGAATAGAGATGAGACAAGTTTTAAGTGATTTATCTAGGTGATAAACGAGAGCTCAAAGCTTAAAACATTGATGTCGATGTGAAGTATATAAAAGGATGTGAAAGATTATTAGTAATGATATAACTAAAGAAATGATATGTTCATTTATCTTAATATGCTATAAGTGATTTTTGAAGGGTGGATTAAATAAAAAAAACCAATGAAGTCATGTTAGGAATTAAGTATATTTGAACTATCATCGATACAATATCTAAGGAATAGACATATGTTCTAACAAAAGAGAGTCAATATTGTAACACATGAATCATACCATATGTGCATTTTCAACCAAGAAGGATAATACAAGTCATATTATCAACTTATATTACGCAATGATCTTTTGAGGCTATACGAACCTCAAATTTAAAGTAAACTTTTTACTCGGGTTCTAACTCCAGAGAATTGAATTAATGTTTGTTATCTTAGAATGTTACTAGAAAATCATAAATGATTCAATATAATGGAATATTCCAGAGAAGTGAGTTAATTTGATTCAAATGATTGAGAAATGAGGAAGATCAATTCAATTCTAAGTTTACATCAATATGAATTCAAAAGAGAGCACCTTCAATGTAAAAGATAGTACGAATACAAAATATTTATATAATGAGAATGAAATGATGATAGATGCAACAATGATTAGGGTATAGCATACTAAATCCACTTAAGGATCAATTCATTAGTCGATAAGTCATATATTTTTAATAGGTGTATAACATCTCATCATATGTTGGTCACACGAGTCATTGGACAAGTATGAGAATATTTAGAAATCTCGTTAACTAAACTCACCATAAATAAGTAGGATATGATATTAAAAGGACACACTAGCCTAATAAGGATAAAAAGTATGACCTTTCAAATATTAATCATTGAAGAATAGTTAATGATACTATCTATGTAACATCCCACCCCCTACTGGAAGGGTAAAATAGTAAAATTGACATAAGGTGAGATTAATTGGGTGGGATGTATGAGTAGTGTCTATGCATACTGGTACTGGTGATCCGTGAATTTGTGC
>JANZLD010000001.1:2563594-2581661 GCA_026413575.1 Erythroxylum carthagenense
GCCAAAATATCAAAGAGACAGAACATAAATCGGACTAAATTTGCTTAATCTGCTAACCCCTAATTTGGGGTGTTACACGTAAGAGCAATGAGGTAGAGGTCTAAAGCTTCTTAATTCTTCAAAAAATTCCAAAAGCTTAGTCAAATAAGTATCGATCAATTTTAAACTTTAAGACAAAGTATGAAGAGAAAGCTAAAGATTAGAGATCTTTGTTTCATTAGGTCGAGAGAATCTTTTCCTAAAGCATCTCAAATTGTTACAACAGAGTTGAAGTAAAAAAACTATAGAAGCAATACTCAAAGCATTTAACGTCACAAGCTAAGCAACGATGAGATTGTTGCATCTTGTCCATAGAACGTAAAAAGGATCATCCTTTGAAGGCTCTTTAATAGATCTATCTATAAACTCAATGTTATTGTTAATTGAGAGTGCCAGCAAGAATGATCTACTCTATGAAGCATAATTTGTCGATGATAACCCCAATGACATTGTTAATAGGTTATGGAGAATAGAATGGTGAAGAAAATAGGGAGAATGAGGATCTTTTATAGGAGACAATGTTGAGGTTGTGGAAGAAGTAAGTACAGGAGAATTGAACAAATCCGTTATTGAAGAAGGGAAAGTTTAAAGGATTACAAAAAAGAAGATGAATTAAAATCTGAAACCTAGATTGCTATTTGCTACTCTGATACCATATTAGAAATGAAAGAAGAATCTTCTTGTATATTTTACTGAACCACCAAAAGAGTATTTATAGAGTGTATATATGTATATATATACATATATATAATTAACAATCCAATTAATACGACATAAAGATAACTAACTAACTAACCAAATCTCATAACTAACCAAAACTAACAATGTAAATTAGTTACATTAATTATATAATAGGTACCACACAATTTACTAACTTAGCATTCATCTCTCCTAATCATTAATAGCCCATGGGTCATGATCATGGTGGCTTGAATAATGTCTTCTTATAAACTCACTTAGGATTGTCAAAGCCCTTGGTAATATAAGACCTAAACGCAAAATTATGCACAACAATATTTTAGAGATATTTAATGAATATATTTGTGAGGCAAGAACTAAAGCGTTGATTAGTATATTGTCAATAGAAGACCTAAATGTCAAATTATGCACAAAAATACTTCAGAGACATTTAATGAATGTATTTATGAAGTAAGAACAAAGGTCTTAATTAGTATATTTAAGAACATCAATGATATTGTACATTGTTAATAGATTGATTTAAGTAAAAGAGGAGGTTTGACATTTCTTTAGAATTAGTTACTTTTAAATATTTTTTATTTCATCATTTTTACACTCATTTGACTTGATTGTAGGGTGAAAGATATAAATTTTAAATAACTTTTAGATTTCCATATTCAGAAAATGATTTTTTTTCATGAACTTGAAAGCCTTTTCTTTTAAGGTTAGATAACGTGTTCTTTTCTTAAGCAATATTATTATGGATACACTATTAATAGATTATTATTGTTACATTGTATTGGATAGAATGAGATTTTAACTCAGTTTTGATAATAATAAATATGTTTTACTATTGATATTTTTGTCCTTGGTGATATTAGTAAGTTACTATGAAAGATTAAATACAATATAATTATAAAGTGAGCAAGGGTGTCAATTGAATCTATTGAGAAAATAAAAGGATGAATGAGCTAAGTGGAGTATATATATAATTTAAGTAAAGAACCAAGAACAGTGAGGAATCAAATATATTAAGAATTAATCAAATCATTTTAATCCTCTTATAAACTTATCTTGGTCATTTTAATTAATCGTAAGGCTTATTCATTACATAATCATCTGCATAAATACTTTCATAAGTAAAAGAAAATTTATTTTGATATTTAAAAAATCTTTTAATCTTTAACAAAATTTTAGAAAATTTTCAATTAATTTTAGACCAAATTTTTGTAAAAGGAATATGTTTTGATATTTAAAAGAATTTGAAAATTTTTAAATATCTTTGAAAATATGTTTTCAAGTACACTAGTTGACCAATATGTATGTGGTTGACCGGTCTGACACATTGGTAGATTAATATGGTTTGAAAGGTTTTTCATAGGTTTATTAATGAATTGGTCAATACACTGGGTATATTGGTCAATTGATTTGCAAAATGGTCGATCAATGCTACTATTACTAGTCATTATAATCACTAGTTTTTGCTTTAATAATTATTTTAAGTATAAACACATCATCTATGAGTTATGAATAGTTGTTTGAGATATTAGAGAGTTTATAAGAACCTTGGAAGGCTAAAGAATATATATTTGTATTACATAATATATATCGATCCTTTATTCATTTAGTGTTAGTAAGAAAAAAAATTTTGAGTTATATACTTAACATAATTGAGCAAATTACTTGTGATGCACTTTATAGGGTTCCTCGTAACATTGAACAAGATTTTTAAAGGGTTACACTTCACTTTTATCAAGGCAAGACGATTGTAAAAGTTTCTCTTCATCATGTCAAAGAAGATTATATGGAGCGTTGTTCTTTACCCATTGAAAAAAACAGCTAGCAAATTTCCGAGTGGAGCCAGACAAGTGAATGTAAGTGAAGGATTATTTGGCTAAACCATATTATAAAGTGATTTTTTTTCACTCTCTTCCTACTCTCTTTTATTAGGCAAAAATTTGTACTTTTTTCATTTAGTATTTGAGTCCTATTTATACAAAAAGTTGTTAAGATAAAATAGTATTTAGATGAAACTAAAGATCGTAAAATTAAGGTTGATAAAATAGGAGATAAATCTAACTAATTTAAATAAATTATCTAATAGTTTATCACTAAAAAATAAAAAATAGAAGATATAGAATATATTCGTTATCATCTCTCTTCAAGCTTGCGCGTGTAACAATAGAAAGTTTGTCTTAAAGTCAATAAAAAGCATAAAAAAACCAAGACTTTATTCATAACATTAGTATTTTTTCAACAAAATAAATGTATTTAATAGAGATACAAGATTGATGGTAAGAAAAGTTACATCAAGATTATCATATCATAAAGCATGTGTACAACTTGTGAAAGCTGATAATTCTGGATTGAGAAATAATATTTATTTCGCACACTATTTTGAGTACATCAAATTGCTATATATAGAATTATACAATACAAGATAAGTACAGGTGATAAGAATAAGAAATAAAGATATAAAACAAGAAATAACAACAGAATAGAGAAGAATATTTGCTAAAATACTATAATCTACAGTAAATATCGATTGCAATCTACTGAAGTATCTGCTGCAATCTGCAGTAATCTACAGAATATCCGCTCCTTAACAACCCCCCTCAAGTCAATGGTGGGTGAGTGATGAGTCGAAGTTTGGAAAACAACTGATGAAATGGACAAACCCCCAGTGGCTTGGTAAAAATATCACCAATTTGGTCCTTGCTGGACAAAAAACCAATGGTAACGTTACCAAAGGAAACTTGTTCACAATCAAAATGGTAATCCAGCTTAATGAGTTTGGTACGGGCATGGAAAAACAATTATGTCCAATGATAATCCTCCTTCTCCTATTGATAATCCAGCCTATCAAGAATGGTTTCGAAAAGATCAAATGTTAATCTCACAACTTCTTTCTTCTCTAACGGAAGAAGTGTTCCCACATGTTGTTGGGCTTTCATCCTCTCAAGTCATTTGGACAACTCTTTCTGATACTTTTGAAGTAGTTTCTCATACAAAACAACTGCAACTACATATTGAACTCAGTGAATTGAAGAAAAATGATCTCTTTATTTCTCAGTATCTTCTCAAAGCCAAATCTCTTGCAGATGAATTGGTAGCAGCCGGTAGACAGTTAACACCAGCAGAATTCAATGTCATTGTATTCCGTAATATTGGTTCTCGAGAAATTGTTAGTGGACTTAATATGTGTGGTATACCAGTCACATTCAATGAACTCCACAATCAACTTATTGTTCACGAGCTGTTAACCAAGAGTTATCTGTCTGAATCTCAACTCCCAATATTGTCTATCAACCACCGCTATTACCAACACCACAATCTCAACTATAACCACCTCGACCTCCAACCACGAATCTTGTCTCCAATTTTTCTATTTCCCCCAATCAACCTAATAAACGACGTAGAGGACCTGCTTGTCAAATATGTGGAGTTAATAACCATACTATAAATGTTTGCAGATGTAGATATCAACAATTTAATCAAAGCTCTTTATCATCTTTCAAATTTGGGGCACCAGAAGACAATATCAATTTTCATCAACCATACGCCCCTCCTTCCAATGCTGCACCTCAACCTACCATTTCTCCAATTTAGAATTGGGTTGCTAACACATGTGCCACAACTCATATCACTCTAGACCTTGGTACGCTCCATCTTCCACAACAATATAGTGGTACAAATCATTAATTGTTGCCAATGGTAAAGGTCTTCATATCTCACATCATGGCTAAATCATGGCTCTGCATCCTTTTCCACTCCATCTCATAATTTCATTTTATATAATATGCTGCATGTTCCTAATATTTCTAAGCCACTAATCTTTGCTGAAATATCTGTTGTAATCTACAGTAAATAGTGGCTACAATCTGCTGAAGTATCTGCTGTAATCTGTAGCAAATATCTGCAGTAATCTGCAGAATATCTGCTCCTTAACAAGGCCAATCAAACCACGTTCTATAAGTTATGAAGTGATCCAACACAATTCTACAATAATGAGTGCAATAGTTACATATTCAACTTTAGTATTAATAAGGTAACAATGGATTGTTTCTGAACACTCCAAGATATGAGACTAGAACTCAAAAATATACAATAGCTAAAGGTAGAATGTCTATCATCAAAACAACTAGCTCAGTTAGCATTAGAGAAACAATCCATATACTTCTTGTTTGTAATTTATATCCTCCTTCAACCATAATTTTTTGTGGACTTCTTATTTCTTTACTTTTTACCAAAGAAGTTGAGAATTTTATAATGGGGATAGGAGATGGAAGTGAAGTAGTAGCAATTAGTTGCTTGAAGGGATCACTCAGGAAACCTTATTTTGACATAAATGGCTTTAGGATATAGTGGCCATATGGCATTATACCTCGTATCATAATAAGGTCCAAAAAATGTCCATTGCCTACTGCAACTACTTCACCTCTATCTAATTGCTTAATAATTGAATTTATGTGGGTCAAGATTTTTAAAAGTGTTACAACAATTTCATGAAGTAATGCTATTTAGTTGTTCAAATTCAATACTTTCATGGATGTCTACTTTCTATGTAGAATTTTAAACACCATCTATCAAAATATGTTTTAATTACTAAATCTTAACTAACAATCTAGTTAATACGACATGAAGATAACTAACTAACCAAATCTCATAACTAACCAAAACTAACAACGTAAATTAGTTACATTAACTATATAATAGGTACCACACAATTTACTTAGCATTCTTCTCTCTTAATCATTAATAGCCCATGTGTCATGATCATGGTGGCTTGAGTAATGTCTTCTGATAAACTCACTTAGGATTGTCAAAGTCCTTGGTAATATAAGACCTAAATGCAAAAATTATGCACAACAGTATTTTAGAGATATTTAATGAATATATTTGTAAGGCAAAAACTAAAGCATTAATTAGTATGTTGTCAATAGAAGACCTAATTGTCAAATTATACACAAAAATATTTCAGAGACATTTAATGAATATATTTGTGAAGTAAGAACAAAGGTCTTAATTAGTATGTTTAAGGACATCAATGATATTGTACATTGTTAATAGATTGATTTAGGTAAAAGAGGAGGTTTGACATTTCTTTAGAATTAGTTACTCTTAAATATGTTTTTATTTCATCATTTTTACATTCATCTCTCTCGTTTGTAGGGTGAAAGATCCAAAATTTAAATAACTTTTAGATTTCCATATTTAGAAAATGATTTTTTTCATGAACGCGAAAGATTTTTCTTGTAAGGTTAGATAACGTATCCTTTTCTTAAGCAATATTATTATGGATACACTATTAATAGATTATTACTGTTACATTGTACTGGATAGAATGAGATTTTAACTCAGTTTTGATAATAATAAATTATGTTTTACTATTGATATCTTTGTCCTTAGTGATATTAGTAAGGTAATATGAAAGATTAAATATAATATAATTATAAAGTGAGCAAGGGTATCAATTGAATCTATTGAGTAATAAAAGGATGAAGAAAATAAGTAAAGTGGAGTATATATATAATTTGAGGGAAGAACCAAGAACAATAAGGAATCAAATATATTAAGAATTAATCAAATCATTTTAATCCTCTTATAAATTTATCTTGGACATTTTAATTAATCGTAGGGCTCAATTATTACATAATCATCTGCATAAATACTTTCATAATTAAAAGAAAATTTACTTTGATATTTAAAAAATCTTTTAATCTTTAACAAAATTTTAGAAACGTTTAAATTAATTTTAGATCAAATTTTTGTAAAAGAAATATGATTTGATATTTAAAAGAATTTGAAGTTTTTTGAAATATCTTTGGAAATATGTTTTCAAGTACACTAAATGACCAATATGTATGTGGTTGACCAGTCTGACACACTGGTAGATTAATATGGTTTGAAAAGTTTTACGTAGGTTTATTAAGGAATTGGTTAATACATTGGTTATATTGGTCAACTGATTTGCAAAATGGTCAATCAATGCTACTATTACTAGTCATTATAATCACTAGTTTTTGCTTTAATAATTATTTTAAGTATTTTAAGTGTAAATACATCATCTATGAGTTATGAATAGTTGTTTGAGATATTAGAGACTTTATAAGTACCTTGGAAGGCTAAAGAATATATATGTGTATTGCATAATATATATCGATCCTTTATTCATTTAATGAGTAAGAAAACAAAATTTTGAGTTATATACTTAACGTAATTGAGCAAATTACTTGTGATGCACTTTGTAGGGTTCCTCCTAACCTTGAACAAGATTTTTAAAGGGCTACACTTTACTCTTAATGATTGTAAAAGTTTCTCT
Organism: Erythroxylum carthagenense; assembly: GCA_026413575.1. Taxonomy (NCBI): domain Eukaryota; kingdom Viridiplantae; phylum Streptophyta; class Magnoliopsida; order Malpighiales; family Erythroxylaceae; genus Erythroxylum; species Erythroxylum carthagenense. Next base: position 2,570,634 of record JANZLD010000001.1, read on the forward strand.
TCACCATGTCAAAGAAGATTATATGGAGCGTTGTTCTTTACCCATTGAAAAAAAACAATTACCAAATTTCCAAGTGGAGCCAGACAAGTGAATGTAAGTGAAGGATTATTTGGCTAAACCATACTATAAAATGATTTTGTCGCTCTCTTCCTACTCTCTTTTATTAGCCAAAAAATTGTACTTTTTTCATTTAGTATTTGAGTCCTATTTGTACACAAAGTTGTTGAGATAAAATAGTATTTATATGAAACTAAAGATCCTAAAATTAAGGTTAATAAAATAGGAAATAAATCTAACCAATTTAAATAAAATATCTAATAGTTTATCATTAAAAAATAGAAAATAAAAAATATAGAATATATTCGTTATCATCTCTCCTCAAGCTCTCGGGTGCAACAATAGAAAGTTTGTCTTAAAGTTGATAAAAAGTATAAGAGACCAAGACTTTATTCATAACATTAGTAATTTGTTCAATAAAATAAATGTATTTAATGGAGATACAAGATTGATGGTAAGAAAAGTTGCACCAAGATTATCATATCATAAAGTATGTGTAAAACTTGTGAAAGTTAAGAATTCTGGACTGAGAAATAATATTTATTTCACACACTGTTTTGAGTACATCAGATTGCTATATATAGAATTATACAATACAAGATAAGTAAAGGTGATATGAATAAGAAATAAAGATAGATAACAAGAAATAACAGTAGAAAAGAGAAAAATATCTGCTGAAATACTGCAATCTATTGAAATATTTGTTATAATCTATAGTAAATATCGGTGCTGAAGTATCTGCTGCAATCTGCAGTAATCTACAAAATATCTTCTTCTTAACAACCCACCTCAAGTCAAAGATGGGTGAGTAATGAGTTGAAGTTTGGAAAACAACTGATGAAATGGACAAATCTCCCTTGCTGGACAAAAAACCAATGGTAACATTACTAAGGGAATCTTGTTCACAAACAAAATGGTAATCTAGCTCAATGTGTTTGGTACGGGCATGGAAAAACAATTATGTCATATGATAATCCTCCTTATCCTATTGATAATCTAGCCTGTCAAGAATGGTTTCGAAAAGATCAAATTTTACTCTCATGGCTTCTTTCTTCTCTAACGGAAGAAGTGTTCCCATAAGTTGTTGGCCTTTGATCCTCTCAAGTCGTTTGGACAGCTCTTTCTGATACTTTTTAAGCAGTTTCTCAAACAAAACAACTACAACTGCATATTAAACTCAATGAATTGAAGAAAAATAATCTCTCTGTTACTCAGTATCTTTTCAAAGCCAAATCTCTTATAAATGAATTGGCAACAATTGGTAGACTGTTAACACCAAAAGAATTCCATGTCATCGTATTCCGTAATATTGGTTCCGAATTTCGAGAAATTGTTGGTGGACTTAACCTGTGTACTACACTAGTCACATTCAATGAACTCCATAATCAACATGTTATTCATGAGTTGTTAACTAAAAGATATCTGTCTGAATCTCACCTCGCCAATATTGTCTATCAACCACCACTATTACCTCTCAATCGCAGCCACCCCATCCTCTAACCACAAATCTTATCTGCAATTTTTCTATTCGCCCCAATCAACTTAGCAGATGACCTAGAGGACCTGCTTGTCCAATATGTGTATTTAATAACTATACTGTTAATGTTCGTAGATATCAACAATTTCATCATCTTTTAGACTTGGTGCACTACAAGCTAATATCAGTTTTCATGAACCATATGTCCCTCCTTCCAATGCCACACCTCAACCTGCCATTTCTCCAATTTAGAATTGGGTTGCTGACACAGGTGCTACAGCTCATATCACTCCAAACCTTGGAACGCTCCATCTTCCACAACAATATGGTAGTACATATCAATTAATTGTTGTCAATAGTAAAGGTCATCATATCTCACATCATGGCACTGTATCCTTTTCCACTCCATCTCATAATTTCATTTTATATAATACCCTACATGTTTCTACTATTTCTAAGTTATTAATCTTTGCTGAAATATTTGTTGTAATTTGTAGTAAATATCGACTACAATCTGCTGAAGTATCTGTTGCAATCTACAGTAAATATCTAACAATCTGTAGAATATCTGCTCCTTAACAAGACCAATCAAACCATGTTCTATAAGTTATGAAGTGATCCATCAAAATTTTACAATAACTGAGTGCAATAGTTACATGTTAAGGTTTAGTATTAATAAGGTAACAATGGATTGTTTCTAAACACTCCAAGATATGAGACTAGAACTAAAAAATATACAATAGCTAGAGGTAGAATTTCTATCATCAAAACAACTAGCTCCGTTAGCATCAGAGAAACAATCCATGTATTTCTCATTTGTAATTTGTTTCCTCCTTCAACCATAATTTTTTTTGGATTTCTTATTTCGTTCCTTGTTATCAAAGAAGTTGAGAAATTTGTAATAGGGATAGGAGATGGAAGTGAAGCAGTAGCAACTAGTTTGACGGGATCACTCAAACAACTTTATTTTGACATAAATGGCTTCAGCATATAGTGGCCATATGGCATTGTACGTTGTATCATAATAAAGTCTAGAAAATGTCCATTGCCTACTGCAACTGCTTCACTTGTATCTAACTGCTTAATAATTGAATTTATATGGGTTAGGATCTTTTTAAGTGTTACAACAATTTCATGAAGTAATGCTATTTAATTGTTCAAATTCAATACTTTCATGGATGCCTACTTTCTATAGAGAATTTTAAGCACCATTTATCAAAATATTTTTTAATTACTAAATCCCAAAATGATGATGGGAACCTTTGATTTGTTCAAATAAATTGTTTGGTTATTCACTATATAGCCAAATTGAGGAGAAGTCATCCTGAAAAAAAAAAGTAATGAGAATAGATGCATCTTATTATTCCCCTAAAGTGGTGTATTGTTTGCCATTTGTTGTGGGGAATAGATTTGAACTTGACTGCTGAAAGATATGCGATCCTGACATTAGAATATAATCAAGCAAAGTTCTATTTAGAGCAAGGTCATATTATAAAGTTCTGTGTCCATTCACATTCACTTAATCACAATAGCTTTATGCTAATAAAAGCTATCTAATGTCTTCATTCCAAAGTTAATGCTCAGCAACAGGTGCTAGGACCTAGTTCTAAGGTCTTCATTCCAAAGTTAATGTTCATCAACAGGTGTTAGGACCTAGTTGGAAGTAACTATCAAATACAAATACCAGAAAACCATAGGACTAAACAAACCAACTTAGGACCAACGCCTTGGCAGGTTGAGAATGCTCACAATAGTAGATATTTTTCATTGGCCCATGGAGGTTGGTCGAGGTTGCTCCTATTAATTGTAGTCCAATCCTACAACCACTGCCATTTGGAGTCTAATATCAGGTCGTACACTGACAGAAAACAAAGGGCATTATGTAGGGTTGGGTTGATTGATCAAGCTAGTTATGACTGGTTGTTATCTTATTAAATGCATCATTCTCTGGAAGATAATTAGTCATTTGAAATGGAAGCTATGGTCGTATGAAAAAGGCGAACTTAGCGAATTATTGGCAAAGAGCAAACCCTATGTATAAGGCTCGTTTTCCGAGGGTTCATCAGTTATAACCAATCTTCTTTTTTATATTTTACAACCAAGGAACTTAGTGAATTAAGAGAGAAACTAAAACTTTAAGTTGTAACTACAGCCTAAAGAATGAAGAAAACCAAAGAAAATCTAAAGTTTAGCTGCCTAACTAAAGTACTCTAAACTTGTCGGCTTAGGTTACCCCACGTCAGTTGCTGAACAAGGAGAAAAGATAAAGTATCGAGAAAGGATGAACCCAGTTCTTGAATTCATTTGCTATTTTGATGATTACACACAAAGTTCATATCTCCATCAAAGTGCAACCACCGAAAGGTTAGAGTGTATGTACGTGTGAATGTTGTGTTTTTAAGAATTATTCGACGCCAAGGAAAAGATGGTTACATACAGAACCAGAAAAAGCATAGCTGTCAAGCCAGGCTGTTTTATAAACCCTCCAAAATAAAAACACCTATTTCCTACACGTATTTAATTTGGTTCCGTTCACTCGTTTGTATGGTTTATGGAAATCTGATTTCGACCCTCCAATGCTCACCTGTTCAGTGTCCTTGAAACTTCCGTCTTTGTTCAGATGCATAGCAACTTGGACTATCCCCCAAAATTGACGAGAACACACTAATTACCTGTCATTAAACCTCACAATGACCTTTTTTCATGAAAAGGAAGTCTATGGTCCACCTTGCATGAATTCGTTATCAAAACTATGACCTGAAAAGCTACGGAAACCTAAAGCATTTTGCAGAGAAGATAATGTTCATAAGGTACTGGTAGCACAGATATTTCCCATCAACTGAAATATCCCAGCTACAGTCCTTGGCGAAGCACTTAATGAGTAACAGAAAGTGTTCGTTTGGCTGACAGTTTTCTTCAATTTGCCAGTTAGATGAAACTTCTTTTTCCATACTTTAAGGCAAATTTAGTACTGGATGGCTGACCTTTAATGGAGATTTCAGATTAGCTACAAGAAAAACACTGAAAAAAAGTAGAAAAATGAAGGGAATTTGGAAGGAAATAGAGCAGAAGAAGTAAGTGCGCGGCTCTTAATTTCCTCAATCAAGCATATAATTTTCCCTACATTTCTCGTTAGTTTCTTGTTTCCAAACACAGAAGGCAAAACACAGTTTACGGGGAAAAGCATAAAAAATTAGATGAAGCTGAACTAATTGCTTGATGCATGATTAGTCTGGACAACCTCAATGTTAACGCCCTTTAGGTTTGAAACTTGCACAGGCCTACTTTATCTTGTGCTTAATTTAATTATAATAGGTGGGTGGTAAGATTCGAACTCATGACCATTTAGTCATTGAGGCTCTGATATCATGTTGAGTGACCGTTTCACCACAATAGCTTAAGCTATTGTGTCAGGCCAACTTAATTAATTTTATATATTCTCTAACACTCAATCTAACCGAACTGGCTTTTAATGAATTATTCTGTTTGTCAATGTAACCAAAATAAAAGAAAAACAGAAGAAAGGTAAAAGTGAATTATTCCATTAAGCAGCATATTACATTGTACTTTGTCTGCCAATAAGGTCTAGAAAATGTCCTTCTGTCTTGTCTAACTCTATCTTTAATCAAACATCGTTAATAATAACAACAACAACAACAATACTCAATATAAATCTCCCTAATTAGTATAATATGGAACATTTGTAATGAAACAATGATAATAATTCTATTACTTGACGGGGGGATCATTAAACATTTCACAAATTTGTATTAAAAGTGAGATAATATTTTTAATGTCTAAAATAAGTATTAATCTTTTTCTATAGTCTCTTATCTCTAAAATATTCTGCAGAAGTAAAGTTAACCAAAGTATGCACTAAAATGAATATGAAATGGGGTATTAGCAGGGGCTGACTTGTGGAAAGGAATATGTTTACCTTATGGTAGTGGAAATAGGCTTGTACCTAATACCTTATCGTAAAAGATACGCAAACCATATGAATATAGCTTACCGTGTTATTTTTTCCCCAAAGTAACTTCTCCTCTTTTTCATAAATCTCCTATGTTCTGAATTTAATATTAAAATTTCTGATGCTTTATTAAATACTAACATCAATTAAACTTGTATTTTTATATATTTTTAAATAAAGTTGACTATTTAACTTACATATCAATTTTGTTAGATAAGATAATAAATTACAAATTCTTTTTTGTAATGATAAGAAGCTTCACAATTAAATTTAGGGTTAATTATACTCATACTTTACTAAATTTTATAATTATAGCATGAATTTAAAAAATGACAATTAAATATTCAAAATTTCAATTTTATTTAATTATAACCTGATGTTAGTGTTTTAGTTAATGTTGACATGACTTATCACATAAGACAGAAATCTCAAACATTTATACACATCCAACTTAATTAAATTTAACAAAACTACATCGTTTTATGATTGAAATCTCTAAATCAAACTATATCATGCTAATGCGAAACGACAATGACGCATATCCTAATAATTTAAATGAATTCTCAATTTGTTACCCTAAGCTTTCTTTCTTTCTATGCGAGAATTCTCGAACTCATGGTTTAGGATTTTTAATTCCAATGATTTAGGCAGCAAGTTTGATTTAAAGATTTCAATCACAGTATAGCGTAGTGTACTTAAACTTAACTAAGTTTGACGTATACAAATGTTGAAGATTTTTGTCTTATGTGATAAATTATGTCAACAATATTAACGAAAATATAAATGTTAGGTAAAAATTAAAAAAATAAAATTTTAAGTATTTAATTGTCAATTTTAAGTTCAAACTATAATTATAAAAATAAATAAAATTTATAATTTTTATAATTAACCCTTAAATTTAAACCCAGTCTTCCTCTAAAACAGATATTTATATATATATATATAAAAAGGGTTGATGCTGCAATCAACTCAAGATTAAAAACTAGTAATTGACTTGGAAATATCTTTGGAACAAAGTCGATGTTCATCGGCAGGTGATATTAGGTACTTGCGAGGGAAGTTGAAAGCCAGTTGTCGTAACAGCCACGACACGGCTCTGTAATTGTCAAGTCCATGTTGTTCTTTCTCATTTATCCTACTAACCACGTCACGTTTTCCTTTTTTTTTCCAAGACAAAAAGTTAAATCTCGATTATATCCTTTGTAATTTTGTTTATTTTAAAGTAATAAAAATTGTTTTTAATTTTGAATATCATAATAATAAAATAAATGATTCAAATAACATTTTAATGTTTATATATTTTATCTTTTCTTTAATTATATGTTTATTCATTTTTATATTTAGTTTATTTATGAGTCCTTGTATTTTTCCTCGCTGTCCCCACGCGGTTGTTGACGTTGGTGATATTGTATTTATTGCCTCCAGTGTCTTCATTGCTTTTTGTATTCAACTTGCTCTAATATTTAATACAAATATAATTTCAAAAATCAATTAAAATTTTAAGTTTTTATATAATTCAGAAAAAAAGATTTGTTGCTTGGATTGTTATTTTCTATTTTTACAATTTATACAAATCACAACAGTTGAGAGTTGACTTTTGTTTTATTTTTGTCATTTATTATCAATTAAATATATGATATTTAACTACTAATAAAATATAAATAAGTACTTTAATTTTTTAACTTTATAAATACTTTTTAAATTTTATTTTTAAAAAGATAAAATGCTTGTCAATTTAATAATTATTTAGTAAATATTAATAACTAAATTGACTTTGTTTTTATTTAAAAAATAAAAATAGATGTAAACTTTAATGACTCTTTAATGTTATTAAAAGAATATTAATATGTTAATGACATAGCAAGAGAATGCTGAAGAAGCTACAAATGTAAAGAGTTTGATTAATTTACATTTTATTTGCCGTCTAGAGATGAAACGTCTATTTGATTTTATAAATGTTACGAAACAGGTCCATAACCCCACGTGTCGACATGAGATTAGGTACTTGCCGACATCAAAACGGTCGGGATGATAAACAAATATCCGAACTGGATTCAAATGGATTTTTACAATAATAATAATATATTACAAATTAAATAAATTTGTAATATATTAAATAATATTATTTTAATATAATTAATTAATTTTGGTCGGGTCGGTCGTGCTGAATCCGAACTCAGTCATAACGACCCATGGGTCAATTGGTACATTCTTTAAGGATCGGTCTCACACCTATCAGTTATGCAAGGCCCAAGCCCAAGACCAGATATATACAGCCCACTTGCAGACGAAAACCTCCCATGCAGAAGTAAAAATCTACGTAAAGACTTAAACCTAACGTCCCTCCTAAATATAAGGTATGATTTTATCACGAGAGAGGTACGTACTCATAATTCTAATTTTTTTGACTCACAGTGATCCTACCTTAGTCAAAAGACTAATTTGAGTGTCGGAGGGGCCTATCGAAAAACAACCCCTGACGTGTCTTCCTTGTTTTACAGGAATCTTCAAGCCAGAGCTAACCAACCTCATGAATTCAAACGGTAACATGCAACCTCGCCAGAATCAGGCTGAACCAAAATTTATAAAGAATTACTAAACGTCTTTATAAAATTAGACGTCACTTTATATCCTGGATCTTGTCAGATTTAAATGATCACACTTAATTTAGTTGGCGTATCGAGGGGTTTATGCATACATACATGAACATGCACAATGCACATGCCTAAGAATGAGGTTCAAGGGCGACACAGCAACATGCATGTGAGGGGGACATGACATGAGGCATGGCCAACAACGCCATTCCAGCATCAGCATCTCACCTTCATGTGGGGCCCAATCTCACCCACTCCTTTTTCCTTCTTTTAGTGGTGTTGGGTCCCACCTCACCTGACACCTACATACGCAGACAGACACAGACACAGACAGAACCCCACTCCTGTCTTTCCCTGTAGTTCGGACCCACCACCCCCACTCCCCACTTTCCCATCTATCTATGCAGGAAATGTCAATCGTGTGATTAAAAGCTTTGCATGACTTGAACCTGATTTTGTGATTAATATTAGGAAAATAGGGACAAGGACACTCAACTATTTCTGTAGTTTGGTTTATTGTTTTTACTTTTTCGTGAAATTAATAAGTAATATGCTTTTTCTGTTAGTTATACCACTTGTTAGTTCTACCAAACTTTTAATGAAATTTTTAACATAAATGGTTTATACATCTATTAATAAACAAAATTTAATAACTTTTAAAATAAACAAATCAAAAAATATTTATATTTTATGGAAATATAGCATACCTTTTAATGGCACAACTGCAATATTAATTATTTTATATTCATGAATCTTGTAAAAATTCACTTTTTATTATCATAAAATTAATTTTTATGGAATTAGGATGCTTATATTATTTTTAGTCAAATAAAATTTTAAGGAAAAATTAATACAAATTATTTTTTTAATAATATAAAATCATATAAGAATTTTAATAATCAAATAAATTACAAAAGATCTATCAATAAAAATACCTTTTAATTATACAAGTACTCCAAGGATAAAAATCAGAAGCAACCTTATTACCTAAATGCTGCTTATTAAAGCTTTTTTTTTCCTTACGAGATATTTTAGGAAGGTTTTAATTGTAAAAAGACACGATTGTAAGAAGACATCTTTAAGCTATCCACACTAAGATTAATCCCTACTTGAATCAGATAAGTTGTAAGAGACAAAACTCTAGCTTTAAGTTTTAAACAGTTACATACATGAGATCAGTTCAAACTTGCGACTTCACTTAAACTAAAGAAACTTTTTACAACTCACCTGTTACTTGAAATTTCTCAAATGTTTTTTTTAATATTTGAATGATAAAAATCTTATTTTTTGGTTTACCAAAATTCAATACCTATAGGACAAAGTATCGGTTACATAAAAGTAATATTAAGGACATCAATTGAACATATGACCGCATCAGTTCACATGTACAGACAATCCTAAAAGTAATATTAAGGACATCAATTGAACATATGACCGCATCAGTTCACATGTACAGACAATCCTTAACGTACGATTCTTTCATAAGTTACTTTTGTCATTTGACATTTCAACTACTTAAAAACAATGCAAAGTTTAGGTTTCGTCAACTTTGCACTTCAGATTAAAGGTGGGGTCCATCTCTTCCCCTGACGCTCCAAACCATCATTTCATGCTTCACGCCAGTCATACCCAAATCGCATCATTATCTTTTCATTTTTCTCTTTGCTAATTATGATTTTCCTCTCTGTCTATTCTATTTACTAGTATTTATCCAATCAAGGATGAGAGAGAAAAGAGAAGATACTTCCCACTTCCAAGTGGCTCATGTGGGCCGAGTTCCGACCGTAATCCACACGCCTCGGGAACTGTGTCGTGAAGACCATAGGCCTATGTAAACCTCTTTTGAAGTAGCAAGTTCATTTTTGTATAGTCAGCATTGAAAGAGTTTACAAGTACGAGGCGTAATAAAGGAACCCTTCACAACTTAAAAACAAGTACCTAAAAACTACAATACTGAAGAACGGGGGAAACCTGAAGTTAGTAATAATTAATTAATAGTCCTTTTCCTCCTGAATAATTTAATTCAAAAGATGGCAAAGGGGTGTTTTCGGTTGCATCAAACGTAAAGTGGGACCGGACCACCAATACGGAAAGCACAAAAACAACCTCCATTTACATTTTCATCCCTCACTTTTCTACATTTTCTCACAAGCCCTAACTTTTGTTTTTTCTTTCACTCTACTCCCCTTTAACTACATGAACACTTCGGATTGCACCAAGGCATAGTAATTAGCGTTAAAGTCTTCAAACTCCCACAACTCATCACAAAGCGAGAATCCGTCCACCACCGAACATACATCACCGCCATTGTTAACAAACCCATCTTCGTTGTCCTCTCTGTTGGGCAGCCCGAGCTCGTCGTCTGAGGCTTCAAGAAGATGTCTTATAACCCTCTCTCTGTCGCCCTCTTCGTCTTCCTTCGAGGAAGATGACGAAGAGGATGAAGATGGGTAGTCTTCCAGAGTAGCCGTTGCCATTGTTGGAGTGTTGGTGTCTGTATCGGTTTCTAGAGTTGGGTATGAGAGAACGTCTAAAGTAGTAGAATCAGTAGATAGCTCTTGTTGAAGTGTAGTAATGAGAGAAGAGAGGTCTTGTGTGGGTTCATCCTCTTCTTCTTCAAGAAGAGAAAGTATGTGATTGTAAGACTTGTGTCTCTTACTTTCTTCAACATGTTCATCGCCACCCTCTACATGGGTCTCCTCTCTCGGGCGCTTAGAAGTCGTCTGCGTTTCTGCCATTAGAGAATAAGGTATTTGGAGGTACAGAGTTGTACACAAAAAAGGTATTTGGAGGCAGAGACTAGAGAAAATGGAAGGCAAAGGATGAGGAGAGAGAAGTGTAGCGAAAGGGTTATATATAGAGATGGGATGAGGAAAGTGTTGATATCGGTCAAATGAGTGGAGGAAAAGAAGAACTGCAAATAAAAAATT
>JANZLD010000001.1:2590539-2604117 GCA_026413575.1 Erythroxylum carthagenense
CGCTGCTTCCACGGGATGCACAGCGTCCCCCTACGGGATGTGGGTGTGACCAAAGGGGACAAAACTAACGAAAGTGCGGGTCCTACTCTCAAACCAAAAAGGCACCTGCACCCAACAAAACCCTGAGGTCACAGGTTCAACTCCCGCTACCCCCACGGGATACGCAGCGCCCCCTACGAGATGTGGGTGTGACCAAAGGGAATAAAACTAACAAAAGTACGGGTCCCACTCCCAAATCAAGTACTATAAAACATTGAGGTCAAACTTAAATTTTAATAAAAATATAAAGATCAAAATGAATTTTCTATCAATTTAAAAATAAAAATAATTAAATTAGGAAATCAAATATACTTTATTATATTATCTCGATAATGGTCCACCGTTGATGTCATACTCAACCAAATGGAATAACCAACTATTATTGATTAGAGCTCAAGGCTGCCAAGTATGAGCTAATCATATCTTTCCAAGATCTATAAAGTGACAGATACGCACAGCTAACCGAATAGTATACATAAAAAAATGGCACAAACATAGGTTTAAAACCCAACTGGCAAAATACTATTAGTATAATGAGTCTTATAATGGATGCCATGACTTATTCTTCCAAAGATGATGTGGTTTCCATAGTGGGGGGTTCAAATTGAAAGGAACACATTCAAAACAATCCAAGACTTGAATCAGAATGATAACCATCTTTTTTTAAGAACCAAAACATATGCAGCCCTCATGCCTGAAATGGATGGATGTGAGGAGACATAATCAAATTATCTTTCTCCAGAGGCCAATTAGGCCCCATTCAGCTTATAATTCACATAACAAGTTTCTTTTTCTTCAAGTTTCACAATTGAAAAAGAAAAGTTATATAATTTAGTATTTTAGATCCCATATCATGGAGCATATTTATGTCTTAAATATATTAAACGATTTGATTTTGTTACTTTTTATGTACATATTAATTCATTTCTTGACTGACACTGGCCGATAAAAACCGAAATAGATTCGTATTAGTTTCCTTTTGAGGACAAAATTTGATCTCTTTAAAGAAGGAAAAGGAATGCTCTCTCCAACTACAAATGAGACTTAGGTTGAAGTTTTCACTTAAAGATATCTTGTCATTTATAGATCAAGGTCTCTTTATACATCCTCCATGAGGGGAACAAATAAATTTTAGAATACTTCGTATTTAACGAATTAATGTACTAAAATTAAGAGGTAAACTCAATCTTAATTAACGAAGTTTGAGTTTTAGCATATGATGTGGTATTGACATATTGTTGTTAAAAAAATGTTGATGCAAATTAGTGGAAGATGGGCATGAAATCTTAACCCATAAACATGGGGCATGAGAAGGAGATGATGATATCCAAAGAATCCACTAAACAACGGCACTAAGTGGTAGCTTCGTAGCTGGTAAGTGCCAAGTGCAAATTTGTGTTGGCTAGTCATCACCTTTATGCGGGCGGTGGGCACTAAAAACAGTTATTGCTCCTTGTAAACATGGATTATCTTTTGGATTTGATTAAGGTAAAGCATCCCCCAAAAGAGGCAAAACACTGGACAACAATTGGCAGCTGCAAATTCTCCTAAAGATATGGTCTCAGACAGATTTTGACACCTTGGAGTTGCATTTCATTTTCTTACCAGATAAAAAAGGTTTCCCCTTTTTCTTATTTCACGTGTTTTAATAGATTCGTATACACCCAAAGACTAGTGGCCACGCAGCAAAAGGGTAAAATGTAATCGATTGACACTAAGAATGTTCAGAAAACAGGACAACTTGGAAACCAAAACCGATCCACGCCTTTGAAATTCATTATTAGCTTTGGCGATAAAGGTTTTGTACTCTTCTGGTGGTAAGATACTCTTCTAGCTTAAGTGAAGTTATGGGTTCAAACTGTCCTTATATATGCAGCCGTTTAAAACTTGAAGTTAGAGCTTTGTTTCCCACAAAAGACCTATCCGACTCGAGCGAGGATTAATCTGATAATGGATGACTTAAAAATACTTTTCTATAATTAGGACCCTCTTAAAATATCCCGTGGGCAATAAAAAAAAAAAAACCTTCTAGGTCCTTGGCTGAACTTGCTTTCCATGAAAGAATTGGCAATCGTAACATTAGAAGTGCTGGGCCATTCATACGAAATCTGGGTTTGGTCCAAAGTTGCATACTTTCACTGAAAATGGCCCAAAAACACACAAATCCTTTTAAATATTATACACTGGTCTCCAGAAAAGAGCTAAAAGTAAGCTTTTGGTTTCTTTTTATAAAATATGATCAACTATAATCGATTAGTGCTCGAGCCTACCAAGCAATGGCAAGTAGGTGCTCATTACATCTTACTAAAATCTCAAAAAGGCAAGAAAGGGATAAACAAACTTCGAAGCAAAACAAAACAAAAGCATAATTAAGGTTTTAAAGACACTATGCTCTTCCCTTAAACAACCTCTTTATGGCAAAATTAATATAATAAATCAATCTCATAATGGATGCCATGACTTGTTCGTCATACGATGATGTGGTTCCCAAAGTGAAGGGAACATATACAAAACACTCAAAAAGTTCAGTCAAAGAGATAAAATTTTTAATAATCCATAATAATATCTTTAAAAGGCTTTTTTTTTTTTAATTGTATGCATTTGATGGATGTGAGGCTATAGTGACATGAGAAACAAAATCAATCAATCTTTCTCTAAAGACAAACCAGTGGCAAAGCTGAATCAACTTGTAATTAAAATAATTATAAAACCAAAAAGAGTGTTATATGTCGATCTATGAAAAATAACCCCTCTATTTGATAAAAGTAAGATTGCATATTACTGAACTTCTTCAGACTCCATCTTTAAGGAACTCTCGTTAAATATTATTTCTGTTGTTTATAAAACTAAAAAAAAAATCAAATATCTTAGACTTAATAGTATTATAGTTTACCTTAAAAATATGAATTACATTAAATTTTTATTATTAATTGGACACAATATTGAATATTATCCAACCATTTTAACTAAGTTAAGCCTTTTGTGTCCTTTCAAATATAAAATAAGTTACGGAATAGGCAAACCTCTTCTCATGCTAAGTTGGGTCTAAATTTTGGATGGGGTTGTATTTCGTAACATACTTGAATTCATAATGTTTTTATAATATTTGAATTTTGAGATAAAATAAATGATTAAAAAATTCAGCCGGTTTAACCGTTTTAACCGTAAAAATTTTAGATCGTCTAACTTTTCGGTTTGATTTACTTTAATAACTCTTATTATTAAAATTGATTAATTTATTAATTAATCGATAAATTTTTGTAAGTTTTTATAAACTAAAATAAATTAATTAATTTTTATTTAAATTTCAAAAATTTTAATTAATAAGAATAGTTTCTTTCAATATATTTTAAGTTCTTAATTTTATTCAATCTTTAGCCGATTTTATGACAGTTTAATACCGATTAAACCTTAAATATCTTATTTTATTGGTTTAACTTTCCTCTTGGTTTTTAAAACATAAAATTCTTTTTCTATTACAAAGGCATTTTTTATTTCCTTTATTCTCACTTTACCGATTTGATCTTTTCTTGTAATTTTATAAATGAAATAAGACCTCCATTTTTTATATATTAGCATATTTGTTTAAATGTCTATAATTAATCTCAGTTCAGTTTATCCTTAATTACATTTTTATTTTTAATTGTGCAAAATTAATTAGATTTATTTTTATTTCCTTTTCCTTATCCGAACTAAAATTTTCTATTATGCATGAAAATGATATAAATCAGTAATAATTGTGAGAGGTAATTATTAAAATTTATGAGATAATTAATTGATCTTCTAAATTTGCATCCCAAATCATATTACAGAAAGACATAATAAAAGATTTAATTTTATGTTCTAACATTCCCCCTCAAACGAAAGGGTGTTGTAGTCAATCCCAGTTTGTTGCAATTTTGAATGAAGAAGGAATGAGTTAGCGCCTTGGTGAAACAATCTACTATTTGATGAGATAAAGGTACATAGTGAACGTTGATTAAGCCTGAAAGTATGAGATCATGTATGAAATGAATGTCAATCTCTATATATTTACTACATGCATGCTGAACTGGGTTGGAGGCAAGAACACAAGCACTTAGATTGTCGCACCAAATCATATTGTAAAAATAATCCAAGTTCAGAAAGTAATGAACATATCCACTTAAACTCAGCTGCACCATCTGTTAGAGCTCGGTATTCGAACTCTTTGCTTGAGCAAGAAACAATTCTTTATTTACAAGAGCTCCAAGAAATCAACATACTCCCAAGATATACACAAACACCAGCTATGGATTTTCGATCATCGACGTTTGTAGCCCAATCCACATCAATAAATGCAGTCACCTGAAGAGATTTGATAGGCTTAATACTTAGACCAAGTTGACAAGTACTCTTAAGATATCTAAGAATACATTTTACTCCTTGAAAGTGAGTGTCAGTGGGCTGAGATAGAAACTAGCTAAGTTTATTCACTGAGTAAGCTATATCAGGTATAGTGGTGGTAAGATACCGAAGAGATCCAATAGTTTGATGGTAGAGAGATGGATCTTTCATGGGTGTTCCATCATTTTTGTAAACTGATGTCTAGTGACCATTGGAGTTGGTACTGGTGCATAATCCATCGTGTTAAATTTCTTTAAGACATCGAAGGTATACGTAGCTTGACTCAGATGAATGCCCAACTTATCTCTATAGATTTCTATTCCAAGAAAATAGTATACGGGACCAAGATCTTTTAAGGAAAATAAGTTGTTTAGCTTCAGAACTAGAGACTTTAGGTAGTTGGGATCATTACCGGTGATTAGTATATCGACGACATTTATGAGAATAAAAATCATAAACTTTGTCGTAAGTAGAAAGAAAAGTGATGCATCACTTTTAGCATTCTGAAATCCCCAATTCAATAGGGCCATGCGTAGTCAATCAAACCAAGCAAGAGGTGCTTACTTGAGTCCATATATCGCTTTTATCAGTTTGCACACATGATTTCGACATCGACAATCACAAAGACCTTCCAGTTGGCCCATATAAACATTTTCTTGAAGAAAACCATTGAGGAACGCATTATTAAAGTCCAGTTGTCGAATTTGCCAGCCATAAGTGACAGCAATGGTGAGAACAATTCGGATTGTTGTTGATTTTACCACAGGGTTGAACGTTTCTCCGAAATCAATTCCTAGTGCTTGCTGGAATCCTTTCGCAACAAACCTGGCTTTATGCTTGAGAATGGAGCCATCTGGTTTAAGTTTGTTTTTGAAAACCCATTTACAGTCAACCAACTTCTGTGTACCGGTGTAAAGAACAAGGATCCATGTCTTATTTCGCTGAAGGGCTATGAATTCATCAGTCATGGCTTGTTTCCAGTGTAATGAGGCCAAGGTATCTGTGACATTTCTAGGTTATATGAGCTGAGCTAAACAGACAAATTGTTTTTAGTGAAGTAACTTATCAAATGGATGTTTAGGATTGTATATGCCATCCTTTGCTCATGTAGTCATTGGGTGTGTGTTTGTTTGGATTTGTTTTATTTCCTAGTCACTTCGGCTTTACCCATTAGAGCTTGGCCCATCTGTTGACGAAGACCCGTGACTTGGTAAATGAGGCTCATGTGAGGAGATTATAGCTATTGGAGAATTATTTGTTGAGCCAACTTGTTCTTTGATAGGATTTGGAGATTCTGAAATGTTGCTGCTCTCAAAGTTACGAGTGATTTCTTTATTTAGAGTAACAATCAAAGGTGTAGTGTATTCATTTTCGGTAGACGTCACTCATCGATTTAGAAAACCTACAATGCAAGGGAAAAGTGAAGCATCAAACACAACATAACGTGAGATGTATGTTTTTCCCAAGGAATTGAGACACGTGGATCCCTTGTGTTGAGGAGTAGGTCCAAGATAAACGCATTTCTAACTGTGGAATTGAAACTTATGCTCATTATATGGTTTTAGACAAGGATAACGTGCAAATATGAAATGTTGTAATGTTTTATAGTCAGGTTCTATGCCACAGAGCTAAAACAAAGGAGTTAATCCTTCAAGTGTAGATGTTGGTAGTCAGTTGATGAGGTATATAGCCATTTGAAAGGCATCTACCAAGTATGTGAGAGGTAATTGAGCTTGAGCTAATAATGTTAACCCCATCTTAACAACATGCTGATGTTTGCGCTCTACTTTGCCATTCTGTGCAGAAGTATAAGGACAAGTGAACCTTATTCTAATTCTTACTGCTTGTGAAATATTCACAAAAGGTCTGTATTCAGTCCCATTGTCACATTGTATGGTTTTGATGTTTGTGTTAAAATAATTTTCAACTTGTGCTCGAAATAAGTTAAATGCATTCACATCTTCACCTTTGTGTTTCAGTGGATATATCCAGATGTATCTACTGTAATCGTCGACAAAACGAATATAGAAACAATGACCACTTAATGATTGAATTGATGATGGTCCCCAAAGATCTGTATGAACTAACTCCAAAGGAAAAGAAGCACGTAACACAAAGTTGGAAAATGGTAATTGTTTTGATTTACCATATTGACATGGTTCACAAACAAAATTCAGATGTTGAATGTTCACATTGCATTTATTCAATATTTGCTTTAGAATTCTATCACTGGGATGTCCTAGCTTGTAATGTCATTTTAAGAACTCTTTCCCTTTCTGTGTAAGTGACGCCATATGAACTTAAGCCACCAGAGTATGTTCAGACATCTGATACATTCCTTGGTTTGATATCCCACGCACCAGAGGACAACCTATCTTTTGTCCTTCACAACACAACTATCATTAGTAAAGTGAACATCTACTGGATTGTCCTTGGTGAGTTTATTAGCACTCATAAGATTTTTAGTTGCAGAAGAGACTAGCAATGCATCTTTAAGATGGAGTCTGGAGTTAGATATAGATAAAGAGGTAGAACCTATTCCAACTACACGAGTTGGTTCTCCAAGGCAAGTATAGAGATGATTCTTACCTACATGATTGATATTCTCCAATTGATTAGTGTATGGAGTCATATGATAGTTTGATCCACTGTCCATATACTATGATGGATCGGAGATTGTTTGTGGATGAGCATAGTATCCTTCTGATGAGTTAGCATAGAAAGCTTGTAGGGTAGAGTAGTTCCCAAAAACACGTCCAAAGTTAGAGAGAGGTTGAAAATTTCTGTCGAAATGATGGTAGCAGTTTGTTACAACGTGTCCTGGTTTCTCACACAAGTGACAATATGGTCGATTTCCATTGTTGAAGCCACCTTAATTTCCACAGCCTTGACGTCCTCGAGAACTACCGCATGATCCTCTCCAGGAACCTTGCTTGATAGTATTATTGGAGGATTGATTATTATTTATTAGCCTCATCACGTTGAGCAACATTTGCAGTGGGTTGAATAGATAGAGTCGAGAAATGGTTGAGTTGCTCCAAACGACTTTCAAAAGTAAGGAGAGCATATTATGCTTCAGTCCAGGTAAGGTTAGGTTAATCAACCAACTTTGCTATAATAGCATTATAGTCTGAGTCAAGACCATTTAATGTATAAAGAATGAGATCATCTGATACAACAGGAACTCCAGATGGTAGTAGTTGATATGCGACACTTTTCATTTTGCTGATGTACTCATCCATCTTTATTGAGTTTTTACGTGCTTGATGAAGCTCCAACTTGAGCACCATAACACGTGATTTCATTGACACACAAGTGAGATCACGAGCTCTGTAGCAGTTGAGTTCCAATTGTTTAGGTCATTGTATTACGTAACCAGCCAACTAGAAGTTGGTCTACAACATACCATTCTTCAAAGATTAGATTTAGAGTCATTTCTACTCCTTCAGAGATGAATCAAGAGGGCATTGAATCAGAGTCATTGATATGTGTCTCAAGGAGATTTCCTGCGATTAGTGGTAAGGTAACGAATTTCCACATGAGATAGTTTCTTGTATCCAACTTGATAGAGGTTGTTTGACTAGAGGAATTAAACATAGAGTATGTTTTGGAGGTGTGAGTAGTTGGGATAAAGGCAGCAGAAGATGTAGAAGATGCTATTGAAGAGGAAGCCATTGAAAAATAAAACACTCTGATACCAAGTTAAAAAAGGCTATGCAGTAAATGGAATAATTGGCACACGGAGGTGTGTGCTCACACTTTTCATATATATCAGTTGTAGTAACAGAATTTGTTATATAAGAGAGAGAGAGTAGTTTAGCTATACACGTTTATAGAATGACACAATATGTACAGAAAGAATAATACAGAATAAAAGATTTAATCCTAAGTTCCAACAATATTGAATGAAAAAAAGTCTAAATTGATCTTTTAAGATAGAAATTTTAGCATATAGTTTAACAAAATTTTAACGGTGATAATTGAATCAAATTTTAAATTCGAACAACCTAATTGCTTATTCAAAACGGTATCATTTTAGATAAATTTTAGAAAATAACATTGTTTCGATTTTAAAATTTTTATTCAGAATAACTTCATTTTAAAAGATGTATTCTCCAATCCAATCCAATCCATTGTAATCTTTAATCTTTTCCCTTTTCTGGTGGCAAGTTAGTGGAAGATGGGCATTAAATATTAGCCCATTAAACAAAGGATCTGATTGAAGATGAATTCCACTAGACCACACAACTCTCGAGGCAAGTGCAAGTGGGCATTTCTGTTTAGTAGTAATTATGATGTTATTTATTCTTTTAAACATGGATTGTCTTTATTTAAATATGTTATTATAAAATCATTAAATTCCAAGGATTCAGAGTATATTTTTGTTTTTAAATTAGAGAATCAAAAACTTAATCAAAATAAATACTCAAACATACCTTATATTAGAGTACTTCAATGACGATGGGATGATATATAATAACTTAAACTAAATCTAAGACAAAGCAACTTAAATATAATACAAAACTAAAATTCATAGTTAATTTAAGCATGATTTGTAAATTTGAGTTTCTTCTTTTGCTAAAGTAAACGGACCTCTTTCAAAAACAAACAAAAAGGCTAGGTAGAATTGAATCGATGAGCTCCTTCTACCCCGTGCTTATGCTTACATGTTTAATGATTGTGGCCACAAGAGACACCTAAAAGTTTTCCAAGTCCTAGATCTGTACCAGTGCCAGTGCCCCATCAAGACAGGAAGAGAAGACCCCAACCACAAATTTATTCAGACCCTTATTAATTTTTGCATCATCCGTGCAACCTACCAAGCTCATACGTCGCACTCCAAGTACAATCTACCCTTTCCAAATATGGGTCAGAAGAGCAGAGGTGTCTGAACGCTCTGGAATAGCAGAAATAAAGAACAAAACCTCATTGTAGCTGCACTTTTTATGACGCATCTGATTGTTTCTCAGAATCGTACAATTACAACTCTGGACCCTGTACTTAAGTCTCCCTTCAAGTTGTACCTTTATCCTGCTCCTTCAAATGCCGAGGCTATTTGACTCTGTTTCACACACACATACTCAGGCTTATTAGATCAAACTTCACACTGCGGTGATGCATCCGAGGCCACCTTAACCGACTTTAAGAAGATGACACATGGGTAGCAAATTTAGGATCGAAGTTTTGGAGCCACCTCAAGAACAGGAGTTCGATCGTATTAATTTTAAGGTGGTTGATTTTATCATCATCAATTCTGTTGGACAATGCAAGTACGGAATCGATTGCTGTTTAGCAAAAGTTCATTTTGCAGAAGTATCATGAAACTAGTCGGTAGGGCCCGAAAGCCCCACGTAGGGACATAAGCCACTTCCTGCGTCGCTAGACCAGATGGCCAACAATCAAACTAAATTGCAGATGATGCTACAATGATATAAAAACACTGCAGGGCATCTTACACGAAGGATTGGAATTTACCAAGATCATAATCAAATCACATGTGCCAAATCCATTCCCGGCACCTTTCAAGATGCTTAGGCATTCATGTTCATCACACGATCTCTCAACATTAAGACATCCATCTCAAGTATTTTTCCCACAGTTTTGATCACTATGATCCCATTTCAAAGGATGCAACTAAGACACAGAATTATAATTCCTGAGCAATATAGGAGAAAAATCAAAACTAAGACCAGGTCTCTCAAAATGTAGAAAACGGCAGACATACAGTACATGCTCTTTCTTTTATCTTCCAACAAACACATTTACAGTACATTCTTGATATACACTATTTATGCAATCTCCATTTTCCAGCAGAAAACAAAGAAATCAAGATGTATTGCTTTCTTCATATAGCATGGTTGCAAGTTAAAATATTAGGATGCAAAGAAAAGGGCAGGGAAAAGAAGGGCCGAACGAAGAAGAGGAAGATGAGAAGGATGTTGAGGATAAGAAAAAGGTAAGTTTAGTACTAAGTAATGAGGGATAAGGACACCGAGATTATAAACCAAAGACGAATAAAAAGTCAATCTCTGAAGGCCCAAAATGCAAACAAAAAAAAAAGCGTAACACAGATGCTCCCTAGCAGGCAAAAGTAGAAGATCATGAGATAAAAGGAGGAGGTATTTTCACTGAAACTGACTGTGAGATGAACTTGGTATCTTGCCTATACTACTTGGAAAACTAAAAGATAAAATGACGGGAAGGGCAACGGAGCAAGATGAAGAATATTATACGGTATTTTGTGTGCCAATCATTTGAGTTGGTACAAATAGCCTTGCCCTTTTCAGTTTTACATTTTTCCTTCGTTTATATGTTATACATAACAACATAATTCCCATATACCTGTCCTATAGGGATCCTCCCTTCAAACCCAAAAGACAAATAAGAAAATGCTTCTGTGTTTCAATTCTAAGTTCTCATATTGAAAAATAAATAAATAGGGATGTACTTTTCTTTCAGAACAATGCAAGTAGAGTTGAATGGTTAACTAAAAATCTAAAAGATAGTAATCACGAAAGTACTACAGTCTGACCAAGATAACTACTTTTCAAGTTTTCAATGCTCTAGAAGATGCAAATGATAGACAAATGAAATCCAGTTTGTTCTTGTTCAGTTTATATCAAAGTAAGAAGATACTAATATCAAGTGTCAGACTAGTTTAAACTGAAAAATAACAATGATGAATGAAAAGAACTTAAAAATCGAACTTTGACATACTAAAAATTCCATCACACAACCAAAGTGAGAAAGCCAACGCTCAATCAGTAACATATTTAGTCAAAGTGCAAGGGGAGGACAGACGGAAAGTCTGCAAAAACACAAATAATAGCAGAAACTTCCAATCGTGCACATTAAGCAAAGTGAAGAATAGGAGTGTTGGTAATATATAGCCCATAAATTCCAATGATAAATGTTTACATAACCCATCATCAAAGATAATATCCTCTAACTACTTATTTCCTTCCTCAAAAGAAAATGGCAAGAAAAATATGGATCATTAAACCCATATAACCAGTTATGTGTTTTCTTTTTTCTAATGGGAAAAAAAGAGAAAAAATAAACAGAACAATAGAGAAGGATTTTGTTGCAAAAACACTATTGGCGATCTAATCAACTTGTTGGTAATCCATATTATTATGTCTATTTCTGTGCTACACGACCCCAACATCTGAAATTCTCATGTCACCAAACAGGGACAAGACACAAACCCAATGGAAGAGAAGTTGAAATTAAGTTTAGAAGAAAAGAAAATTCAAGAGTGACTTCCAAGAAATTTTTGGATGCATCTTGAGTAAATTCTGAAGTTCATCACCATCCCCCAGCCAAATGGGAAAATAAATGAAAAAGTAACAAGGGCA
The DNA here is from genome assembly GCA_026413575.1 of Erythroxylum carthagenense. Taxonomy (NCBI): domain Eukaryota; kingdom Viridiplantae; phylum Streptophyta; class Magnoliopsida; order Malpighiales; family Erythroxylaceae; genus Erythroxylum; species Erythroxylum carthagenense. The sequence goes on from JANZLD010000001.1 coordinate 2,602,302, forward strand.
AATTACCCATTAGCAAGACTCCTGCATTGATGGACAAACCAAATCTTGTACATCTCATTGGCAGGGGGTCACCAATACAGGTTATGTGATGTCACCGTATCCAACTGCTCAGCATCCCATCACAGCGCAATTATAGACAAAGTTCCCTGACCGCTTTCTTGCAAGCAAGTTCCACTGTGGAGGACCCTCACTCGGAACCCAGGAATTTAGCTCAATAAAACCTTCCCCTGAAGTCCTAGGTCCCCCAATAACAATAAGGCGATCTCCACATGCCCTAAATGCAAGACCCCAGCCATTCATTGAGACTGCACGTTCGGGCAACCTTCCTACAGTAAACCATGATTTTCTCTCCTTGTCATACTTTCTAACAACCATGTCAGCATAATCAGCAGCATATAATTCATTATTTACAACAGCAAGCAGAGGAGGAGCCTCAGCAGCCGCAGGCATCTCGATCTCTCTGGCACTCCGACCAGGGGACATGTCAGGAATCTCAGTCCATTTCTTTGCTTCCAAGTCATACTCCTCTCCACATCTCAGAAGCCTTGCATCACTTCCCCCAATACCACCAATAACATAAAATTTACCATCCATAAACACTGCAGAACACATCTTCCTGGGTTTATTCATACTTGGCAATGGTTCCCAAGTTTGCATCTCAGAATTATACATCTCTGCAGAGCTCAGTATATTTCCCTGAGAATCACAACCCCCAGCTAAAATGGCAATCTCCCCAAGACTGGCAGACCCAAACAAGCATCTGGGTGCATTCATCCTTCTCCCAGAAGACCAAGAATTAGTCAAAATGCTATACCTATAAATAACATGGGACATCACCTCCTTCCCAAATACAAGGAGCTCAGTGCCCACAGCCAAGGACTCCTTATCTGAACACATGAAACATTCATTGGAAGTCATCCTAGGCAAATGCATCCACCTCCGGGAGATGGGATCAAAGGCCTCCCATTCAAGCAGTTGGCATGAAAAATACACCCAATGTTCGATTACACCACGTTGCCTCCGTAGTTTGTATATCTCGCCATTCCTAACTAATGACCGGAAACTCCTATTCAGGGATGCTATGGACCCATAATCTGACCGTGAGCAGCGAATGAGGCAGTTAATGGACATGTCTCTGCCAATGGCATCAATCAAGGGATCTGAATCAGAAGTTTGCCCTGCTTGATCATTGTCGGATTGCTCGCATGTGGTTTCACAAGAATCTGACAGCTTAAGGGATTTACTCTCTCGATAACCATCCTCGGATTTGTCTAACGGATGCTTGCCTCGCTGGTAAGACATCAAAAACCACTGGGATTCAGGTTGGCAGCAATTACCGAACACCCTTGAAACCAGACACGAGTCACAGGACCGACCCTCCAACATTTCTCTATACTTTCGCCGGGTAAAAGCGATTAATCACCAGCCCAAATCCTGCTCTTGCATTTGTATTCAGAGCGTAGCAAAACGGACAGAAGCAAGCACTGAAACGGCACAACAAAAGCATCGCAAATCCAGGGGAAAAAAAAAAAACCTTATCAGCCAGAATTTAACTGAAATTTCCTGCAAAGCTAATTGACTTTCTATCCAAAACAGAGTAAAGGAGAAAACTTTTGCGCGGTGAAAATTGATTCCGGGAAACCCAGAAACCCCAAATGAGAACTTTTGACGGATTTGCTACAAATCTAGAGAATAACCCAAAAAAATACAGAAGAAAGCCCAAAATAATGTATTTGCCGAAGATTGTTTTGATAATCGATTATTTTTGTCATAATTTGAAACCACTTCAATGATCTGAATCCAAATGAAACAAACG
>JANZLD010000001.1:2623823-2634515 GCA_026413575.1 Erythroxylum carthagenense
TCAAGTGGGCATTAGCTGTCCAGGAAGCTTCTTCAATGGGTTTTCCTTTCCATAGCACAAGCCATTCGACAATCTGCTCTTGATTCTTCTGGACAATACGTTCAGCTAAGATTGCTTCAGGAGCAGTCGGCTCAGTGGAGTCGACCTCTAGGCCTGAAGGAAGAGTTGGCTCTGGCACATGGTTGCCTATCATCTTTTTCAGCTGAGAAATGTGAAATACTGGATGAACTCTGAAAGTGTTAGGAAGAGCCAACTTGTAGGCCATAGTTCCAACCTTAGCTATCACTTGAAAGGGTCCATAAAACCGGGCTGAAAGTTTAGGACAAATTCGCCTAGCTATTGATGTTTGCCTGTGAGGTCTAAGCTTGACATAGACCCAATCTCCTACCTCCAGTTGAGCATCTCTGCGTTTAACATCAGCTGCGGATTTCATGACTTATTGAGCCCTAACAAGTTAAACTACCTCAATGCCTCATCTCTATCAATCAACACACCATTTACAGCATTAATAAGTGACTCCCCAATGAAGAAGTGAGGAACCTTAGGAGGAGGTCGATCATACACCACCTCGAAAGGGGTTGTGGCGGTTGCAGAATGAAAAGAGGTGTTATACCAAAATTTGGCCCAAGAGAGCCAATTATGCCACTGCTTTGGTTGCTCAGATAGAAAACATTGAAAATAGGTCTCAAGACACCTATTGACCACCTCGGTTTGTTCATCCGTTTCCGGATGATAAGAGGTGCTCATTCGAAGAACCGTTCCTTGCATCCTCCAAATTTCCTTCCAAAAATTACTAACTAAGATTGGATCCCGGTCACTTACAATTGTCTTCGGAATGCCATGGAGTCTAACCACCTCCTTAACAAAACAATCAGCTACAACCTTGGCAGTAAAAGGGTGTTTGAGAGGGATAAAATGTGCATACTTTGATAATCTATCCACTACTACCATAATGACCTCAAACCCTTGGCTTTTTGGCAATCCTGTTATAAAATCCATCGAGATGTCTTCCCAAACTGAATTGGGAATAGGAAGAGGTTGAAGTAACCGAACTAGGGCAAGAGCTTGATACTTGCGTCTTTGGCATACTTTACACTCCTTCACAAATTGCAGAATTTGTTTTCGCATTCCTGCCCAATACAAACAACCAACTATCCGTTTATAGGTCTTAGTAAACCCGGAATGACCTCTTGTAGGAGTAGAATGGAATTCCTGCAAGAAATCTGGAATGAGGGGGGAGGTTTGAGACAAAGCTAACCTGTTTCCTTTGAACAATAGCCCTCCTGACAAGTGGAACTTGGTTTCGGCTGTAGGATTAACTTGGAGTTTCTGCAGAATTTCTGCCAGCCAGGGGTCTCTTTGATACTCTTTTTGCAACTTAGCAGAATCGACCCAAGTAGGTGATGAAACTAGATGGTGAAATTTTGGTTCCACTGGTACACGTGATAAGGCATCTGCTGCCTTGTTTTCTGGTCCCGGCTTATAGAACACTTCAAATCTGAAGCCCATTAGCTTGGACAACCAATGGTGTTGATCAGGGGTATTTAACCTCTGTTGTAGGAGATGCTTCAATGTCTTGTGGTCGGTGTACACTTTAAATGATCTCCCCAAAAGATAATGCCTCCAATGTTGTATGGCTAGCACTAAAGCCATAATCACTTTCTCATACACTGATTTAGACATGGCAGTAGCAAATAGGGCCTTGCTAAAATAAGCAATAGGTTTATTTTCTTGCATAAGGACAGCCCCCAATCCAAAACCAGAGCCATCACACTCCACAATAAACTCCTTAGAGAAATCCGGTAAAGTGAGGATCGGAAAAGAAATTAGACAATTCTTCAACTCATCAAAGGCTCCTTGAACTTCGGAACCCCAAGAGAAGTTGTCTTTCTTGGTGAGTTTAGTGAGGAGTCGAGCGATCTTGCCATAATCTTTGATAAATTTCTGATAATACCCAGTGAGGCCAAGAAACCCTCTCACCCTGGTAACATTCTTTGGTATAGGCCAATCTTTAACACATTGAATCTTGATAGGATCCATTGCTACACCTTCAGTTGAAATAACATGTCCCAAATATTTAATGGATTGTTGTCCGAATAAGCATTTCTTCTGATTTGCATAGGAATGATGCTCAATTAAGAGTTGTAAAGCTTGTTCCAAGTGTTGGAGGTGCTGCTACCAACTTCTGCTGTAGATCAATATGTCATCAAAAAATACCAGCACACTTTTCCTTAGAAGTGGTCTAAAAATCGAATTCATAGTAGATTGAAATGTGGATGGGGCATTCATAAGTTCAAAAGGCATAACTAAGTATTCATAATGGCCTTCATGAGTCTGAAAAGCTGTTTTATGAATATCTTCAGTCTTGATTCGAATTTGGTGAAAACCGGACTTCAAATCAATCTTAGAGAAATACTTGGAACCATGCAATTCATCAATAAGCTCATTGATAGTGGGAATTGGAAACTTATCAGGAATGATTACCTTATTCAGGGCACGGTAATCTACACACATTCTCCATGAATTGTCCTTCTTTTTAATTAGAATTACCGGACTGGAGAAAGGGCTAGTGCTGTGTCAGATTGCACCTAATTCAAGCAATTCCCAGACTTGTTTTTCAATCTCATCCTTATGGTGATAAGCATACCTATAAGGACGTACAGTTACTGGATTGGTTACATAATATAGGGTAATGGCGTGATCATGATCACGCGAAGGAGGAAGACCCTTCAGTTCTTGGAACACCAATCGGTTTGCTTGCAAAACTGAAGTTAATTCCTGAATTTGGGCTGGAATTAAGGTGGTACTAGTCTCCGAAACAAGCACACTAACCCCACCCTTTTGCTGTTCGTTTTGAAATTCCATCGCAATGGAATGGAGCGTCCACTGCAAGGTAGAAATTGTTGGGGCTACTTACAGCCTTGCCCCCTCAAGGTGACTACTTCTTTCCCTTGCTCAAATCCCCATTTCACTAGTTTCTGCTTGAAGTCTACTCTCACCTCTCCTAAAGTTTCCAACTATTCTGCACCCAAAGCCAGATCTATTCCCCCCAATTGAAGAATATATGCATCAATTAGTAGCTCCAAATCCCCTACTAACACCACAAGTCCCTTACACTGACCTTGTGAGAAACATTTTGTTCCATTACCCAATTTCACTCCATAGGATTCGGTTGGAGTCACATTCAAACCCAAGGTAGCTACTAGGTCTTGCGAAAGATAATTATGACTTGCCCCATTGTCTAAGAGGAGCAAGATTGGAACTCCAGCCAGCTTACCCTCAATTTTGAGGGTTTTAAACTGGATAATCTCCCCATACTTAGCTACTTGACAAACCATTTCCCATGCCTCACCAGTTTCGGTCTCCTCTCTGTCCCCTATACCTGAAAGAAGCCTTTCTTCTTCGTCGTTCCCTTCCCCAATCAGTAATCTCAAATGCTTGTCAGGGCATACATGGGTAAGGCTATAGTGCTGTCCACATTTAAAACATAACCCTTTAGCTCTTCGATCCATTAGTTCCTGATAAGAGAGGTTTCGAGTCCCTTTTTGTCACCTCTCGATAGCCCTCACCGGGTCTCCGTTTAGCTCCACTGGTAGGATGCGCCGGGGGTCGGGCCACGTTGGGTCGCATGCTGCCCCAGTTGCGACTACCCATGGTCGGGTTGGGGGGTCTGAACCTTGGGACACCCACGGGTCTCCAGCCCGCTGTCGGTTTGTTAGTCTCCGATGGAGCTAGTTTGCGCTCCATTACTTGTGCTGCAGAGATCATCTTATAGCGGGAAGAAGGATCCAAAGCTAAAACCTCCAACCTTATATCTTCTCGTAATCCCCCTAAGAAAAGACCCATATATTGATCTTCGGGAAGAGGAGGAACCTGAGCCATCAACATCTCAAACGTTTCCACGTATTCATCCACAATGCCCTACTGCGTCAATGTCTTCAACTGGGAAAAAGGATTCCTGATGTAGTGATCTCCATACCGATCGAACAAAGCCCTTTTGAAGGTCTCCCAATCCATCTCTGGCTTTGAGGCTAGGAGAACCTGAACCAGTGCCATGTCATGCCTTCCATGCAAATCTGAGCTAGCTGAACTCGAAGTTCTGGTGGGGTACCTTGAATGGTGAAGTACACTTCCGCAAGGGAGGCCCATCCTACTTGGTCATCACCTTGGAATGGAGGGAGCTCTACCCGCTTTACCCGGAGCTGATACTCTTCCGACGTCATGTAGGTGACGCCGTTGCCTTCCACTGCCGTCTGTACTGACTTCCCACTTTCAACAGAGCTCGACCCAGCCTCCGGTGATTGGTGTGTAGTTTGATGCTGGAACCACTCTCGCATTTCGATGTGCATCGCCACTAACACCTTGGAGAGGTCGTTGACACCTTTATGTAAGTTCCCCAATTGGACCGTATGGTCCAATAGCATCGTCTCTACTGCTATCATATGAGAATCCATTGCTTCCCACTTCTGTGATGCCATTCTTGTTTGCATACACCGGGCCTCTCAATGAAAGCACCAATGATAGGCAAATGGATGATAATATAGGATTTTTATTAGTATTTAGCAGTAGCCTCATAGGAAAATACAAGCACCAAAGCTACCAGCCAACAATGGCCCCTTCAACTGAGACAATACAAAGAGAAAAGATACCCCTTTTGTACTATCCCATTCCCTTACATATTCTCCTCTGTCTCTTCTCTAACTAATTCTTCTCTAACCGTTAGCGGACTCACATTCCCTGCCTTAGTGATTCTCATGGAATATGTTAACATGGGTTTGTGGCCCATGTTCGGTTCCTTCCCCCTCTTTCTCCTAGAGTAAGTCAATATGGGTTTATGACCCGTATTGCTATCACGCTTTACCCTTGAACTTACACAGCTACTCAAGACTGGCTGATGCTATTTACCTCTGGGTCTTTTATGTGTTCTGGAAAATGCAATTAGACTAGATAACCAAGCTATTGAGTTGATATTGATATTTTGATACTTTGCATGCCACAAGTGTTGGCAGCATTGCTAATGGATGAGTGAATTGTAGGAACCAATTGGTTCCGATAATTTCTTGGTTAAACAGTATACATGTTGTCCAAGGACTCTATCCTTGATGTGTTTGCATGACAAATAAAAAATATGGAAGCAAATGATCAGAGAGATTGAAATCGAGTAAGAAGAAAAACCTGTAGGAATGAAACGAAGAACAGAGAAATGTGAACTTTGTAATTGTCTTGGATTCTTACCTTCATAATGATGAGTAAAAGTAGATCAAAATTATAAACTGACCTCTTCAGAATATTTTTTGTTTCATCCAAAATGGACTGAGGTTTGGTTCATCAAATGACTTGCTACTCCGAAAATTTGAAGTTTAAGAGGAGATCAACTAACTAACCACCATGCTATTGAGAAATGTAATAGACCTCCTCCCTACACACACCCCCTCATTTTCCTTTCATACCTGTAATGCGTTTTCTTGATCCTCTTTTTCATGTTAATTAATGCAATAAGCTTTCTTTACAAAAAACTCAAACTCTCTTTTAGATACTGAGATGGAGAGGTGTGAAGAGGAGAGATCATTATTGAAAAGAAGATTGGTTGCATCTGCTGTTGAAATTGAAAGACAGGTACTTTAATTCTTTATTGATCTTAGAGTGAAACAGGCTCTACTCAGAAAATTATGGTTCAACACTGGTTCAATTTACAGAGGATGAAGTGCTTACCCTGATTTGGTTGGAAAAACCGGCCAAGAAGGGATTTCTACCTGTGCTATTTCTTTGGAAACATGGAACTGTATGGAATCGTGAGCTGTGCAGATATCAGCAACTAAACGGGATCTCATTATTCATTAGGTTAAGGTTGATGTGCCAACGTAAATGTTGACTTGTATAATGTTCTGTCCTGAATGCTAAAAATTTTATCATGTACACAGGATGAATCTGTGCTTCCAGGCACTGGACTCGTGTAATTTTGACATGTTCAATACATTCAATGCCCTCAATTTCTACATGAACAAGTGATTAATTTTCCCTGCCCTGTTCCACCTGATGCCAGTAATAGCCATTTTACGTTTTGAACGAAATGGAGAAGAATAAGTTACGACTGGAAGCCTGGAACAGGGTCAGGTGAGACGCATGCTATTCGGGAGAACCAGAATCAGACCAAATGCAAAATTGTAGGGGAGGGAATAACAATTGGTTGAACCAAATGTAAGGATGGTAATGAGCCGAGCCCAGGTTAAAATTTTTTTATGTCGAACTGCACTCAAGTTGAAGTCTGATCAATGTATTTCACGGAGCTTAAAAGTCTGATCAAATTGCAGTAATAACAATGAACATAGATGCACAGCTACGTGAACCATGATTCATTGTCTGTATTTCAATCTGTTGCAACTAAATCTAATTTTAGCATCCACTAGTGTTCACTTGTATTCTCAACTTTCCCAAAGGATACAGTACCAAGATAAGAACAACAACACCGCATCATAAAATAGATATCAGGATCATTACGAAAACAATTAGAATTTTCATGAATCAAAACAAGTAATTTAACACAAGTATACCTCTGGAATTAAAAATAAAAATAACCATCCCCATGCTTGATTGAAGAATACTTTGTATCCAAATCAACTTCCACAAGGATTGAATCACTGTAGAGCTGTCAACAGACAAATTATACATACATTAAATAGTAAAGATGAACCCACGAGGGCTAGTGAAGCGGCACGGGCTCTTCCATCCTTAACTAAAATCTTAAGTTCGAGTTTTGAGAATGAAGTCGATTTAAAAACTAGTGAGGGAAAGCTTTGTCGCCAAAAAGGATCCTACCGGCTCGAATCCACTTAGATAATGCTGGTTCAATCTTGCACATAGTAGTATAATAAATGTGTGAAGTTAGATATTTTAATCCAAAGAACAACTAAATAATAATATAAAATACATCAAACTTCTCACAAATTACTTTTGCTAACTCCTATTACTCTTTTGTCACCAAATAAATATATTGAGAATTTTGTTGTCTCAACTTGATAAATGCTCCGATGTATTTAATTGCCAACTCTAGTATCTTGAATGTAGAATATTGAAGTTTTTTCAAAAATTTCAACCACTTTAGGAGTTGCATCCTAATAGACTATGCTATCTCAAATTGTTCTACCTCTTCTTTGATTATCTAATAAGCCATCCTTCATTACCAAATTTAGTATACATGCAAAATAATGTATATGGAAGAATCAGCAATCACCCAACTTGTAACTTAGCCTTGACTTTATCGACCATAGCATCATTTGTAGTATAATTATCCAACATTATGGTTGAGAGTCTTGTGTTGATGTTCCAGTCCATCAAATAATCGATTAATACAATTGCTAACCTCTTATAATTAAATATCAATTATATCACAATCAAATGATAAATGATAACCAAGTTAAAGAACATAATTTACCTCAAGATTCAACCATATGAATTGCAGTTGTTTTTAACGTAACGCGTTGTCATCTTCATAGAATATTTCTTTTTTAACATATCCATGATTAACTAACAACATCTTTAATGTCAAATTCTTCAATTCTTTATAAATCTACAAGATGTCTTTCTTGATGGTATTACTAGTTGGTATCCTAAAAATGAACTAAAGTGAGGTAGCGAATATCTTAATATCTTGATTATCAATAATCGATGACGGATAAAGGTTCTTATTGATCATCTTAATAAGAAAACATTTTGATCTCTGATCATGATCTTAAGTCACAGTAGCCATTTCATTTCTTAGACTAAAGGTAAAAAATGTTCGATGGTCTAATATCATCTTTTTTTATTGCAGGAGTTTATATGTATTTTTAAATGAAACGTTTCACCTTTTGAACCTACATTCAAAATCTTATGGCAATATTTACACTTGGCATATCAACTCTATCACTTGATTTGATCTTCTTGAAATGATTTCAAACATTACTTTTTATTTTCAAAGAGGCAGTTCCTTGTATTTGAATTATTTAATCATTTGATATATGATTACTTATTGGATTAGAACTCTCTATTGTATTGGATTGTGTCGTTGAAGTATAAACTTCATCCATATGAACAAATTTTAAACAAGATAATCATGAAACCTTTTGACATAATTTACATACTACAAAATCATTCCTCTACATCAAAATCAATAACCTCGGTCAAGGAAAATCTATTTCCATGCTTAATATATCAAAAAGTACTTAATTAGTTCCACAAAAATTGAACAATATCAATGTCTCGTCAAATTTTAGACCATCCAAAGAGTAGAACTTGCACCAATAGATTGACAATACCTTGCATGAAGCATTATTGCTAAGCCTCTGCTAAGAAAAAAGACCATGAATTATCATTCTCATAAAATAATATAGCAGTCCCATTATATTACGTCTCAGGAAGATCATCGAACAAATCCAAAAGTTGACAAATAGTTTTTCAGCTAATCATTTTTGGGGGCACTTTGAAATTATTTACAAGGATATAATTAACAATCACAAAATTAAAAAAAAATCCATGATACCTACCTCAATAACATGTATCACTAGTTTCTGACAACTAAAGTTCAAAAACTTCTTAAGAATCATAGCATTCACATAAGAAAACTTTGAATCCACGATGAATGAATGAGTAATGATAGAACCTCAAAGTGAATTAAGCTTTGTTCAATACTAAATTCTTAGTATACACGAGAAATAAGCAATCAACCCAACCCATCAGAAGGCCAACATGAGCTGCCAATATATTAAACACCCAGAGGGTAACATAACAGTAGCAAAAATGCTGATATTTGTAGGATAAATAGTTGAGAACAATAACAATAATAGATGTACATCCTTTTCTAAGATTAAGAAGCCATATGAATCATTTCTCAGCAAAAGCATATAAGGTTTAACTTTCCACCAATTGCAAGAAACAACAAAATCAAAAGTCTATTTTGCTGCTTTGCTACTTCACTAGGACACGGCGAGACTACTACTTCGCTAAGGCTGAGTTAGCTGGCTAGTGATTGAAACGCATCATTGGATAGGAGTGCCTATCTATGAATATTGACAAAATAATGTTGTTTTGTTTTACACGAGAAGCTCAGGTTTCAAGTCGGGTTGGATAGTAGTGCCTGACCGATATAAAACTTAATTTTTTTAAAAAAGTCCAAGTTGATTCCAATTCACTTGACTTCAAATTAAATTTAATTATCCTAAATTTGTTTTCGTGCTTATATGAATGATTGATCGTTGGCGTTGGGGCCCCATGCCAATAATCGCATGTATGATCCGGTGGTGTTAGCTGTGTCCTTTGTAGACAAGAATTGTAACTACTTTTTCATTAACTGTTTAGTTGTCTGAAACATAATATTAGCACAATCAGAACACAGGCTTCCAAATTTCAAAACTTTAGGACATAACATGTGCTTTCTCTTTGTGTTTCCTTGGTGAATTCTTCAAGGAACTCCATCTGAATTCGGGAATAGTAATATCATTCTTAAAGGCTATTTCGTATTTTTTTTTACATAAAAGAGAAAAAAGAACTACATGACAAGTCTTGAGAAGCTAGGCTCAGCGATATCTTCAAGAAGGATTGATAGGCACCTGGGAGGCGTGGTGACAAAAGTAGTGATCCTTAGGTTATATTGAGCAGTAAAAGTCGTCAGCCAATCAGCACTCCGAGTGCCTTTTCTGTAGGTGTGACGAGGAAGGACTGTCCAATTGCGACTAAGCAGTTCGTTGATGTCAAAGAGAAAGGGATCGGACGGGTGTGGTCGTCCTTATTTTTCAGAATGTATTTGTATGACAGACAGCAGCTGTCGGGATACGACCACCTTGGAGCCGCCTAGATGAGCTAGCATACATCGTTATACAGGAAATTTAGAGGTCACAGGTTTATTGTCTTGTCAGGAGGACTAAAACGAGAGCTATGATCACATGGTCAATAGCATTTACTTGCAGAATTGTTTGGGAATGGAGCTGAATGGGACTTCACATACAACTAAAGGAAGTCACATCATAAGATTGTCGAGCACGAACCTGTCTTTTAGGCTGTTTTGGTAGTGGGATGCACCAATCCCTCTAAAACGCCCAACTTGCCTCGGCTGAACGCAGGGCAGCACATCACATGGTGTTAATGTTACTGTTGGCCTAAAAAGGTGTTTCAGAGAGTTTCTATAAGGTTAATGTCTGGGGGTCCACAACGAAGCCTATCAAAACACAAAAACGTAATTAGTGTCCACATGAAATATTTTGGTGAGTTTATTAGTGTCCACAAGAGTTTTAGGTTAGTTTACACAGAGGAGAGAATGTATTTGTAGCGTTCATATCAAATTCCAACGCTTTTTTCCATGATGCTAGGGAGACATTGACCAAGAAAAACGAGGTAAATGCTTAGGGGTGTTTGTTTTTATTTTTACTTTTTTTTAAAATTTAGTAAAAATTTATATTTGTTTAAATTTTTAATTTCTGTTTTTAGTTTTGGTTTCTTCCCATTTTCAAAAATTATGAAAACTATAAAAAGTATTTTTTGTTTCTTTTTTTTTCATAATCTGATTTATTATCATTTAAATATATATTATTTAATTATTCAATTATTAATATAATTATAAATAATTTAATTCAACATTATATTTATATATTTAATAATTAAACTTAATTATCAATAAAATTATGAATAATTTAATTTTTATAATTAAATTATATGTAATTA
>JANZLD010000001.1:2758735-2781164 GCA_026413575.1 Erythroxylum carthagenense
ACACAATACCTATACAAACACACTCATTTAATTCCATTTAATATTTCAAATTTCTACCGAAAGTTCGGGGTCCAACATCATTACTTATGATAGGTCACTGAATTGCATGATAAAGGAAGTGTAATGGTTAGTGATCAATTATTGCATTTAGCTTATGGGTCAGACAAGCGAGTTTATCGATATAAAAGCTTCCTTATCAACGGTTGGAGGTTTAACATAAAGGACAAAGGTTTGCAATTGAAATCACAAAATAGTGGAATTTTTGTAAAAGGTGATGTGAATACGGACAATTTGGATTATTTTGGTGTTTTGATAGATATCATACAATTAAATTATCATGGGAAAATAATATCATTTTATTTAAGGCTGACTGGTGGGATGTGTATCATAAAGGTGGATATAAGGTTGACAAATTTGGGTTTCCCACGGTAAATGTCACATGCAAGTCGAAAACTGATGAACCATATGTTTTAGCTTCTCAAGCTAAACAAGTTTACTATGTAAGAGAAATTAAGGAGCTCAATTGGCACGTTGTTGTCAAGGCAAAGCCTCATGATTTCTATGATCTTCCTGATGATGATATAGGAGATGAGCCATGCTAAGAAAATGCAAAATTTGGCTTTACACTTCACGAATCTACTTTAATGGATGATACTGATACAATATCTTTGGATAGGCCTGATCTAGATTCTGCAACAGTTGAAGGAAATTTGTTAAATATTGATACTATGAGTACTGGAGAAGATGACAAAACCGATTGTGACAAAGATACTTTTATGGATGATGATGAAACAAATTCAGTAAGTGAAGATGAGGAAGGCGACGATGAAAATGATGGAGCATTGGCAAGAACTTTGTTTTTAATTTTCAATAGGTTGAGTTTGGTTAATATTTTGGAACAAGATTTTTACTATATTTCAACATTTAATTATTTTGATTTTATTTGATGAAATTTCGAAGTTATGTATACCAAATATCTATTGATATGTAAAATATTAATTTTAGATTACCAATATATGTAGTTTGAATATTTTATAAGAAAATATTTAAATTTGTTTGAAAATAAACATATTAAAGAAAAAATCATGACAAATAGTTTCTGGTCTCTAAAATTTTTACAATAATGACATAATTTATCTTTACACTAGTTAATTTTAATATGTTATTATAACAACAAATATTTGTCATTAATTTGTTAAATTTATATTAACAATAACTTTTATAACAAAAAATTGGTCAAGTGACAAAATTTCTTGTCACTAAAATTACAAATTGTAATGAACATAGTGATAGTTTAGTTGTTGTGATAATATTAAGTAGACACTAACTAATTGAATTTTTATTGACAAATATTTTTGTCGTAACAATTACATAGGTTTTTAGAAATAAAACTTAGTGATAAAAGAAATTTTGACAATATTAATATATTAATAGTGACAAATTAATTGTGAAGAAACTAAATTGTCACAATTTCCATTGTATTATTCGTACAAAAATAAATCATCACAGTTAATCCAAACAATTGTGTCAATTAATTGTTTTGTCACAACAAACCTAATATTTGCAACGAAATAATACTTAATCACAAAAATTGTCACTAAATTACAAATGGTAGTGACCATAGTTATACTTTGGTGATTGTGACAATATTAAGTAGACATTAATTAATTGAATATTTATTTACAAGAGTTTTCGTCATAACAAGTAAAATATTATGTGACGGTAAACCGTTTCTTCACAATAAGAAAAAAATATTTGTAACCAAACCATATTTTGTTACAACAAATATAAAATATTAGATACCAATATATGTTTTATCACAATTACAATTAATTTCCGCCAAAATTATTTTAATGCCAAATTTCATAGGCTTTTATTGACAAAACTTAGTGTTAAAATAAATTTTAACACTGTTAATATAATAATAGAGACAATTTAACTGTGAAAGATATTAAATTGCCACAATTACCATTGTATTAGTGACAAACATATAAATCATCACAGATAATCCAAACAATAGTATCAATCAGTTGTCTTGGCACTAAAAAATCTCGTATTTGTAATGAAAAAAATAGTTAGTCACAAAAAATTGTTACTAAATTATGAATAATTATGACCATAGTTATAGTTTAGTTATTGTGACAATATGAAATAGACACTAATTGATTGAATATTTATTGACAATTTTTGTCATAACAAGTAAAATATTGTGTGGCGATTAATTATTTAGTAATAAAAAGAAAAAAATATTAGTGACCAAACTATATTTTGTCACAATAAATAGAAAATATTGGTTACTAACATATGTCCTGTCCCAATTACAATTTATTCCTGTCAAAATTATTTTGGCTCCAAATTGCATAAGCTTTAATGATAAAACTTAGTGATAAAAGAAATTTTGACACTATTAATATATTAATAGTGACAACTTAATTGTGAAAGATACTAAATTATCACAATTACTATTGTATTACTAATAAAAAAATCATCACAGTTAATCCAAACAATAGTGTCAATCAATCGTCTTGACACAAAAAGCTTCGTATTTGTGACGAAACAATAGTTAGTCGCAAAAAATTGTCACAAACTGTCTTAACTCTCGTAGTGCTAACACGATCTCCATCATCGATCCTATCCCTATTGGCAAGAAGGTTAAGGGCATTGAGGTACTCCAAGATCTCCCCAAAATATGCCTCTAAATGATCCTTTAATCAGTAGATAATTTGATCTTTCATCTCGTTTAGTGCCTCCCATAGTCATCTGACCTAGGGTTATCTGTAATGTGATTTTTGTTTCTATTACCATCACCAACACGGAAGGGGTGATTCAACCTGCTTTGATACCAACTATTGTAGCAAGAGATAAAGAACAACTAAGTAACATGCTTAATTTGAAGAAACACAAGAATTTACTCGTAGAGAAAGCTTAAAGCTAATTGAATATGAAAGTATTATTAATAGAATAACTAATGCAACACTTAAGAGGCCTATTTATTTATGTGCTTTATAAATTAATCCTAATATTAAAGGAAATAGGAAATTAAAATCAAGTAAGGAATTTATAAAAAATATGAAACTTATGGAAATGGTAAATTTTATGGAAATAGGATAGTTATGAAAATAGAAAATTTGTGAAAAAAAAATTTATCAAGATAGATGTTCCATGTTAAGGAGGCATTATAACCTCTCTTGTTGCTACAATACCTAAAGATTAGAATACAAAATTGTTGATTTCATGATGAGATTAAACCAAAAAGAACTTCAAACAAACATATTCCAATTTCTATTGGATTAAGCTAATTAGAAATTTAATTTAAGGCAACTAAGGTTTGTAAAATTGGGGCTCATCTTCAATTTTGACGAGTAACAAAGGGGTAATAGACGAGTTCTAAAGAAAAAGTAGGGTTATCTTTTGTTGCTTATTTTTATTAACCTAAAAATTAAGTTCTTGTTATAATTTAATTAAGTTCAAAATTTAACATAAAAATCAGATAAAATGTCAAGTAAATTCTAATCTTCCACGTTGACACTTTTTAGTGAGGCATGAGAGAAATTTAACAAAGTAATGATAATGTGTTTTGTTTTGGAATGTTAGGGGTCCAATGCGATTAAACCTTTTGCAAAATCTCGCAGTAAATCGCACTTTGACGTTCTCCTTTCAAGTACTGGAATTGTCCTCTTGTGGGGTCCACAGATCATTGACGGGCTTACCCTTGAATGATTCTCTGAGAGCTTCTTGAGCCAAGCACCGGAGAAGCTCGGTTCAATAACCATTTAGTTGTTGTCCGTATCTCCCTCCCTCTAGAAATTGAAGGCCTTCATCTCTTCTCTCTCTAGATCTACATCCAAAGCATCCTCTAAATACAGGTAAGTAACTGTAAATAGTCTTTCTTCTATAGCAAGTGAAGCAACATCAACCATCTTGGTTTTGGTTGTTTTATCCTACCGTGAACTTGACGGGTCGATAATGGTTGTGCTAGTTGTTAAGTTAGATTTTGTATTAGGGGATGATCTACGTGCGATCGGGGATGTACTAATTCAATTTCTCTACGGGTTAACTGCTTTTAGCACGGACGAGATTTGATTTGATGATTTCCTATGTTGTCTTAGGTTTTATCAGTCTACGATGGACCAAAGCGGGTACACAGTGGAAGTTACTGGCCTCTCTCCCCAGACCACAGAACAGGTTGTTTACGATTTTTTCGCTTTCTCTGGCCCGATTCAGCATGTCGAAATCGTCAGGTATTTGCTTGTCTTCTATTTTTTTCCTACTCCTTAATTAATGGCTTATTGCTTCCTGATAATGGATAAACCGTTCTTTTCTATTTGTCTTTTAATTGTTACAGAGCAGGTGAATACGCTTGTACTGCTTATGTGACATTCAAAGATGCATATGCCCAAGAAACTGCTGTATTACTGAGTGTGAGTATTGGCCTGCGCTTTTCTTCTCTTGACTTAATCTGCTATCTGGTTGGTTTTTTATTAGGCTTGCGAATTTTTCACAATTGAGGGAAACAGTTGTGGTTAAGAAACACTGATGTTAATTTTACGATGAAAATTGAAGTCAACCGAACAAGTGCCCTTGGCTTGTATTAATGTGCTGAACAGCTCTTGGATCAGATTGTTCATTGCATTGATAATAAAGATGTAGTGGGTGTGTAATGATGTCCATAAGAACATTGAAAATCTTGTCATGAATGGTTAAAGCACTTTGTCGTCCTCTGTTATTGTTTCCACTACATGTTCTGCAAGATGCATACTTTCTCTCTTTGCTATTCAAATTTTAGATGTAACCTGTTGCAAGTTATTGTTGTATTTGTCTCTCTTCATTAGGACCATAAGAATTATGATGTGTTTCATAACCCGTTAGTCCTATCACTAATCTCATTATCTTTTCATATATTTCATTATAATAATTACATGAAAAAAGACCATCATCTTCATTGTAGTTGGGGATGATTCAGTGGATAAAAAAATTATTTTTGCTGGAATTTTCTTCCTATTCTTATGGTCTTAGGGTGCTACAATCCTGGATGAACGTGTATGCATAACACGGTGGGGGCACTATCAAGATGAATTTGATATGTGGAACAGGTCTACATCAAGTCCTGGAAATGAAACAGACTCATCTGTAAGCTTTTCTTTCATTCCTCATCTGTCCTCTAGCATATGGTGTGGGAAATTGTTTTTGTAACCTAAAATCAGTCTTTGCTATTCATCCTGCTATGTTATGCCAGAATCCTCAACGAAGCCAATTTGTTCAAAATGCTGGAGAAGCAGTAACCATGGCTCAAGAAGTGGTCAAAACCATGCTGGCCAAAGGATATGTGCTAGGAAAGGATGCACTAAACAAGGCAAAAGCTTTTGATGAGTCCCATCAAGTTTCTGCTTCTGCAACAGCAAAGGTTGCTGAGCTGAGCGAAAGATTTGGTCTTGCTGACAAGATTTTTGCAGGCATGGAAGCCGTTAAAGCCGTGGATGAGAAGTACCATGTATCTGAGACAACCAAATCTGCGGTATCTGCAACAGGAAGATCAGCTTCTGCTGCAGCAAACACCATTATGAACAGTAGCTACTTCTCTAAGGGAGCTCTTTGGGTTTCAGGTGCTTTAAACAGTGCAGCTAAAGTTGCAGCTGATTTGGGCAGTCGGGGCATTCAGCAGTGAGATGCTTTACAACAAATATATAGCTTTTGGTACCTGTATATTACTTTCCTGGAAGTATAGCTAATTGTTTGTATAGTTGCACTGGTAGGAGTTGTGTGAATGATATACTTTGTCACTGTCGACGCATGGTTTGTTCTTCCCATTACCAAATGGGTTGGGTTCTTTATTTCTGTTTTTTGATGTTTCGTTCGCTGATTTTTCAAGTACCCTAAAGTCCGAGAACGCCTCATATCATCATATGGATCGTTCGGCTTTGGTGGAGTGTCTGGAAATTGGCATCTTTAGGTTCTAAGAATTTAGGTTTCAAGTAGTCACTTAGACCAGTCCTCGATAGGTCATTCGAGCCAAGACAGGAATGTATCTTTTACACAAAAATTTAAGTATGTTTATAAGATCATGGCATTTATAAATTCACCTTTAACATTAATGGTTGATCATAGAACAAATTTTAAAAAGATATTAATAATATGAGTTAATATAAATAAGAAAATTTAAAGTATTTATTATTTTCGTATAATTAAATATTATTCTGATATTAATGATAAGGATTGGAAAATCGGTAGTTATTTGTTTTTTTATAAAGATTTTATGTGATAATTGATATATTTTACTTAAGGTACCATATCTTAAACACGAATTTTATATATTAAGTGGACTTGAAGTTTAAAACAAAACAATTAATTAACTTTGATAGCGAACGAAGCTTTTAGTTGAAACTTGACACGTGCGACATTGCATAAAAGGGCATACACACATGCTTGCGACAAAAATAACCATACGTCAGCGTTTTGAATGTAATCATCCAACCGAAGGCTCGCATGTTTGCCACCAATTCCGCGTCGGTGGGCGTATCACATCAGCATCCTGAGGTGTGGAAAAGTAGAAGGGAAGCAAAGTGGTCAAAAATCCCAAATCAACTTGTTTATGAACGGCTCTGATTAAATTGACCCCAGCCTCATTTGATGTAACACCTGGTGATTCCATTCTATTGCCGGAGACCTTATCAGTTATCGCACTCATATTTTTGTGTGCCCGCCCAATTTGACCCGTTTTAACTTCTGTTTTTTTTTTTTCCCCACTAATATCTCAATCCCTCTTTATCGCTCTTGGGTGTTTCAGATCTGTAGAGTACCACGTTTCACTTCTTCATCTCTTAGATGTTAATACAATCTTTCAGATCCTAATCGCCGGATTATGGACTCCTTTTCGGGTCGGGTTCCTTACAAGAACCTGAAGAAGGAGGTGGAGATGGAATCTGTGTCGGTGGCAGTGGAGCATCGGATTGGGTTCGATCACTCTTCTTCTCCTAATTCTTCTCCGCCGGGAACCGGAGCCTCGGGTCTCACGGCCAGACCGCCGACACACCACAGCTTGATCATTCTCGTTCTTAGTTGTACGGTCGCTGCTGGCGTTCAATTCGGCTGGGCATTGCAGCTCTCTCTCCTCACTCCTTATATACAGGCAAGTCGATGCTTATCTAAAACACTGTTTAGATTTAATACAATAGATGCTGGTTGAGTTTTAGAGGATATCGTGGTAAAGTTTCTTATACTTGGTGCATTTCAAAGGATTCCATTTAAAGAATGTGTAGTCTTTTGTCTTTGATGGAATCACATATGGTATTTGACGTTCAGCCTTTTAATTTTTCTTAGAAAATTGATTCTGCTGAGTTCTTTGATTGGATTACCGTGAAATACTTGAGGAATATGAATTATGTGGAGAAAAACTGTGCGCAGAATGGGCATTAGGCACTCAATTGCGACTTCCGAAGTGAAATAGCATTTATCTATTCTGATTAATGTTAAAGTCTGGTGTTTATTTACTTTCTCTACAATTTTAGTAACCTATGAAGACATGAATCTTTTACTGTTACATTCTAAATGTCATCGAAAATGAATCCAAGGTTTTTGCTGATATTTTGAATCTTCAATGGTATTGTGCATGGTTGAATGTGAATAAGGGTGGGATGATGTTGTATTTTAAGGTAACAATGGAGTGCAAAGTACAATATGTGATGTGCATTGTGATTTATTCTAAAATTTGTTTTTATATGTTTGTCTTTTGGTTCAATTAATGTGATTAAGCCATTATTCATTACTTTTATTTTTGTTTGGCAGATGTTGATTCACATTTGTAGTGGCATTTAGCTCTTATTTTGAGCATTTACATATTTTCTCTTGGTTATTAATTCTTAGTATGGCTGATCGTTGCAGACTCTTGGTATTGGACATGCCTTTTCATCATTTATTTGGCTCTGTGGTCCTATTACAGGCCTTGTGGTAGGTGATATGAATCTCTTATATAAAGTTTTTGCTGTTTGAACGCTATCTTCACAACATTTACTGATGCCTTAATCTGCTGATTCAGAAAATTGTACTGTCATTTAATTTCTTCTCATGTGATAAACAAACTGCTTGCCTTGTCTATCCTGCAACAATGACATCAAAAGTTTCTGGAGTTTCCATATCGGCAAGTGCAGTAATCAAATGTTGTCCTAACTGGAAGATTTTGTATAGTATCAAGTGGAACTCTATTTGATATTTGGTCTGCAATAGAGATGCGTATACATTGAAATTCTATATTAAAATAAAATAAACTAGTCATAGTTTCTATTTGAAACAAGCAAAATGTGTTAGCATGCTACTCTTAACCTTTTTTACGTTATGAGATGAAACATTTACTCTGGTGTAGTCAGACAGTTTGTTATTAATCATGCTCCATTCCTAGCTGAAACCTTTGTTCTTGTTTTCTGATGAAGTGCTTACTAATGATGCGGATGGATTGACTAGAAGAATTAAAATAGTTGCTGGAATTCCCCTCTATTATGCATATACTCTCTTAGGAATTGTCGTAGTTATTAGCTTTTTGGCTTTTAGGTTCAACCTTGTGTTGGGATTTGGAGTGATAAGTGTTATTCAAAATACGGAAGAAGGCGGCCGTTTATTCTTGCTGGATCTCTGTTGATCTCACTTTCTGTAAGTATTGTCTGTTGACTTTTGCTTTAATTGTTTATTGTTACATACTATGCTTTATATTGGCTGAACTAAGTGTTGTAAATTTAGGTGATAATAATCGGGTTTTCTGCAGACATTGGATATATATTAGGAGATACACGGGAGCATTGCAGGTTTCCCTTGCCCCTCTGGATTTCTGGTATTTCATTCTGCAAGTTTTTCAAAACTTACCAACTCATCTGTGAAAATGCAGCATATACAAGGGGACACGAACAAGAGCAGCCTCTGTCTTCATTATTGGCTTTTGGTTGTTGGATCTGGCAAACAATACAGTCCAGGTAATTTTTAATCTATATGCTATTGTTGCATCCTTTTCTGATGCCATATACAGTGCATTTTAACTGTATATTATTCCATAAAGTAGATAATGGCTCCTTGCATATGTAGGGACCAGCTCGTGCTCTTCTTGCTGATTTGTCAGGTAAAGTTTCGTTTGCTCTTTCATATGTTCTTGATCTTCTAAAGTTTATGATGATATGAGTCTGGATCATAATAAGCTTAGTATGTGTTGTGATATAGGTCCTGATCAACGAAATTCCGCAAATGCTGTATTTTGTTCCTGGATGGCTGTTGGAAACATTTTAGGGTTTTCTGCTGGTGCAAGTGGGAGGTGGAATAGGTGAAACTCTATGAAGAGAGTTTTGTTGTATTGAGAAATATTCTATATGATGGATATGATTTTAAGCTCAATCATATGAGTTCCAGTTGTGATTTGTTTACCTGAAAATTCTATTTTGAGCAGGTGGTTTCCTTTCTTGATGAGTAGAGCTTGTTGTGAGGCTTGTGGAAATCTTAAAGCAGCATTTATTGTAGCTGTGGTAAGTCGCTGATTTAGATTACATGGTAAAGCAATTAATTCAAATTCATTTAGTTTGCAGCCACTATGCTTTAGTTTCCTTGGTTGAATATGATTGAATTTTCTGTCTGAGAGATGAAGTTGGTTGAATTTGGTTGAGTCGGATGTATTTCTGGTGAGTAGGAGGTTTTTACCTGTAATTTGCAGCTATGTTGCTTGGTAGATGCTCTTGTTCCAATTAATCATCCGAGTTAAGGTTTTGAGTCATGTCTTGTGTGTTTTGTTGCTTATGTTGCATTTTCAATCACATATGTTCTGGTGTTATTTTCATGGCTAGCTAGAGATTCACGCTGCATGTTCGTCTTGCTACTTGCTCATATATTCTGCATTTTATGTGAACCCAATACTTAGTTTGTCATATGTGCAGGTCTTTCTGACATTTTGCACACTTGTAACACTATATTTTGCGGATGAGGTACCGCTAAATGCAAATAAACCCTCTCAAACATCCAACCGTCTATCAGATTCGGCTCCATTGTTGGATAGTCCCCGACAGAATGGCATTGAGCTTTCAAAACATGATTCTGATGCACTATCAGTCAGCAATTCTGGTGGAGACACTGCCAATACTGACTATAAGCAGAATCTGGACCAAAAGCATTCTGTCGACGATCAAATTGTAACATTTAATGATGGTCCTGGAGCTGTGTTAGTCAATTTCTTGACCAGTTTGAGGCACTTACCACCTGGAATGCATTCAGTGCTTGTTGTTATGGCACTTACTTGGGTAAGCACTAGTCATTGTGTATCGTAGGATTGACTGTTCCAAACAAGTATATGCATTATCCAAAAACTTTTTCAGTAATTATAGAAGCGATCCATCTTTCTAATGATTATTATGATGAATACCATTCCCTTATGTATTGACGCAATTCTTGGTTTCATTGAAAATTTGAAGCTGTCCTGGTTCCCTTTCTTTCTTTTTGACACTGATTGGATGGGGAGAGAAGTGTATCATGGAGATCCAACAGGGAGTTCGAGTGAAGTGAAGTTGTATGGTCGTGGTGTCAGAGAAGGTGCTTTTGGTTTGCTATTGAATTCTGTAAGAACTCAAAATTGAACATCAGTAATTTAGATGCTTGGCATGTTTAGTCTATCTTAAGCCAAAGGTCCAATTTACTGATGAATTATCTAACTCTGTTTGCAACATCAAAAATGTGCTCTTGCAATTGGTTATATGCAAAAGGCATCACCCGGTAGAACTTTAACTGTGACATTTTCAATTGAAGATTTAAGTAGGTATCTTGTGCAAATAAGTAGTTTACAGAAGGTGGGATAAAACGAAAGATTATTCGAAAACTTACAAGCAGATCTGATAGCATAAATTTTAACAAACCATTTGGGAAGGCAAAATGATGTAGAAAAGAAGATAAGAATCTGGATTCAATTTACAAACTTGAGAAACATGTCAAAAAGATCGTTGAACAAAAAATTAAAACATATTGTTTTGCTATTTGACTTTGATCTCGTTAAATGAACCTTATGCAATGTTTACTTTTTGCCAGGTTGTTCTTGGCATTAGTTCATTCTTCATTGAGCCCATGTGTCAGAAGGTGGGGGCAAGACTTGTGTGGGCCATGAGTAATTTTATTGTATTTGCTTGCATGGCTGCAACTGCTGTCATTAGTTCCATATCAGTTGGTGAATACTCTAAAGGAATTGAGCATGTAATTGGAGGAGATATGTCGATCAGAATAGCATCCTTGATTGTATTTGCTCTTCTTGGCTTTCCACTTGCAGTATGTATCTTGTTTATCTGGACTAACTGCTTTAATTCTGCATCTTTTCTCAAAGCATCCATTAATCAGTTGTCTGCTGCAGATTACATATAGTGTGCCATTTTCTGTCACAGCTGAGTTGACTGCTGATTCAGGGGGCGGCCAAGGTTTGTAAAGCAGTTAATTCATCTAAAAATTCCTGTTATTAAGGTTAAGGAATCAAGAAAGCTGATCCAGATGATGTTTGATTGGTGTGCAGGATTGGCTATAGGAGTTCTTAATCTTGCAATAGTTGTTCCCCAGGTAGATGCACGCATGAGGATTGTTTTAAATTTACTTGCTCTGATTTTGGAAAATGTTCAATATGAAGTTGGATATTCCAATAGTGAAAATAGTTGGAATCTTTGCGTGGTTTAAAAACAATGGAGTAGTTCTTTTGGATAAGTTAGCTGGTGGTCAATGCTGCTGTGCTTATCGTTAGGATGCTCAATTTGTTCTTTTAGTGGACCATGGAAATTGATTTCTTTTACTCTTGCTCTTTAGTTGTGGTAGACAATTGCTATAATTCCTTCCCTTCTTCCATCGCACTTCTTTTCTATTTTGCTTCCTCTTCTAATTCTGGTTAAATCAGTCCAAGCTGATTTCATTTTTATTTTTGGTCTGGCAGATGATTGTATCCCTTGGGGCGGGGCCATGGGATGAACTGTTTGGTGGAGGCAATATACCTGCTTTTGTACTGGCCTCTGTATGCGCCCTTGCAGGTGGTATCATTGCAACTCTCAAGCTACCAAATCTTTCAAGCAGTTCCTTCGAGTCGTCTGGTTTTCATGGTGGCTGAAAACTGAAACATCACGTTGAATTAATCCTGAGCCTTTCGACGATCCTTATAGACAGATGTCAGATCTTTGAGCTGCTTACAAAGATGGTGTTCTATGCATGCTTATGATTTATATATATAGCAAAGGAGTTATCCATATATACCCCCCAATTCATTCATTTTTTTGTCCCGATCGTGGGCTGCTGTATTGTACCTAGACTGTAAATCTTTTGAACTCGGTAGCTTTTACACATGAAAAGAGCAAGCCCTTCGGCTTTTATAATTCATTTTTAGCTATCTTCGTTCTGTTCAATCTGTTTCTCCAGTGACAAGTCTGAAACTTAGTTATGCTGAAGTGATAAGACCCCTCTGGTTAAGAAACATTATTTATATATTACTAAGAGAAGTCTTCATGGCACTTGTTACCGGCGTATTATGTAAGAAGATATTAAAAAAGTTTTGCGGAAGATGAAGTGTAGAATAGCGGTAGCAATTAATGAGTTATTTATAAAGATGTGGAAGAACTTAAGGGAAAAGAGTATCTTCAAATTCGTCAATTTGTGAGATGAGTGGAGGTTTAGCACTAATCTTAATTTGCCAAGGACATTTAAAGTTGTAATAATTATAGAGGTAACAAATTATTCAGTCCCATTATAAAGTTATGAGTGATTGCAAAAGGGTAAGAAATTGTGAAATTATTTTGGAGAACCAATTGTCTTTTATGTTAAGGAGATTTACGACAGAAGCTATATATATATATATATATATCCTTAGATGATTAATTTAATATTAACATCGTTTAGAAGTTAAGAGCGTTCTTATCGCCGATCTAAGGATTATTAGAGATATATATCAAGGCGTTATTATCAATGTAAAGACATCAAGTGGGGGATACAGAGCATTCTTTACAAGTTTTTCTGTTTGAGGTAGTTATGAACGAGCTTATCAAGAATATTTAAAGAGATGTGCATTGTAATATATTGTTTGATGATGATATTGTTTTAGTCGATTAAATAAAAGAAGATGCTAATATTAAGGTAAAACTTTGGAGGGATATGTTAAAGTTATAGGACTTAAATTGAGCAGGATCAAGAATAGGTACTTAGAGTGTAACTTTTCAGGTTGTAAGGTTGCATTTAATTTGGTAATCAAGATTGGAACGAAAGCTACAACAATAACTTAGTGAGAGTTCCGCTGATATGCGCGATCTAGAGAGGTCTAATAGTACGCAACTTTTCTCGTAATTGGCAAAGAGATTATTTCTAATAGATCTACATAAAAAAGTATATACATATTAAAATAAAAAAATAAAAATAAAAGTAGACATAAAAGATAATAATAATAATAATAAAACAAAAATAAATAGACATGTATAAATAAAAATATAAAATAAGTATTATAATAAATATAAAACAAGGTAAAGAATAAAATAAATGATAAAATAACTTAATAAATACATAAACAAGAAAAAGTAGGGATGACAATGGGCCTAGAACTCGGCGCGACTCATCTTAGATCAAATTTTTTAAAATTAAAAATCTTAAATGATGTCATTTTTAACAAAACGATGTTATTTTACTTATAAAGGTTGGGTCTCAAATTAGATTAGGCTTGGACAGCCCGAGCCTGAGCTTGGCCCGAGTCTTAGTCAATTCAGGCCTAGCCTGAGCCTAATTATCATCCCCATAAAAAAAATAAGTAAATAAATAAATCAAATAAGTCATTATAAGAAAATATTTAGGCTAAGTAAGGAAATATTTAGATTATATAACCAATAGGGAAGTGCTACATATTAAATTTTTAAGCTAAATACAAAGTATAAGACTCGAAATAAATGTTTAAAAGATCTATGAGAAAAAAAAGGATCTCTTTATGCGAGATCTTTTATCCATATCCCATTATGCCAAAGTTTTATGTTAAGAGTCATGTCCTTGGTACCTTGGATCTATCATCTAAATCAGTAGTGATATAGAAGACAACATAATGCTCCGTATTAAATCAATGTAACTTAAATAGAGGGGTGACTCAAGAATTTATATGACAAGAAGATACCATTCAAGCTAAAAGATAAATTTTACTATTTAACAATTAGGTCGACCATGTTTTATGGAGTAAAGTATTGGCTTATCAAATAGGAACATAATCAAAAGTTAATGATTATGAGGATGAGGATATTTCGTTGAATGTGCAACTTTATAAGTAGAGATAAGATTAAGATTATAGTAATAAGAGACAAGTTGGGGGTAACTAATATTGATAGCAAATTAAGGGGATAAGACTTAAGTAGTTCAAGTATATTAAGAGGAGATATCTTAATGCTCTAGTGAGAAGATATAAGAAGATCGTACCTAGAGAATATAGAGAATATAAGAGAAGAAGAGGAAGCTCTAAGAAGAATTAAAAAGAGGTGATCATAAACATTAAGGCCTTACTAGGGCTTACTGAAGACTTAGTCTTCAATAGAAAATTTTGGTGAATTAGAATAAATTTAAAAGACCTTACTTAGAGAAGTCATTCTCTTGGGTATTTCAAACTTTTGTCTTTCAATTCTTATGGTTTTTATTAACATTAAAACTTTTTTTCGTTGCACTAGCCTTTTTTTTTCTTTTAGTTGCTTGTTTTATTTTTCTTTCTCATCAATGTACTTATCTTTATATTTTTCTCTATATATTTATTTTATCATTTAATTTAATTTAATTTAAATTTTAAACTCTTTTAATTTTTTTTTGAGTGCGTCTATCAAAAATAATATTTTTATTAATTAGAATTAAGACTGCGTATTTTTTAATTTTTTAAACTCTTGAAATTCTTTCTAAGTTATGCTTATGTTGTTATTGTTATACTAAAGAGAAGTGTTTTTAACCTTTTCTGTCAACAGCCATATACTCATTGGCAGCCTTTTGTAAAGTTGTATGTTGGGTTTTGGCTATTTCTTTTGGAGGACTGGAGAAAGTAACAGAGCTTGCTGTACATCACTACAATTTTGTAGTCGCTTTTGTTATCTGATTCTCTGTATCAGCCTTACTGGTTACCACTCTATTAAATTCTCTATTATGTTATGTGTTGTTAGGGATGCTGGTCCTGCCATATTTATGATTCCATGCAGGTAGCTAAGAAATCAAAAGCAACGGAAACCTGCCATATTTGGAGCTTTTGCCTGTTTAAGAGTATTCAGAACGATCAACCATTGTCCTTTAGTATTAGCCCCACTCCGATTCATTCCACTTAGCTTGTAATCCTCGTTGATCATACTAATAAAATTCCAATTAGTGATGATGCTTTATGATATATATTAGAAGGCTAGAAACGCTTTAGTCTTATAAATTTGAGGAAGTGTTTGTGATTCTCTACCCAGTGAGCAGTCTAATAAGCTGTTAGTAGGAGCACAAGGATTGCGGAAGAAGTAACTCAACCTCCTCAATGGTCAAATAGTCCAATCTAAAGAATCAAAGCATTATCCATCTCTGTATGTTGAAAGCAACGATTCTCATTAATGAGCATTCATTTCCTAGAAAACATGAGCACAGCCACGAGTAGAACTCCACTGAAAATTATAATCGTAATTGTATTATATTTTGAAAAAAGAAACATAACAGGTCCAGTGGTTGACAAATCACTGTCAATGCATATTTGGTAGGCCCTAAACTTGGAAAAAGAAGATTGAAAAAAAAAAGAGAATCCAAAGAATGAAATAGTAAGAGAGGGGTTGGCACATGGGATCAACTGTAAGCTGAACAGCCTAGAAGCATGTGGAGTAGAATGCAACAACTGTTCTTTTTGTAGGGTAATGGCAATAGCAAACTCACTGGATAAGACTCTTCATTTCGTAAGGGTTCAGAGAGAGTCATCAGCTTTACGCAATCTTCTTATAAAAGCAAATCTGCTCTTTTTATTTCAAATTTTGTTTTAAAAAATAACACATCATATTATACAAGAAAAAGAAAATAAATGAAAATTGATAACCAAATAAAAACCTAGTCATAGTCATACTTAGCTTAATGGTGAGGATGAGGAGAAGAAGAAGAAGAAGAAGAAGATGCCCTCACGAGTAGCTCTACTGGTTATCATAAAGGAAGTTGAGTGTAAAGTCTTAGGTTTGAATCTCGGTAGTGATAGTGTGAGAGTTCATCCAATGTAGTGACTCCTTCTGTCCACTAAGCAATAGGCCATTAAACCATAATTTATTTCCTCATAACTCTGTCGGGCTAGGATGTGAGGTGCCTAGAGTGGGCGATTCGACCTTTTGAGTGCAAGGATGAGGAGAAGAAAACCTGTTCTCTTAAATTCTGTGTGTTGATATATATATATATATATACCTTCCATCTTTAGCTCCTTTTCAAGTTAGTCTGACAAGACGGAACTGCTAGGATATAAAGAGCAGGGAAAATTCAGAACATGGGTGTGAGGGCTTGAGGTGTGACTAATTCGGTGATGTGAACTGTGAAAGTGTGTGGGAGGTCTTAAGGGTAAACATTTTCCCAGTGATTACCCAATTACACATTTTCACCTAATATACATTTGTAAACAACATATAAAATTAATCCTTTCCGTGCATGAAGTTATCTTTCTTTTGTTCTTTATATAGACATAAATATACATATATATATGATTAAAATAAATAATTTGCCTTTATTTACACAATCCTCAAGCCGAATGAATCTGCTGCAAG
This sequence comes from Erythroxylum carthagenense, assembly GCA_026413575.1. Classification (NCBI taxonomy): domain Eukaryota; kingdom Viridiplantae; phylum Streptophyta; class Magnoliopsida; order Malpighiales; family Erythroxylaceae; genus Erythroxylum; species Erythroxylum carthagenense. Next base: position 2,775,475 of record JANZLD010000001.1, read on the forward strand.
ACAATCCAATGCTAACGTCATTCTACATATTCAGCCAAAAGAGAGTGCGTTTGTACATTGTACAATTAGTAGTACTTTACAAGTATGTTTCACAAGTAAAAACTGTGCTTTTGGCTGGTGCAGACACTATTTTGTCCCAAGAAAAATGAGAGTACCACCGTGGCTCTCGTGATTGTCTCTTGCAGTCAACCTTTAACAGAAGAGTGTGCTGATCAGACAAGCAAAATACCAAGTAGCAGATTACAGACTTGGGACAAGGGTTCTCCTTCCAAGTCTAGTTTACATGACAACTGAACGTTATATTTCACCATCTGCTACTTAATGAACAGAACTTTCTTTATCTTTTTTAAAATAGCAATTGAACCCAATAAAATAACCTCACAAACTCTAAGAAAAGATACACTCGGTGACAAAAAATACACTCAAATTTGTCGATAGAAGCAAGACTTTTTGGTTGAGTTAAATAAAATATAACACCCGGTCCTTTTACAGGCACTTGTATCTTTTAAGTAGGAGACACATACATAAAAATCAGATCTTATCTTAACAACTTGACCAATAAATTTGAAAACCATAACTAATGAAATCACTAAGGAGTGTTTGGTTCACTTGGGATAATGGTAATAAGATTTATAACAAAAATAGTGAAAAGTAGAAGTAGATATGACTTCTATTCTTCACTATATTAGGAGGTATGGAATATTACCTCAAAATAAAATATAAAATACTGTTCATCTAATTTTAATATATTACCAACTATCTTTTTCATTCTTTATCTATTCCTTTCTTTTCATACCAACTAACCAATCACCCCCCAAATAAAAGGAACGAAGTAGATCGTGAAAATATGATAAAACAAGTGAACGGGCAATTTTTAGCTCGAATTAGTCAATCTCCAACATTTCCCACTTTAATTCAAGTGAGGGGCAAAGCACCTATCATATTCCGAAGCTTCAACAAATTCTTCTTATTAAAGCCTCTGTCAGAACATCTACGGGTTGTTCTTCAATATTGCAATGCAGCAACTCAACTTCTCCTTTTGAAACCAATTCTCTGATGAAGTGGTACCAAATTTCGATATGTTTGGTTCTCCCTTGATGAACTAAAGTGCTTGTAACATCAATGGTGGATTTATTGTCACAGAAAATTATTATTGGCTGCATATACTTATGCTTCAAATCTTGCAAAATTCTTCTTAACCACATTGCACGACAAGCTGCCATATATTCAACTTCTGTGCTAGATAAGGTAGTAACTTATTACTTCTTTGACATCCAAGAAATGGCTCTACCACTAAAATAAAAAAAAATCATGTTGTGCTCTTCCTGTGATTTACACCCCCAGCCTAATCACTATCAATAAAACCTAAAAGATCAATGTTATCATCTTCACATACCTGATCTTATAATTGATTATTCCTTGGATGTATCTCAAAATTCTTTTTGCTACACCAAGGTGATGTTTGCTTAGGCTATGCATAAATCGTGAAATCAAACTCACTACAAAGATAAGATCTAGTCGATTGTGGGTTAAATACATCAAGCCTCCCACCATGCTTCTAAATGCTTCTCATTTACCTTTCCAACTCCATCTTCCAAGGATAACTTGTCGTTTGCATTCAAAGGTGTCTTGACAGCTTTGCAATTAAACATACCAAACCTCTTCAAAAAATATGTAGCATATTTCCTTTGATTGACGGATATTCCACCTTTATCTTGAACAACTTCTAAACCCAAAAGATAATACAATAATCACAAATCGGACATATCAAAAGCTTCCATCATTGACACCTTGAAAGCTTCCATTAATCCAATTGAATTCCCAGTATATATTATATCATCATAAAACAAACATACCACCAAAAAACCATTTTCATAGCTCTTAACATACAAAGTAGGTTCACTAGCACTCTTTTAAAAATTATTTTTAAGAGTCGATTTTCCTATATCAAGCTGAAGGTACCTAATTGAGCCTATAAAGTGCTTTGTGAAGTTTGTAAACTTTACGCTCAAAGCTTTTGACTTCAAAGTCTTCTAGTTGTTTAACATACACATCTTCAACTAACTCACCATTAAGAAATGTTGATTTAATGTTTAATTAAAAATATATTACCAATTATAGGCAGCCACACTTAGAATTAACCTCACAGTATCTAAGCGTGCAACAGGGGCAAAAGTTTCTGAAAAATTAGTACTTAGAATTTGAGCTTAACTCTTTACCACCAGCCTTGCTTTGTTTCTCTTCAAGGTACCATCTGGATTAAATATGAACTTGAAAATCCATTTGAGACCAATTGCATCATTCCCGTTAGGTAAATCCACCAAGGTCCAGGTTTGGCTCTTTTAAATGGCTTATAATTCTTTTCTCATTACTCCAACCATTCTTCTCTAACAATTGCATCTTCAATGCAAGTAGGTTCCATCACCAAGCAAGTAAATTCAGTTGAGGCATAAATATCTGACAAACTCTTAACTCTTTTTAGAGGAGAATATGTATTATCATCAATCATTGGAGGAGCAAGAGAATTAAGTTCTACAAGTTCTGCAATCTCTCTAGTGGCATGTATGGCACCTACTTCAACCCAATCCCAAATTTCATCTTTATTAAAAATAACATTTTGACTAACGATTAACTTATTAGTGATGGAATTAAATAGTCAATAGGCTTATGTATCTTCATTATAAACGAAGAAGATGCACTTGACACTTTTCTCATCAAGCTTCCTCCTTAATTTTGATGGAACAAATGAATAAGCAATGGATCCAAAAATTTGTAAATGACTCACATTTGGCCTCTTCCAAACCAAGCTTCATATGGCATTTGTCCGCCAATTGCCTGTGTGGGTGATCAATTCATAACATATACTATTGTAGCCACCACTTCTACCCAGAATTTGTTTGGAAGACTTTTTTCATTTAACATGATATTAGCTGCCTTTATGATCATTATATTCTTCCTCTCCTCTACACGATTTTGTTATAGTATATAACTTGTTCTCAATTGGCTCCTTATACCTGATTGATCACAAAACGGTTGAAATCCTTGGGATGTAAATTCACCCCCACCATCAATCCTTAATTTTATAATTAAGTTTCCATATTCTTTCTCCATTTTAGTTTTGAATTTTTCAAAAAAATTCAAAAGCCTTACATTTTTTTTTGAAATATAACCATGTCATATGTAAGAAATAATCAATAAAGATCATAATACTTACTCTCATTCAATGATAATGTTTGCATTGGACCACAGATATTTGCATGAATAAGCATCAAAGGATTGGGGGCATTCCATAATTTACCTACTGGAAACTTATCTCGATGATGCTTCCTAGAAATGTAAGGCTCACATTTTGTTTTCATATGACTGTATTGCTGGTAATCTTATCACCATATTTTTCTTACGCAACAATTGTAACCCAACAAAATTTAGATGAGCCAATCTTCTATGCCACAAAAATGAATCATCACTTGAGGCTTTCAACGCATTAAGATTTAGTTGTAAAATAGTTTAAGACATTTTTACTAAATACACCAAATTCATGCTCCTTTTATGATAAATTAGACATTTACCATTATCAAACATAGCAAAAATAACTTTTCTTTATTAATTGACCAAAATGTAATAGATTATGAGCAATATCAGGCACATACATGACATTTTGAATAATTTTCCTACTAGTTTTGCAACCCACAGCAACCGTGCCTATTCTATGCACTCAAACTTGATTTTTGCTACCCAAAGTCACTTGTGAATCCACAGAGTCATCAATATCCACAAAAAAATCCTTATTTCTAGTTATGTGATTACTGCTTCCACTATTTAAATACCAAACTTTAGAAGATATATCAACATTAGTAGGTAAACAAGCAACAAATAAATTATTTACGTAATCTTCTTTTTCTTCATGGAAATTAGTTTTCCTTTTCTCTTCATAATTTTTTTACTATGTGGCCATATTTCTAGCATTTGTAACACTGAACATCATTTTTGTCATTATTATTTTTATTTCTACTTCAATATTTTTTTCTCAATGTGATTAGTTTTACCACACTGAGAACATAAAGGTAGAGAGTTAACATTACCATGTTTCTCTCTTGGTCATATGATCTACTCCAACCACTTCCTTGACATAAGTACCCTCATCTAAAACCACGCTTGCTACTAGTTCCACCATTTGTTGAACCTTTATATTTCCTTTTCATATCAATCTTCGATTAAAAGGCCTAATCTAAAGATGTCCCTACTGATCTATTCATACAAGCTTCATGTGACTCAAGAGAACCCATTAACTCAATTAATGAGTAATCAGATGAATCCTTGGATTCTTCAGTTGCAACAAAAACAAGATCAGATTTAGGGAGAAGTGTTAGGCCCGGGTCCCGTTTCTTATCCCGAGGCGACCGATCGGGGTCATTGAGTAAGGATCACATGAGGGAAGGGTCGAAAACGTTCAAGTTTACAGGATCAGCAGCGAAGAAAAAGGTGGGTTCGTCGCGACGACAAAATACTCGCCGCGGTGGACACCTCGCAGGAGAGGGTTCGTCGTGGTCGAAACTTGGCTTCGTCGCGACGAGCTCTCATAGGACATGCCGCGGCGAAAGACCAGCATCTACGCCGTGACGAACTCCCAAGGGAAGCGCCGCGACGAATGACTGGCTCGCTGCGGCGAGCTCCCAATTTCCGAAACCCGGCTCCCAACATTTGCACATTCCATACTAACACATGCACATTCATTCTAACTAAAAGTTAAACACACTCATATACAAAAGAAACTTCAATTCTTTATTTCATTACAATTTCCAAGAGATTGAACAAGCCTTGCTAACATAACACAATACATAACAAAGCATAAAACAAAATACATAAGGATGTTCAATGTTGATATGCTTAATAAGCTATCTAAAATAGTCACTAACTTAGTACAAAGATCTCTAACTATTGCAGAGTTTTACGATGCTTTGCAAGGGTCAACTATCGTCTTGAGTCGCACCTAAGGAGGGAAAAATAATAGGTTGAGCTACACAGCTTAGTGGCTAATATATTTATAGCCATCGGTAACTAGCACAATTTCAAGCATATGTATGTATATATATCCAGCAATTATAGTACTCACACTATATTCAAGCAATTTACACATTCATCACATTTATTTCAACTCACAAAACATTTCATAACATATAACACTTAATATGCTTCATAATGCATAGTTCAATTATGCAATGCACATCATACGGCTCGAGGGTTCCATGAAATAAAATGAGGAAACCGAAGTTTACCCCATGAACAGAATGAGTCCATTTCGGAGCTCATATGTCACAAGCGGGCAGTCGGGAGAAGGCTCTTGACAACGTGCACGTGACGAATAGAATGGTTCCACTCTCGCCCAAACAGAAGTACACAATCATGCTCAGAATCATTTTATCAGATGATATACTTTCATGCTTTGCCAAGACTGAGATCGAGGCATAACATGATTAAAATCATAATTTACTTATATCAAATCTCATGCTTCTTTCAAGGTATATGAAATCAGAATCATTAAAAATCCTATAACAAATCATTCTCAACCAATTAACCACATATTCAATCAAAATGTCATGCATCTCACAATGTATAACATAAAACATATATTCACACATAGGCAAGAAATTGCCCAATCACACAATAACTATAAATACATTACCCACCTA
>JANZLD010000001.1:2804990-2817934 GCA_026413575.1 Erythroxylum carthagenense
TAAGCGTGTATTAAGGAATAAATGAAAAAAAAATTATACCGGATTTTTTGAATAGGCTTAGTCTAAGGATTTTCAACACGATCGTTTTCTATGTTCGCTTTGGATGTCGGATCCGCTTGTTTGCAATTCGTTTTTGTTTTCATTTGCCTTTCATTGTTTCCGCGCGCGTTTGCTACCTCCGCTTTTGATTGCATCCGTTCTCTCACTGTCGTTCTTTGTGCTTCTGTTTTTCGTTTCCGGAAGTTTTCATTCGTTTTTGTTTTTGTTTCCGCTTTTCCCGTTGGGATCCAGTTTCGAGATCGGGTTCCAATATTAGTAGTCTTCCTTTCATACGAACCTTAGAGCTTCTTCCATAGCTCAAAACGTTCAATTTCTTAAGACACGTGGTTGAATATGCTAATATCAATCCATTGTTTAATAATGTCTGGAGTTTTTTGCTTCATTTTTTCCAATTCCTTTCTGATATATTTTTAGGTTTTGAAAAAATATCATCCTTCACATCTTTGTCACATCAATAGGATCAAAGAGATCCTTGCAATATGGAAGTTCCTCCATCATAGACCTCTAAATCGAGTAATTTAATGATGTCAATTTGACCACAGAGTTGTTTCCCCTTCCATTATGATGGCTTTGATGTCACTTGGTCAAAGACAATAACACAACTCTAGAAAAGATCAACCAAATATCAATGACAAAAAAGAACTCTTCAACTTGCATCAATAAAACAATATTAGAATAAGAAACTTTGCAATACAACTAACACCAACATTTATGTAAAAAATCTCCAATGTAGAGAAAAAAAAACCATATGACAAACCAACAAGCAAATTCACTAAACTTAATAAGGAATTATAGAAAAGTTGATCTCTCTCTCCACAACAATCAGTTGTCTCAAAAAATTTAGAATTAAAACCAAAGTTAATATAATAATTAACAAGCACTCAACACATAAGAATTATTTAGTTAGTATAAATTATATTAGTCATATAATTAGTTTCTTTCGATTATATATGTAAGAAAGTACTCTTAACAATTCCACATCTGAATTTAATATACCACACAGTAAAGGTTTAAGACGGTGACATATTCAATTTGTCCATATATTCATGAATTTTATTAAATTAATAGTTATATATACGTAACACATAAGAACAATATTGATTGGAGTGAGAGTGGTGATGGTAAGGATGATTTTGCTCTTTACAGTCGGGTTCATACATAGATGAGTCGGCATACCTTACAAAATGCCCACGATGATGACTGACATAAATTAGATCTCCATTAGATTTGAAGTAATGGATCGAAGGATAGATTTACCTTCTGTATGAGAAAATATGAGCTGGATCAGAAATATAGCTCCGAATGTAGAAGGTCTATATGGATCTTCATTGGGCTTTACATAGATGGACTTCACCATTCTATCTTTTAATGTCTTCAGAATTAGAGAAGTTGTTGTATGAAAAGAGTGTTGATAAGGTGCATGGAACACCTTTTGGTAATTGGTGATCCATTCATAGGCATCAACTTTTCAAGCTACTATGCTAGTAGTTGCTTTGGGATTTGGATGATAGTAGTCTGATCAATGGAACGATCAATAACCACATAAAGGACATTCGAAGTAGAATTTGGAAAGTTAAGATCCAAAGCATGATTCTATAGATGATAGATCATCTGGTGATGTAAAGTAGCTATGATGGCTATAAGATCCTGATCTGCTCCAGTGATTTGGATCTGAACTTGCAGACGTTCAAACAAAGTAGGATCATCCAACCTGATGTTGAAATCATGTGATATTGTCAAAATGACACTTTTATTATTGAGCTTTGTCAGCAAGGTACCAATCAAAGCATTTTGGTACGTTGTTTAAGCAGTGTCTATAAGAGATATCCTGGCTGTAGCAGTTATTCCCTTTCTTACATGAAGTGTAAGAACAAGGCGTATAGCTCTAACGTGACGATGTGTATGATTATGCTCCCTCCAGATAGAGATCAAATCCTCAGGGATTTCAAGCTTTACATATTGTTCTACAGTTATAGATCTGAGGCCACATTATTCCAATCTAGAACTCTGGATGATTTCTTTTACTTTTGGTCTATAGGTAGACAAAATAGTATGTATACTTCTTGTTCAAGAACGATCACGAGAATAAATACTGTACGGACTCAACAAAGGTAAAGAAGGCTTTCTATAGGAACAAGTGTAATCTCTACTAAATTTTCCATACGATTAGATAACACATGCTTTACACTAGAAGGTAAACTAGACATAGACAAAGTTGAAGACAAATGAATAGCATTATTGGGTAGTGTTTCCATTGCTTATGGGCTCTCTCCCTACTCACTCTTATCATAGAGACAATATTACTGTTGGTTAAGACACAAAAGATGGCTCTGGTATCAACACGGGACCCCGAAGGGCACACAGGGAAAGTATGATAACCAACGAGCTAAATCAACATCTTTAAAAAGACCATCAACTAACAAAGATTGGATTATAGGCTACTGAGGTGTCTGGTAGACTATTGTAGAAAAGCTTGGGAACCTTTATGACTATTGGTAAGTTCCAGGTATGATTGTCGAGACAACAAAGCCCTTCTCTCCACGAGCACACAACTCTCAACTTTCCTCTTAGAAACCTTACACCTTTTACAACTCTCTTTCTCCTTTTGAAACAATAGTCGCAACAATACCTACACTATTTTCCCCGTTAAACTTAATCTCACAGACGAATTGTTTTAATAGTAGTCACAGACTATCTTAGACTTTCTGATATACAAGATCCTCAGAAGAGGCAAGTGTAGAGCATACTTATCTTTGTACTAAGACAGATAGTAACATTACTCAAGATTTAAAATTTTAGGAGAGGGAGAACTCAGAGAAAATAGAAAACACTCAAACCCAACTTCATTAAACTAATCTTCAACGTAAGAAGAACCTGCTTATAATTGAGGAGGAGCCTTGCTTTTATAGGTGAAACAAGGGTAACAACTTAAAATACTCACAAGACACACTTATTACATCTTTTTTTTTAAGTAACTTTAAAGTACAATCATCACACCTTTAACAAAGCTACTTTGAAAAAGAAAATAACTTTCTAAAAAGCAAACAAGATGATGATAAGATAGAATCTTGTACAATGGTTTGTAAGCCACAAAGATTCTCTTTCATCAAAAGACTCAAAAGTAAACTCCTAAAAAACAATCCCTACTTTAAAGTGTTAAAGTGAGATCAGCACTAACATCAAGTTCATCTGTCAAGTCCATCTCTTTGTCAATCTGTTCAATAAGGTGGTTCATATTAATGGTAACCCAATTGGGAGGCCATGGGCTGGAAACAGAGTTGGACTTTTGTGTAGGAATAGATGGTCAGCTCGAATTCATGGATCTTCTATATATAGGATAAGGAATGTCACCAGCTCAAATGTGGATAACATGAGCAATTACTGATGTCCACTGATTGATGGATGGAGTTATAATAGGTGTTAGAAAAGCATTATCTCCATAATAAGGCCCAAGATATGTACATATGGTGGAAGGGGCCAAGCTTCGAGATTGATTTAATTGGTATAAGAAAGAATGTAATTCTTTTGTTAATGATGTGTTTTCTGTAGGTCAATATGTATTAGTGTGTCAAAACTATAGATTATTGAATGTACATAACTACATAGAGTCACTCACACAATAGGTACAGTGAATGATATAGATAGCATAAGCTTTGCGATCATCCTAAGGAGAATCTCATAACGATTATAAGTTAAAGTTTGAGACATATCACTATGCTATTTGGACAATGGTTGAAACTAATTCAAAAAAGTCCATAAGAGTGAACCCACATTGGTGGGATCAGATAGGTGTCTATAAATATGAAGGGGTGAAAAAGAAATGGAACAAACATAGAGGGCAGACAAAGCCCAGAGATGCCACAATGTAGACTCATAGAGATGATACATGAGTTTGTAAGGAGTAATAACATCAAAGTAACCAGGAACTGGTAGGATATCAAACTTAAGGGTAAGATGCAGATAATAAAATAAACTTTGGTGAACAAGCGGAAAAAGGTTTGTAACAGTGGTTGGAGGATTAGAAAATAAAGGAGGAAAATCTTTTTTTATTTTTCAAATTTAGGAAACTCCATTAGCCAATACAAAGGAATATGAAGCTTCAAAGAGAATGAAATAAGCAAGAGAGGTTTAGTTGTTATAGAGAGATAGTCAATAAGTGTTTTATGGTGACTTTTAGTATGGCAGATGGAGAATTTATAATGAGAAAACCAATCATGCCATCAAAGCAATTGACTATTGGGAATCTTTTTCTTGGGATGAGCAAGAATTTTTGGAAAAGAGGTGTTATCTATTTTAATGACAAAATGATAAAGAGTGAGGTGGAAAGCAAACTTTTCCATAACTCTTTTGACAACGAGAATCTTTTTATAACTGATGTGGTAATGGCCCTCAAAATAACTAAACTAGCCACTTGCATGTCCATAATAATATCAATTTCCATTAATTTCTTCAATAAACACAGCACCCAGTGATTATCACTGGCATTAGTTTGTAAGATGCGTTGTCTCATGCCAGGAATCTTTAAAGTTGGAGGATTCTGACAAAGATGCTTTAGATGCTTGAAAGCCTTGGTTTATTCTAATATCCAAGGTGATGAATTCTTTTTTAGTAATTTGGATAAGGAAGAAGTGTAAGTTGTCACGTGTAGTATGAACTCTCGGATGTAATTAACAATCCTAAGGAATTGTTCTATCTATTTCACAGTGAGATGTTCATCAGAAAAATGAAATAGCTCTTGTGCAATATTTAGACTAGGCTGGTATAATTCATCTTTGAAATGCCTACCTAGAAATTCAATTTCTTTAGTACCAATGATGCTTTTCAGGGCTGAAAGCATAATACCATACTGTTTTGTAAGATCCAAGAATTGTTGTAGTAGGGCCTAATATTCCTCGTGGGTCTTTGAGAATAGGAGAATGTCCTCATTGTAAATAATTACATTGTAGAGGATAGGCTCATAGATCTTTGGTCATTATTCTTTGAAATAGTAATGGGGCGACTTTAAGCCCAAATGGCATAATAGTCCATTGATAATGTGCATTGGGAATACAGAATGCAATCTTGTATCTCTCAGTTGGTTTAATACCTAATTACCAAAATGCTGCTTTAAGATCAAACTTGGAAAAGCTAACAACTTCTTTTAGAAATATACCTGAGTACTAATCTTTAGAAGAGAAAACTTGTCATCTCGCAGGAATGCATTCAGAGGCTTGTAGTCAATTAGTAATCTCTTTTTTCACATTTTTTCTCTAAACGTTTGTTGACATAAAATGCTTAGCAAGCCCGGTCTAATTTTATGGGCTCAATCAATTCTTGCTTCAGAAGGCTAGCACACTCATCTTGTGCAAGATTTAGATCATCAAGGTTCATCCCTGATGTGTGGCTTTTATGGGATTAATATCCTCTTTCTTTTTGAAAGGTAGATTTATAAAAAAAGTCACTATTTTTCTAGAGAGGATACAGGTGAGAAAACTGTGCATGAGATTGAGGACAATATTTCAACAATTTATCTCGTAGTGTAGTATATAATGTAGGAACTTGGATTAGTTCAAACACATTCTTTATTTTAGTGTAGGGTCTAAAAAATGATAGATACTTGAGCCTATGGGAAAGATCTGTAAAGATGAGGCTTTAATGTATACATCCATACCAATAAGAATATCTGGGCTTAGTAGATTTCTTCTAAAGACTTTAGTCCACACTGTACACTATAGAAAGAATCGAATCCCGATTCTTCTTTTAGTGATTAACCCAATCTTAAAAGAGTTACCATTAGTAGCAATAAAATATTCATCATGTGAGGTCCATGCGTCAAAGGATAAGAAGTTGGGCTTCATGATCGTATGATTAGATCCAGTATCCATAAACTCAATAGCTTTAATGGGCCTATCATATTTATTATGTTGAAAGAGTTAGATCTAGACGTATAGTCATTAAATTAGTATACGATCTATCTTCCTACATGTCTGCTGTAGCATGTATAGTAAATCATATGTTAGAGAAATAGAGGAGTCAAAGGATTCTTCATCTTCAGAAATCTTGACAGAAATAGCAAACTTTATGTCCTCATCTTCATGAGATTGTTCTTCAATCAGATCTTCAAAGTTATTGGAAGAATGAATGGGCAAAATTGATTGCATTTGCTTCAATAACTTGAAATCCTTCTTTGTTTTGTGAGGAAAAGTACGTTCAAAGTGTCCTTGTTGTCCACAAAGAAAACAACAATCAGCTTTTTGGCAATGAGAGGATTTATTGAAGAATCGAACCATTCTTCTCTTCTTTCCATTCTTTCTCTTGTATGTTTTTCTGAGAGGCTTGTAGCCTTTCATTTGTCTGCGAAACTTTCTTCTATGATAGACTTGTCAAAGATGTTCTTTCTTCTTGCTGTGACAATCACAAGTCTTCATATCTTTGCACTTGATTTGAAAATGAGGCTTCTTACAAGCTTGTTTGAGAACTGGACCACCCTTAATGATATTCTTAAATAAGGCAAGCTGGTAGATTTCTCTAAGAGATATATTAGTCATATCTCGTTGTAAAGAAACAATAGTCCTTTGTAACTTTTATTGCAGTTGATTTAGAAGAGATGAGATAAAAGTATTTCGAAGATTAACATCATTCCATCCATTCAAAAGATAGTACCCTTTTGTCATTCATTGGTAATTCTTCTACATATCACGCTTGTCTAAGGAACAACATTTTATTGCAAAATATTCCTGACGGATTTGCTTGTCAATAAGCTGAAGGTCACTAATGAATTTCTTATGAATTATTCCAAGAAGAGCTCCGATTGTAGTGACTTAGATATACTGAAGTCGTTGGTAATCGTTAATACTTTGCCACAATTCTCACAAAGTACCAGTGAAAAGAGAAATGAATTCAGACAAAATATTCGATAAAATATTATTTTCATTTGTTGATCTATCTATGCACCAAATTCATGTAATTGGTCCCTCCATTTCTTTGGGGGGTAGATTGTCAAAAGTGAACTAAAGTCCTGAAGTAGGCTTAGTTTGAGCCTGTGTAGCTGGCTGAGTTGGTATTGCTCATGGTGCAAGTTCAGGTCTGAAAGGTTCAGTACCTGTAGATTCTGCTTCACTTATTTTTGGTTAACTTCAGTACGTTCAGGCATAGTCATCAGAACTTGTGATAATCCTAATAAATCAGCTAGTTGTGATGAGGAATTAGAAGATGGTACAGAGATCTGTTCAAATAATGACTCAAAGATTGTTGCAGAAACTTCAGATGTTAGGATAGAGGGTTTAAAATAAGCTTCTGTATTATCTGATTGAGCAGATGAATCTTTTGCCACAAATGTAGATGTAAGAGTTGTTATGAACTATATCTAAGGTGCTTTATTATTCCCAGTAAAAGTGGAAGATTAAGGAGTTACTATGAACTCTGTCTGAGGCACTTTGTCCTTCCCAATCAAAGTGGAAGGTTGATACTTCAGTGAAGAAGTAGGAGGTGTATAGTTTTGTAACAGTTTACTCCACTGATTAACCGGTTCAGGTTTAGTGAAGGTGATGGCTCAGGAACCCTTGATGTCTCAGAAACTCGTTGCTTAGGAATTCAGTCAGGTTTTGGCTTTGACTTTGGCTTTGACCTTTTAGGTTTTTCTTGAGTTATATGAAGATGAATATATTGTCTAATCAAATGATAGTTGAACTTAAATATCTTTAAGTAGCCAGCTTCTTCTGGACATGTTTGATACATAGGAGACGGGTATGTTGGCTGAATATTTGGAAATAACGAAGAGGATTATACTGCCCTTGACTGTGCAGATTGCATATCAGCTTCTATTTGTTGCACAGTTCCTTGTATCTTCTTGATTTCTCTAACTTTGGCATTGAAGTCAAGTCCAATATAATGTGTAGCAATGTAATGTCGAAGATCAGTATCAAGTTTCTTGATCTGAGCTTTGTAGGACTGATACATATGTTGGATCTGCTTAGAGACGGCGTCGACTTTTTATTGTATATCATGAGTCTGTTGACTGATTCCATCCAGCTTAGAATTAATTCTTCTAAGAACTTTATACTGTGCTACTGCATTTGATGTTTGCCAATTAAGTACATCACCAGAAGGATTTGAGACAAGTCTTCCTTGTGAAGTGAATCTTGTGGCTCGAATGTAAGGGTTATAGACAACCCTCGTTGTTTCATCAGTACTCTTGTGTAAAGAAGGAAAATCTTCTTCATATGGCTTAACTATCATGCAAGGTATAAGAGTAGGAGTCATAACAGGAACTGCTAGCTTATATTAACAAGTAGAAGATTTCAACATCTCATAAAGAGATCGGGGTCTGAATCTTTCTATTTGTAGACCAATAGTTTTACTGGAATCATCTGGATCTGGATCATCCTTGTGTGGATGATAATGTTGAGAAGGCATGCAGCGAGGTTTTGACTTTTTCTTCTTTCTTTTCCTTTTAACGTATTGATCATTATCATCGTCACTGTCTGACTCAACTCAGGACTGAGAGAGAGATGGCAACAAGTCACAAAACATATAGTTTTAGACAAAAGAATTGAAAAAAAAAAGTAAAAGAAAAGAGAGGCCCAGCCTTTTTTCTTTCTTATAATAACTTTTGAAGTAACAGCCTTTACTTATAACTTTTTCTCTGTACGCACAACTCCTTCATGACATGCATACAAACAAAGAGGCACTGGACGAGAGAGTTCATTCATGAACAAAATAATATGATAGATAGAGAAAAAGGAGAGATACTATGGACGTGAAAGAGCTTGGCCCTAATGCATGATGCCTGTTGGTGGGTTAGGTAGCAACCCCTGTCCCTCTTCTTGGACCCATCTCTCCTTTTCTCTTTCTCTCAAGATGCAATGAAATCCCTTTTTAATCCCTCTAGATACAGCCAAACTCTCTTCTCTTTTTTCTTAAGCAACCTCTTTCTCCACGTAAACTATCCTGGTCATAAATTATATAGAAAACCTATTCGTCGTCTCTTGTCTTTCCAAGCATTCACAAATGATTTTTTCTCTACTAGGATCCGAAGTCTTTCTTTATATAAAAGCAAAACTAATATCAAAGCTTAACTTCTTCTGTTTAAGTACAATTCGCTTACCATTTTCTTCTTCTTAAGTACAATTTTAACGCATCACTACACCAAATCATCTTGGTTATATGACTTGCTATTTTCCACTACTCTTCGTGATTCAAGGTAAAAGACACCACCAATGCCCAACTGGCATGCATGGGTCCTATATATTTTTTAAGGGATTTATAGTTGAAGAGGAGTTGAACTCACCCACTTCACTTTAATTAGTGTTAAGACCAAAATCAAGCTATTCCAAAGTTAATTAAACTTAAAATTCTAACTTGGAGACAACTGACTGTTAATATTAACACTCTTATTGAACTATGAATAGATAGGAGACAACGAAAATGACCATAGCGTGCTGAATGATCCCACATCATAGAATATACATCGAGAGCAGCTGAGACAATTCTGGATTGATTTTAAATCATCACTCTCTTTTAACTTTTATACGTAGAGAAGAGATCTATAACAGGTCAATACTATACAACAACTTGTCACTACCACCATCTCTGTGATGTTCACGAAGATGAATGAGAGTTCGTTTCTCTTTAGCAGTCAAATATGACATTAAAATATGAGAATTACATCGTAGTACAAAGAGAGACGGGACTATAGAATCGTCTCGCACACCTCTCTTTTTCTCCCTCTCTTTCTCTCTTTCCATCGTCATCATCATTTTCTCTTCCTCTGGAAAAAGAATTAACTCTTTTTTGGAAACTGTAGGTACTTGACCCATAAACAGAACCAAATTTTGGGTATCGTTTGAATTGAAAAACAACTTCTTTCCTTTTTGAGTTTCAGCAGTAGGTCTTTTTGTTGCTCTGGTATATCAAGTCTGCATCTTTCTTTCGAATTTGAACATGGCAGGCACAGGCAGGTTATTATCTAAGTTCAAGTTTTCACAATCTGAGGCATAAGCTGCTAGATCATGTCTAGCAATGGAATGGCTTTTTTCCCAGCAAATTTCCTGCTTCAAACCCCACATGAAGATGACCGTCAACATCCCACTGCTCTCAATCCACTCCTACCTCCCCAAGATTTTCATGGTATATACTTTCTGTTCGATTTTTTTGATCTCTCTCTCTCTCTTTCATGAGAATAAGCTCTTCTTTTTTTATTTCTTTGGGTGCAGGAGTAGCATCATTTCTGGGGAAAAGATCAACCTCGTATTCAGGAGTAGATGTGTGTCATGAAGAGGCCAATGGAGGAGATGATTTGTCTGATGACGGTTCACAGGCTGGAGAAAAAAAGAGGAGACTCAACATGGAACAAGTAAAGACGCTTGAGAAGAACTTTGAGTTGGGTAACAAGCTTGAACCTGAGAGAAAAATGCAATTAGCTAGGGCTCTTGGTCTGCAACCAAGACAGATTGCTATATGGTTTCAGAACAGGAGAGCTAGATGGAAGACCAAGCAACTTGAGAAAGATTACGATCAACTCAAGAGGCAATATGAAGCTGTTAAAGCTGATAATGATGCTCTCCAAGCTCAGAATCAGAAATTACATGCAGAGGTTAGTTTAATCCATTAAATTGTAGTCTTTCCCATAGGCTTTGGCTATAAGTCAGCTACTATTAACTGTTCTTGAAAGGAGTTCAGCTTTTTGGTTTTCTGGGGCATTCAAAATGATTCTGCCTGCCTTTAAGACCATATTAGTTTGCAGTAATTTGGAAGTTCTGATCATTTATTCATGATTTTAGCTTTTGACTTTCGGTCTTGAAATGATTTTTGAGAATCTTTTCTTTCCTGTTAACTTCAAGCATGGCCTTTTAGAAAGCTTCTTTTGCTATCAATATCAGTAGTGCAACTTTTTAGTTGACCCTACTGGAGAAAGACAAAGGAAAAGAAAACATGAAGAAGATGAAGAAGAAGAAGAAAACATGAAAAAGGGAACACCTTTTGATGGATTGATCTTTCTTGAATTTAGAGTAATTTATAGTTTGGAAGATAGATCTCTCCAATAATTCTGAAGTCCCTTTTATACAAAACGCCACCTCGCTTCTCCACCTTCTCTTCTTTCATGGACATTGCTTCCATTTTTCAATTTCATATACACAAGTCCTTGGAATGACGGGAAGAGAATAATTAATCTAACTAGATAGTTCTGCAGAACGCGAGCTTGTTATTGACTGAGTGAATTAATGGTTGCAGATACTGTCACTAAAAGGCAGAGAACCAACTGAATCAATTAACCTGAATAAAGAAACTGAGGGTTCATGCAGCAACAGAAGTGACAACAGCTCTGATATAAAATTGGATATCTCGAGAACACCTGCCACTGACAGTCCGATATCCAAACCTGCATCAAGTCGACCACTTTTTCCAACATCAACCATGAGGTCTGCAAGTATGGCTCAGTTCTTCCAACACAACCCGTCAAGGCCTGAAATTCAATGCCAGAAGATTGATCAAATGATCAAAGAAGAAAACCTTAGCAATATGTTCTGTGCCATAGATGACCAATCAGGATTTTGGCCATGGCTTGAGCAGCAACATTTCAATTAAGCAAATGAATCCTACAAATGTCACCCAATGGAAATTAGCATACCCATTTGTGCAGTTTGGCAATATCTTCTAAGATGATCATCAAGGGGAAACTTATTTACTCTATCTTAGTGAGTTAAACAATCCCATGTTGTGGATACTTAGGCTGGTCACTGGTGTATAAAATTGGATTGCAACAAGTTGAATTTGCAGGTGGACGAGGGGTGATGAAGATACTTTGTGAGGAATAAAGTTTTTGATTTTCTGGTGTCTCTTTTGAGTTTTATAAATACACCATGCGTGTTTTTCTTTGACTTGGAGATGTTTCCTATAGGTTAGATCATGTATCCAAGCGAAATTATCTTTGCTAGCTACTTGGTTGCATTTGGAGGACTATCACGAGCCAGCAGAAAAAAAAAAAAAAAAGAACGAAGAAGAAGAAGAGATTTTCTTCCTTTCATAGTTTTAATTTCTCATTTCTTGTCGTGTCTTTGAACTATTAAAGGAAAAACGTTTTCCAGGTTCTTACCAAAGTCATGGTAATTATTTGTTTGCCCATTTCGTCGTCGAGCAGTACCATATAGTAACCCAACGGTGAACAAGATCTACTCCAAGTTAACAAGTGTAAAGCTAACTCAAAAATGGTGACGTCTGAGTCTGAGAGAGAAAGGGAAAGCATCAAGCACACATTTCAAGAGAGAAAAGGACAAACAGAAACAAACCAAGCAGGAAACAAGGAGAGTTGGAAATGGTCATTCTCGTTAAGGGATCGTTGGCAAACTTGTGCTGTCAAACAAGCAAATGCTATCAGGTAGACTTACAATGCAATTGCAACTAAGACATAGTGAACGGTACGTAAGATGAGTAATTTACCTCTTTAAATCAGTTAAATTTTTTAAAAAGGGATTTAATTCGAAGAATTACACAAATTAACTTAACTTCTCCTATAAAACTTAAGTTTATAAATCTTGATGTAGTGTATAGATTCAGTGATCTACCAGATCAAATCCTTATATTTAACATATACATACACTTGTAGACATTCTTTTCTTTAGTTATTTTAGTTTTGTTTCGTAAGGCATTCATGTGACCTACTGACCACTCCCACCCACTATCGAGCACCCTATTTCACGCATCTCTTTCGGTATTACAATGTCATTTTCTTTTCACAGTGCACTGCCTCTTCAATACTTTTGGCTGGGAGGCACACAGACAAAGTCCTTTGTTTTGTTTTCTGCATCGGGTTTTGGAAGATGTTAGATTTCCTACGATAGAAAATTTGCCTGCACACTTATCCATGTTACTAATTATTACGTCATTGTACTCGTGTTAACTTATTA
>JANZLD010000001.1:2822963-2839339 GCA_026413575.1 Erythroxylum carthagenense
ACCAACTTTTGAGTCCACATTGTTCAATTATTCTCATCAGGTAGTTGAGGTAATTAGGTAATACTTCCTTCTAGAAATTTGTCCCTCTTTTTCTTAGGTTTCTAATGATACTAAGTTCGTCAAATTTGGTTTAATATACTGAAAGTTATACTCAAAAGATTTGAGGCTGTTCTTGAGCTTCATCAAAATTCTTATCTTAACTTCTAATCAAATTATGAAATTCTTAGAGGCAGAATTAGAATATAATTTCTTCATATAATTTGTAGCCTTATGTCTTTAGTTTATTCCAAATTAAAAATGACTCCTTTCGGATAACTACAAAGAAAGTTATGCCTAAAATACAAAAGTATGCTTAAACTGTTTGGAAATTTTCGCGAGCCCAAAAGTTCGCCGCGGCGAGCTAAAGAGTTTACCGCGGCAACTTCACTGGTCATCTCCTTCCTCTCTTTACTGTTACTTTTCTAGAAACTCAATCTCACTTCAATAACTTCAATACTTTCAAACAATTCCTCTAACTCATTTTCTTAACTCATCAGTACACACATACAATTTATAAATCTAAACTTCACACTTAGCATCAACATCCGATTAACACACATGCAAACTTTAAATTCCCAGTATTTTTCCCACATTCACAGTTTCTAATCCCCACCTGAGTCATCTAAGACATGCATTCTCTGAACTCTATTTCTATACTTTCATATGCATGTGCATATTTCCAACATAAAATGTCATCTAACTCATTCATAGAATTCAGAAACTTGAAACTTTACTTACTTGCTTTAGAACAAAAATCCCAGTGGTAAGGTTTCGATGATGGCTGAAAAAGCAAGACTAGATAGAAACAACTAACAGCTGGACTAACTTATTTATTTCTTCAACAAAATCCCTAATAAGGAAAATGAAGAAAAGGTTCGGTGTTGAAGAAGAACCAAGTAAAACCGAAGAACAAACAAAGTTACAAATCTAGTTTCTTTTTTTTGCTTTCTAACACATATACATACGTGTCTTATTACCCTAGTGTCACTTGGCTCCTTGCATGTATGCCTTTTGTCAACATCTAACACTGCCACATGTCTCAATGCATGTAAGCCATTTGTAAATCTTTAATCAATCCAAATGTCACACTAGGATTGGTCCAAATTTAAATATTTTTTCAAAAATTCACCAAAAATTCCAAAATAATATTAATGTTCTCCGAATAAATTTTCCACAATTTATTCGTATTTTATAAGTCCATTTTGCCCGAAATATGTAAACGAATGCATGCACATTAATTTGTATGTGTTGACA
The DNA here is from genome assembly GCA_026413575.1 of Erythroxylum carthagenense. Classification (NCBI taxonomy): domain Eukaryota; kingdom Viridiplantae; phylum Streptophyta; class Magnoliopsida; order Malpighiales; family Erythroxylaceae; genus Erythroxylum; species Erythroxylum carthagenense. The sequence continues at coordinate 2,824,257 of JANZLD010000001.1, forward strand.
AATAATGCACTGAAATTCATCAATTTTCCTAACCCCTAACTTGGGGCGTTACATATCGATAAAAGAAAATTAATTGATTTATTTTTATTTATAGAAACTTATTAATTAATAAATTGATGAGTTTTTAATAACAAAAGTTATTAACTTAAATCAAATCGAAAAGTTTAAAACCAAATTGAAAAGTTGAACGGTTCAAGATTTTTATAGTTTGAACTGATCAAACCGGTTAAGTTTTCTATCATTGGTTATAATCCTTCATTTTTCTTTAGGAGAGACATTTTTTAACTAAATACAATTACATATGTTGCTTTGTCATTAATCGTTTTTAAATCAATGGATTTCAAATAAATCAAATAGTCTTTTTAATTGTTGGTTATCCTTTCTAATGTTGTAGCCCCAATTTACCCTCGTCATACTAGAGTAATAGTTGTTTATTTCTATCATGCAATGTTATTTTGAAAAAAGATAATATTTCCGTCTTAACTATCTCAAGCTTACAATTTAAAACCTATAAGTAAATTTTTATTTGAATTTATCTACTATATACATACATATATATAAACAAATTGTATGAGAACATAAGAATAGTACCACCAATTAATGAATACATGTGAAGATGTTATAATTAACATATTGATATATTAAAAGTAAAGATTTGATTAAACATGTGAAAAAGGTTATGTTTGCTCGTGGTTAATTACCTAAGTTTTGGTTGTTGGGACTCAGTTTTAGTGTTCATTGAAACATTGAAAGTTTGAGTTCTTTTTTGTTTATGTATATATTTAACTGTCTAATACTATGTTTTAACATTCAACAAAAACCCAGTTACTATTTATTTATACAAATTAGTCTCTATTATTGGTCATTGGTCAGTTGCTAAGAAAGGTGAGAGGCGACTTTTATTGGCTCATATTTTGGACCATCTAAATTCTGATTTACTTGTTGTCCTTTGGATTTGTGATTTTCATATTTGTTTATTACGGTGCCCATTTTGGGATATAATATTCCTCGTTTTCTTTCTCGAGCAATCTTAAGGTCATTTAGGAACTTGTTGGGTTTGTCTTTTATAGCTTATGTTGGACATTAGGACAAGATTGGTGGCTTTGACTTCTAATGATAAGGTATGGGCTAGTCCTTCAATAAATTTTGGGTCTACGAAAAGAGAAGATGTTGATGGATTACGAATAGATTCTTAAAACGTTGAGACCTTTATAGGGAAGTCATTGGAATTAATACAATGGAGATTTTAGATAAATATAAGACTTATATAGCATACATCAAAGAAACAAAGTGGATGAGGGCTAAAGCTAAAGAGATTAATGGGTTCAAACCTTAGTATTCAGGGTGTTTGAGGCAACGAAATAAGGAAGGTATCTTAGTTGTTAAGAAAATTATACATTATGTTGTGGGGTAAAAATGACTAATGATAGGATTTTTCCCTTAAAGATTGTAGTGAAAGGTATTGTTTTCAATGTGGTGTGTGCTTATAAACCCCAAGTAAGGTTGGACGAACAACTTAAGCGTCAATTATGGGAAGAGCTAGAAGAGATAATATATGTCAACTAGGCTGGGCCCTAAGGGGGTGGAGAATGTGAGATCCCATATCGGTTGGAGAGCAGAACGAAGTATGTCTTATAAGGATACGAATATCTCTCCCTTACAGACGCGTTTTTCATGCCCCATCACATCGGTCCCATCAGAACTCTGAGGTTAAATGTGCTAGGGCAAAAGTAGTACTAGGATGGGTGACCTCCTGGGAAGCTCTCGGGAAAAACAAAATCGTGATGGCTTGGCTGGACCAAGGCCCAAAGCGGATAATATCTGTGAGCGGATGATCTGAGCTGTTACAACCAGTTTAGTTTTATGTCAGGAAGGTCCATAACAAAAGCTTTACATCTCCTTAGAAGATTAATGGAATATTATAAGAAAAGACAGAACATATACATAGGTTTTATTGACTTAGAGAAAGCTTATGATATGGCACCAAAAGAAATCTTATAGAAGTGTTAAAAATTAAGATAGTTCTTATGACCTATATACGGGTTATTAAACATATGTATGGAGGTGTAAAGACTAGAATAAGGATGAAAGGAGAAGAAATAGAGAATTTTTATCGATATTGAGCTATGTTAAGGATCCTCATTGAGCCATTTTTTGTTTCCAATAGTGATGGATAAACTCACCAAAAATATCCAATGTAAGGTGCCTGGTGTATGTTGTTTACTAATAAAATTGTTTAAGTGAATGAGACAACAGAAGATATCAATGTTAAGCTAGAACTTTGGAGGGATATGTTAGAATTGAAAGGTTTTAAATTAAGCAGGACTAAGACTGAGTACTTAAGTGTAACTTTCTAGCTATAGGGTGGCTTCTGATGTGGAGGTAAAGATTATTTCAGAAATTATACTACAGAAAGAATATGTTAAATATCTAGGATCTATTATCTAAAGCAATGGAGAGATCAATAAAGACATTGTTCACCGTATCAAATTAGGGTGACTAAAATGAAAAAGTGTATCAAGAGTTTTATATGACAGGAAGAGACCACTCAAGCTTAAAGGTAAATTCTATCATTTAATAATTAGGTCGATCATGATTTATGGGGCAAAGTGTCAATAGGTGCATAATTATAAGTTAATGATAGCGGAGATAAGAATGCTACATTTGTTATGCAACATTACTAGAAGAGATGAAGTCATGAATGCAATGATAAAAGAAAAATTAAAAATAACTAATATTAATGAAAAATTAAGAGAGACGAGACTTAGGTAATTCAGATATGTTATGATGAGACATCTTGATGTTTCAGTGAGAAAATCCAAAAAATTGTACTTAGAAATTATAAAAAGAAAAAAGAAAGGGCTAAGAAAAATTAAGAGATGGTAATCAAAAATGATGACTCTGTTAGAACTTATCAAGGACGTGACTCTTAATAAAAATTTTTGACATACTAGAATACAAATAAAAGATCTTACATTGAGAGATTTTTATCTTTTTCATAAGTCTTTTAATTATTTTCTTTCGAATCTTATATCTTATATTTAGCTTAAACATTTAATATGTAGTACTTCTCTCTTAGTTATTTATCTTAAGCACTCTTTCACTTAGTCTAAACATTTTCTCATAATGACTTGTTTGTTTTCTTTTTTGTTTGTGTATTTATATCGAAAACAATCTTTCTATTAGTTTGAGGTAAGATTACGTATTTTTACATCTCTTCAGATCTCACGTATCAATAAGAATTCTACTGCAATATTATTGGTGTTTAAATTAAAATATTTAAAAATTTAAAAATCTTTAAGAACTATAATGAAAATAAAAGTGAATTGAAACACCATAAAATAAAAAAGAAAAATAAATATGTCCTATTATCACTTTTCTACATAATTTAATTTTAAAATACTCGAAATAAGTTTAGAATTTAAAATCTTAAAAGAATATATGATCTAATTGAAGTTTGATAATTGACCACTAGAAAGAAATTAAATTAAATATTTTACTTATTGATATAAACATTTTGTATCTTTGATTAAATTTGTAACTAAATTTTTTTTAATAAATTCGTACATTTTTGGGTGAGAATTGTTAGATTGAGCCACGTGGAGCGTCGATGACCATCTATCACGACATCTAATCCTCAAATCACAAAACCACCACTCTCTCTTCTAAGTTCTGGCGTCTAACCATCATTCATTTTCCTTCTGTAACGGATAATCTTCATGGCCTCCACTCCTCTCCCGTCGCAGGCCGCCGCCGGCGCTACCGCCACCTCCTCCCCTTGCCGGCAATCTTTTCATATTCATTCCAGCTCACCCTTCCTCACTTTCCATTACAGATATCATCGACCAATTACCAAACTTCACGTCAGCTCACCGGCAAACAAATCATTTGCCACGTCCAAAACACCCTCCAAAAACCCCACGGAAGAAGTCATCTTTTTCGATGGCGGAGCACATTACGGAGACCTAGTAGCGAACCTGCTTCTGGGTTTCACTCTTCTTTGGCTACCATTGACTTTAGCAGCAGTTTCAAGGGCTTTTTACCTCAGGTACAGATTTACCAACCTGCGAGTTACAGTGATTTCGGGGCTAACTGGTCAAGACAGGAGCGATTTTTCTTACAACGTGATTAAGGATGTCCAAGTTGTGCCACGTTTCATTGGTGAATGGGGCGATATTATAATCACTTTGAAAGATGGTACTAAGGTTGACCTCAGGAGTGTTCCTCGGTTTCGAGAGATTGCCAAGTATTGCCTCTCCATGGCTGAGAAACCTCAAGTTTTGAAGGAGAGTGGACCTAAAGGATTTTGAGTGAATTGATTATGTACATTTTAATTCTCGAGTTTGTGGTGGTACGTCAAGTTTTCACTCTCTTTTTCTTTTTGACCAATTCAGTCTAATTTTGCAAATTGTAAGTTAGAACATGCTGCATAAGTGTGTAGATAACTTGAAGGGTAAACTTGGTTAATGATGTTTATTTGCAAATTGTAAGTTAGAACATGCTGCATAACTGTGTAGATAAAGGGTAAGCTTGGTTAATGTTGTTTATACTTTTTCCTGCGTTGAATCGAATTTCTGTTTAGCTATAAATGGTGTCTCAATTTCCAAAGTCCTGAAGACTGGGTACAGGCATTCACGAATTTGCATATGTTCTTAGTAAAATAGTCTAGCATCCGTCTGACATTACTTAGAATGAAAAACCTTTTTGTGTTCGTAAAGATAGAACTAACTAAAACTCGCTCGGGAGACGATACATCTAAGAAATGCAAATGTGGGTAGTCTGGGTAGGCTTCTGTTGCACAGTAATGTAACGTCCTTCACACTTTTGGGCTAGATGTATAAGAATTTGAAGAAAGCCCGAAGAGATATGACAATGTAGGCCATTAGAGGGAGGTGAGTATTCAAGGTGTTTAAAGGTTATTCAAGGTGTTTAGTATTTATAACTAACTTAAAGATAAAAAGTAAAATAGGTAAGTTTTCGACTATGATATTTTTTTATTAAATAGGTATATAAGTTTTTTAGCTTCATTTTTATTGTTAGCATATGGTAAGCTGATAAAGAATACTATTTTTGAGTTTTGAATGAAAAAAGTTCATGTTCTAAGAAAACATGAAGTAAAATGATTAGTGGAACATGCATATTGAATCATTATATAAATATTCATGTTTTTAATTTTAAAATCATTTTTTAATTTTTGACTAAATATAGCAAACTCTTTTTCTTTATTTTTAATTAATTTGATCATTAAAAATTAAATACCAAAAAATATTTCAACATTTAGTTTTAGAAGTCTATTAAGAGAAGACATAAATCAAACTCATGTTTTAATCTGATTTGATCTCAAATACTTGATCCTATGTATAATATCGAAACAAACAGCTTCAAATCTCAATAATGATCATTTAACCAAAAGAGTCAAATTTTGAGATCAAGATGATGTTGAGATAGGAGAGTCAGAGAGGCCTACACTAACTTACTTCAAAGACAAACTTCTATCCCAATTTGCGGGAGAAATTGACATCAATTTGGATGAGGCTCCTGTTATTGATTTGATAGAGGAAGATGTCGAGATTATGGAGGAAGCCATTCTATCCATTAATTTATCAGACTGGATTAAGCATACATTAGTTGACTTTATACAACAGACTGTGTGTGCGGCTATTGGGAGGATCCTTTGAGTTTCAAAAGCCTGCAAACACGAATCCAAGCCTTATGGAAACTAAAAGGGAGTTATAAGGTGATAGATCTGGAAAACCATTACTTTTCGGTGAAGTTTCAATTGTCCAACGACTATGGACATATCCTTTTGGATGGTCCTTGGATGTCTCATAGTACCTATCTAATAGTCTAGCCATGGAATCTGACTTTGTCTACTATGGATGTTATCCAGAAAGTCATTGTAGCATGAGTTAGATTTCTTAGCATGCCTCTTCAGTATTATCATAAGAATGTGATTATGTCCATCGGTCAACTTATTGGTCTTGTGATTCATATTAAACAATACATCCATGGGGGATCGAGGTAAATTTGCTCCTCTTGCAATAGAAGTAGACATCACCAAGTCGTTGATCTCCAGAATTAAAGTTGATGGTCGTACAAAAACTGTTGATTGTAAAGAGCTACTTAAAATTTGTTTTTCTTATAGCAAGTACGGCCACATTTCTATGGCATGTCCTACTAACACTCCCAAACTAGAACTAGCGATGGAAACTATCCAGATTAATAGGGAGGCCCTAGGGGGAGGAGATCTGAATCAGTCCGATGAGACTCTCTTTGGCCCATGGATGCATACGTCAAATCGCACAAAGCGAAATTAAAAGAATTATGGACCAAATTCTGTTATGAAAAATATTTCTTCGAGTAACGTACAAAGTGAAAAGTGGAGTGATAAGGGGAAAGGAGGATTTGGTTAGCGTTCTAATTCTTTAGCTGACCTCGAAGAACCTACCTATAGGGAGGCATTAAATGCAACACTGGGGAAGACTTTATTGCGGTAATAAATCATGATATAATTAATCAGAAAGCATAAGGTAAAGGGTTTGCTCTTAATATTAAGAAACAAGATGGGCCCTCCATCAGTCAAAGAATAAAGCAAGCTAATACAAGTGGACCAAAGGACAATACATGGGCTAATACAAGTAGGCTGAAGCAAGCCATGCGAAAGGGAATAATAAACATGTTGGCACTAAAAACAATGATATACGATTGACTTTCAAGGAAAATTCCAAGACCTAATCTAAGTTTGATATGAGACAAACTTCCAAGCCACTAGCTATTCAAACACTATACCATATGGAGATGCAATCTCCTGAGATCATTAATAATTCTACCAAACTAGAGCCTAACAAGAATACAATTGTTGCAATAAGGGAACATTATGAGGGCGTTAAAAATGATGAAAATAATATGGAGATATCTACTAGTTGGAACTCTATACGAGATGAGGGTCAGAGGCAATAGGTAGACCTCCTGATTTATGCAATAAGAGGGGCATTGGAGCATCAACCAAATTGAAGATGAAGAGGAGTTGTCGTGTGATGAAACCAACAACAAAGATTTCAAAGGTCTTCGAGCAGAATTTCTTTAATGATTTGGACTCCTTACAAAATGTGGAGGAAGGGGAGGAAAGTGATGAGGGTATGTAGGAGACGCCTCCACAGGAATAGAGATTGGTGCTCTCCTTTTTAAATTATAGTGATCATAATGCAAAACTTTTTTTGTTTGGAACTGTTGTAGTATAGGGAATGACAAGTTCATAAAATTTTTTAAACAGTATGTTAAGATACATAATCCTAGTGTTGTGGTTTTAGTGGAGTCTAAAATAAGTGTCTACATTGCTGATGATGTTATAGCTAAAATGGGTTTTCCTTTCTTTCACTGAGTGGAGGCCTATGAGTTTCACAGGGGTATTTAGATTCTCTGAAAGGAGTGTATTGAAATCTCTGTCAATGCAAATCATCCTTAATTTATTCACGTGAAGGTATCATAGAGTGCCAGATAATGGTGCTTTTTCAGTGTTATCTATACTAGTCATGTGGCTTCCATTAGAGTAAACTTGTGGCGTATTCTCACTAAATTAAGAGCCTGTTTGGTTCAGCTTTTGGAGGATCCAAAAGCACTTTTTTCTACAGCAAAAATTATTTTAAGAAAAAAGTATGTGTTTGGCTGTAATATTGAAAAGCACTTTTAAAATAGAAATAGCTTTTTTAAAAACTCAAATACAGCTTTTTCAAAAGCTAAAATTTGGAACTTCTAAAAAAGCTCAAATTTTAGCTTTTTCGGGAAGCTAAATTTCCGTCACTTACGTAAAGAAAAGTGACTGTATGCCCACATAAGGCTTGTCAAACTGCCATCTTCCCAATTCTTTATCAAGATCGTAGATCGACTCTATGTCAACATAAGGCTTGCCAAGAATGGTGCCACCTTGTCACCATGAAGTTGATGACGTAAAGATTGAGGACGACCCTTAGCAGGAACCGAGTTTTCCTTCGCCGTCGGTGGAGACGGTTCATCCCAGCGTTGTTGTCTGTGCCCGAAAGTTTGGTTGCTGGAACGTGGAGAGGAATCTGAAGAAGAATAGATAGGAATCTCATAGGATCGATTTTTGCTGAACAGTAGTCCCATGTGTGTGGAAATATCTATGTAGCTGCAAAATGAAGAGACTTTAAGTTTTTTTTTTTTATGAAAGGTAAATGTTATATTCATCAAAAAACATGTCTTGGTTTATTACAAGAAGATGTCTTGGTCTATGCAGTAGTTAGTAGTAAGCTTGAGGTTGGAGTTTTGTTTCTCTAACTTCTTATTCTTGGAGTTAGCTTTAACGGATTCTTTGCTTCTTCGTCTGGATATTCTGGGAAGTATCGTTACCTTTTTCCTTGCTTTTGCTTGTTAACAGTAAAAAGACACTTGATGAACACATTGAAGATAGGGACAGATTAGGAATTTACCCTTTTCTAGATTGTAGTGTAAGCCATGGAATTCGTGTGACCCTTTTATTTGGTTTTTTTAATCTTATCCCTTTTTTTTCCCAAAATAACAATTAAGGTATTTATTTTTATTTTAAAATTCAGTAAAAATTTTATTTATTTGTTTTATAATTTTATAAAATTACAAAAAATAAAATTTTTTAATACGTAGTATCTATTTAATTATTTAATATTAATAAATTTAATTATTAAATATTATTTAGCATAAATAATTTTATTATAAAATAAAATATAGGTAAAATTAATAAAAATGCTTTTTATTTTTATGTTGCCAAACAGTCTACTGTATGAAGCTCTTTTAAAAAAGCTATTTTTTAATTGACAGCCAAACAATTAACTGGCTTTTTTAAAAAAGCTCTTTTCAGAAAAGCTCTACTGAGAAAAGCTCTACTAATAAAAGCTCTACTGATAAAAACTCATCCAAACAGACACTAAATTTTGTTGTTGACTCTTTCCTTTGGTTTCTTGCTGAGGATTTTAATGCTCGCTTAGATGGTGATGATAAGAAAGGTGGATTAGTTTTGTGCTCCCATCCTTGCCCTCTCTTTTATGAATAGGTTCAACATTGTAATATTGTGGGAATGGGATTTAATAGTCCTAGATATATGTGGTCGAGAGGTAGACTATTAGAAAGGATTGGTTTGGCTCTTAGTAATCAGAAGTGGTTTGAATATTTGTTAGTTCTCTTTTATTCTACATCCCCTAAAATTTTATTCAAACCATCGTCCTCTTGTTATTCAACCCATCCTAAGAAGGAATGTTGATCAGAGATGTGCATTTAGATTTTTGGCTCCTTGGGTTACTCATGGCACATTCCAAAAGCTTGTTAAAAGAAATTGGTGTGGTGAAAAACCTATTAATGAGACCATTAAGTGTTTCACTTCAATAGCAAATGAATGGAATAAGAATGTATTTAGTAGTATTGGTAAAAGGAAACTCATTTTAGAAGCAAGACTTTCTAGAGTACAATTGCCTTCGAGTATTATCGTTCCACTTTTTTGTAACAACTAGAAGCTTAATTGATAGTGGAATATGAACGAGTCCTTACTCAAGAAGAGTTACTCTGGCAAAAAAGATCTAGAAGTGATTGGATTCAAATAAATACTACTTATTATCATGCCAAAACTAGAGCCCGTTGAAGTAAAAACAAGATTGAGATACTCAAATTGAATGGCCAGTGGTGTATGGATGAGGATAAACTAAAGTAAGGAGTAATATAATATTTCTCTCAACTTTACACGAAAGAGACAGATAATATTCCAAAGTATAGTGTACAAGGTAATTTGCCCACTAAGAAATTATGATATTTTGCATTTGACTAGACAGGTGGAAAAACAAGAGGTAAGACAAGCTCTTTTAGATATGGATCCTATGAAGGCAACAGGAAGCAATGATCTTTCTGCTTTTTTTCTTTCAAAATCAATGGGTAGTTGTGGGAGATTCACTCACAAGAATGGTCCCACAAGCATTTTTGAGACGTCATTTTCCTGCTGAGATTAATACTACGCTCCTTGTTTTTATTCCCACGATGGAGGGCCCTAAATCTTTCAATTATTTTCATCCAATCAACCTTTGTAATGTAGTGTACAAACTTATTACAAAAGTGCTAGTCAATCATTTAAGGACCATCTTGCCATACCTTGTGCATCTTAATCAAACAATATTTGTGCATGGAAGAAACATCACTAATAACATTATTATAACATAAGAGGTAATTCACACTATGCAAAGAAGTATTGGGGGTAGGTATATGGCAATCAAAATTGATCTTCAAAAAGCCTATGATAGGCTCTAATGGAAATTTTTTGAAGATACTCTCATGGATATTGACATTCCTAGCATTATTGTGCAGCTAATTGTTAGCTGTATTATCTCATATTCTATGCAAGTCTTATGGAATGACAATCTTACAAGAAATTTTGGCCGTTGAGAGGAATTAGATAAGGTGACCCAATTTCTCTGTATTTATTTGTTCTCTACATAGAACATCTTTCCTTGGCTACTGAAAGAAAAGTTCGAGAAAGAAACTGAGTCCCTTCCAAAACAAGTCATCGTGGTCTGACAATATCACAACAATTTTTTACCAATTACCTTATCTTATTTGCCAAAGCTTCTAGAGGCCAAGTTGAGGTGATTAAGCAAGTGTTTGACAAGTTTTGTTCCAACTCTGGCCAATCGATTAACAGAGATAAAACTATTTTATTTTCGCCACTTAGTATCCCATCCAATGAAGCTCGAATTCTTAGTAATAGTTTTGGATTCAAACTCGAGAAATATTTGGTTAAGTATCTAGGGGTGTCACTCCTTCACAACCGAGTCAATAGGGGTACATATCAACCCACTGCTGATAGAGTCTTAAGAAGACTATCTGACTGGTCTACAAAATGTCTCTCCTTTGCTGGTAGAACTACTCTAACATAATATTTTCTCTTAACTATTCCTTGTTATACAATGCAAGCAACTTACATCCCATAGGCAACACTTAACTAGATTGAAGAAAATTATAGTCAATTCATTTAGGGGGCAAATTAAGGTGAAAAAAGACTAAGTTTTGTGAAGTGGGACAACATATACCAACCTAAAGATAGACGAGGTTTGGGGCTAAGAAAGTTGAAGGAGTGCAATGAAGCTTTTATCATGAAACTTGCTTAGCAAATTCTATCTTCACCCTATGTTCTTTAGGTAAGAATTTTACATGGCAAGTATATGCATAAGTTGAAGGAATTCCTCATATTTTTATGCCAAAAAATTGTTCTTCTTTTATGAAAGGCCATTTGTAAGATTTGGCCTCAAATGATTTTTGGAATCTGATGGGAGATTGGTTATACGAAGATAGTGAAATTCTAGGATGACATTTGGATGGAAGACACCGCCCTTTCTGTTGTTTTTAGGGTACACCTAATAGATGAGTAAAGAATCTTAACTGTCTCTGAGATAACAAATTAGTTTGAAAATTGGCGGTAGGACTATATATCATCAAAGTTACCTCCTTCTTTCTGTGTAAAGATTATAAGTGTGAAGTCACCTTCTCCAAATGATGGTAATGACCAGTATTATTGGTATTATCTGATTCGGGTAGTTTTTTTTGTCAAATCAGCATATAAAGCTATTTGTAGAAATTCCTAGCATCCCTCTGATAAGGTTTGAAAGTTGGCTTAGCAATTCTAGGACCTCAACGTATTCGATCATTTCTTTGGCAGGATTTCCAGGGTAAGCTCTTAACTAACTTGGAATTATGTAGATGACATATTGGGGAGCATCCTTACTGTGAAACCTGCTTTGGTGTGGAGGAATCTTTGGTTTATATTATAAGACTACATTGAAGCACTTGTTATTTGGGAACACCTAATTTCTCGTATTCATCTACAAGGATTTTTCAACAGCAATTTTAAAGATTGGTTGGTTAGAAATCTTTCTAAAAAAGAGGGTTCAATTTTGACGATGATTGGCAGCTTATTTTTGGGGTTACTTGTTGGCTTATTTGGAAGTGGGGTAATAGTAGAGTTTTTGCAAGCAAAAATCTTAGGAGTAAGATTTCAATCATCATAGCCCAAGTTAATGAGATTAAAAGAGTTAACATTATGGCTAATGAGACTAAGCCTTTGCGACATGAATGTTTGATTGGTTAGGTCCCTCTAAGAGAAGAATGGAGGAAACTTAATACAAATGGTGCCTTTAAAGCTTCAATTGGTGTGGCTACAGTAGGTGGTCTGTTAAGGGATCAAAATGGATTTTGGAAGGGAGGCTTCTCTATGCGCATAGGTAATTGTACTCCTGTTGCCATTAAGCTATGGGAGGTTCTGCAAGGATTAAAGTTAGCTTAGGCAGTTGGTGTTTAAAATCTCATCTTGAAGGTGGATTTAACATAATGATATACACGTGAGATAAAATAATAGAGTAGAAAACATATTTTAGTTTTAACAACATATTTACTAATCAAAATAGAATAAGAGATGCTATGGTTAATAATCGAGACACCAAAGTTAAGAAATATAATGAATAATTAAATGTCATTATACAAATTTGAATTCAAAATGTCAAAAATTTTCCATCAGGCTTGCAATAGAAATTAGGATTTAATGTTATAGAATAATATGTTTTGTTGTACTTGGAATGAAGGAAAAATATAATAATGGCATTTGATGCTCAATTATATATCTGTTAGGACATTATCTAAATATTCACATTTCCTAAATATAAAATTATTCTTAACTCTTTATTAGCCATGAGTATTATTGACTGTGATTACAATATTTCATATGAGAGTAAGTAAGGAGTTTTCTTTAGCCATAAGTGTTACTTAGTGATCATGTTCATCTTTCTTTAATTCTCTCTATAGCCAACCTCCCTTTTAATATTAAACGTACTCTCGCCAATCAAATTGAACACTTGCCTATCTTCCTGCAGAGAGCTGTATTTATGATACTTCATTACATTTGCTCAATCCCTACAGTATACTCCCGTTACCATTTTTAAACAAGAAGTATAAAAATTATTCTTTCTACCGATCGTCCAAAGGTAAAAAAAAATCATCCAAAGTTTCCATCTAGAACAGTGTGGTTTGAAAGCTACTACAATAAAACAATGTGTGAAGTTAAAAATTCCAATGGAACTCATCTCTCAAAGGGTAAACGTTAAAAAAAATAGTATTTATTTTTGCAGGTCTATGAAAAAGAATGTCATAATATAGACTTACAAACTTTAATTCGACCTACTTTATTAAATTTAATCTCAAATGCCTTAGTCCATATCTAAACTTAAATAATCTAAGTTGATAGAAATTGCATTATATCACGTGCCATGCCAAAAACATACCAATTTAGGTATATTTGACAACATCTAGCAAGTTCAATTATTGATCCAAATGTTCTCCTACGAATGAAAGTTTGAGCTGAACTTAGCTAAAAGTTTAAATTTTCTGATCATGATGTATTGAAGACAACTACTCTAAACCTTCTCTTCTCTCCCTTTTCCGCCCCCCAACCCCCTATAATATATCGCTAGCATACATTCTCCCTAAAATTTTAATGTTAACCTTGCATGAAATCTTAAAGCTATAGCTACCTCAATATATTTTTGTGCTTTCTCTTTACTCTATCATTTTGTTATGGATTTTTGGCCAGAGATTTTTTTATGTAAGATCCCATTTTCATCAAAGTATTTTGTCAAGGATCCTAAAAACTCAATTTTGCTATCACTTTGTTACCTCTACACCAAATTGTCTTTTAACCATAGCAAAGTTAGAGAGAAACACCTTATTAGTTTCATATTTTTCCCTTGGCAAATAAACTCATATGGCTCTACTATAATTATCCATTATTGCTAAGAAATAATATGTGTATGACAAACTTTTAGTATGATACTTTCATTACAAATCAAAATGTATTAATCCACAAATGCGTGAAGCTTTATTATTAATTAATGAAAAGAGACTTTTAGTCCATTTGGATTTATGACAAATTTCGCATTTCTTAGTATCACTTCTAGTAGATTCAAAAGCACATATCTCATAAATATAAAAAAGAGTACGATAAGATGCATGTCATAATCATTAATGCCATAGATCCTCATAGTTATCTTTCTTGGTCGCTAAAGCCATATGATTCTAAATGCTCCTCAAATAATATACACCATTCCACAAATCACCCAGTACAATTAGTATCCTTCAGGTGGCACCCAGTATAACATACATTTTCAAACAATAAGTAACAATGCATTGCATATCATCACTTACTTATCTAAAAAAATCAAATTGCATTTAAAGGTATGTATATAACGCACATATTTAAATAATATTTTTAATCAACCCTTATATTCTCATCTTTAACGACATTCAATGTCACTCTATTTGGAATAGTGAATGCATTTCCAAGATTTAGATCATGAATATTTTAAACCTGTCTAATTTTGCCCTTATAAAATGTCACTGTCAAATTTCCATTCTGTCATACTCTCACAATTAGAACTCTTACCATTAAGAGTCTGTGCAATTTGATTTTTTAACATTATTAGGTCCTAAAAAAGTTATTAAATGCTCCATTTGGGTTAAAAATAATTGAGGGAGTGATATGGTTGCTTTATCACTTCTATCTTATCTTTGACTTAGGCCACTAGTGTCTTATATTGCATTAATATAGCCACATCCCTTGCCTCTACCACGACCATAGGCACCTTTACCCTATTTTAGTGGGTATACATTTTGTTAATAGCATTTTTCCACAATATTTTCCAACTTCTTGCAATGAGAGCAAATAAGGGTTCCCTTGTAGCACCCCACTCCCGCGAAGACCCGAACCTGATATCGACGGTGATATCCGAGCCCGTGACCCGCGAGGGTGGCGTAATCGATCAAACACTACTTTTTAAAACTTGCTGTGACATTTTCTTTTCTTTCAAAACAATTGAGTGCGCAGAAAACAATAGACATTTTAGCCCGATTTAATACAAAACATTTCCAAATATAAAACAATTTCAATCACATTATACAATTACACATAGTCAAATGGGGCCTACCAAAACAAATCACTATACTAATGCAGATGTGAACGACACTGATCCCGACCCTTGACTCTGTCTTGCTAACGGTAGTCATACTCC
>JANZLD010000001.1:2839439-2862376 GCA_026413575.1 Erythroxylum carthagenense
GCGACACTTGCCTGTACCAAATCCTAACCCGATCCAAATTACCAATTTACCCGTCACTCCGGTAACGGGATGTTACATCCCTAACTTTATTAAGCTGACTTAATTAGTGCCATAACCAGCATGCTCCATATGTTGTCCACCTTTTGTCACAAATAATGAAAATTGAATTTGTCCCTTCTCCTTACTATGTCATACTGTAACCCCTCCTAAAAAAATTTGAGAATACTTTGACCAAGTTAGGAAATGGTTCTATACATGAAATTGATGAATGTACAATGAAATACTGATCATTTCAACCAAGCAAGAATTTGTACACCTTTTGATTTGCTTTCTCCTCTTCTATTTGACTTATCATTCCACAAGTGTAATATGGGATGTCAAAGATAAGTTCCAACTGAATCCAAGGTTCCTTCATCTTTGTGTAGTAGTCAATGAGGGTCAAACCTTCTTACTTTAGTCAACTAATTGTGCTAGTTGATACTCTTTCGATCCACTTTCATGATCATATTGCCTATGTATTTCATTCCACACCTATTTAGTGTTGTCAATATATGCCACGATCGGCTAAAGCACAGTTCAAAGGCATTGAAGATCCACACCACTATCATGGAATTACACTTGTATATGCTCCTCGATTGGGATAACCATATGTAAGAGGTCTCTTTAGAGTTCTGTCAATAAAGGCAAGTTTATTTTTAAACCTTATATTGTTCTTTAAAGTTTTGGCCTCGATAAGATGGTTTAAGCCATTGAGCAAAAGTTGAGTAATTGAAGTCCTTGGATTATCTGACAAATTCAAATAGTATAATGAAACAATTTTGCTTAACAAATTTCCTCCTCCACTCATGATTATAGATGCAAGGTTCTACATGAATAACGCCACAAGAACTAAGAAGTATTGTTGAGTTAGAAGTCATAAGACACCAAACAGAGTTTTGTATAAGTGATTGAAATCCCTAAATTAGGAAGACTTTAATAGCATAAACCAGTAGAAAATAATTTAAGTTGATTATAAACAAATGAGAAAAAAAAGGAAATTAGATAAAAACCTCATATGTCAAATAAGGCATATGAGCATCCAATATATATCTATATGGCCTTTACAAACATTACAAAGCAAGATATACTATATAATTACAACTAAAATAAGGAGGAGAAAGTAAAGTAGAAAATAATAAAAAGAAATATAATGGTCAAGAGAAACGTTTTGACAATTCACATGACACCTTAGCTTTGAGGTTATATAAATACCCATTCTTAACACATTTGTAGTAACCATTGCTTTTAAGAACGAAGTGAAAAGACATTAAATACTGTGGAGTTCCCTTTAAATGGATAGAACTCATATATTTAAAGAGGTTCAAGTAAGGACATTAAATTGTATATATATATATGAGACAAAATTATTCCTAGAGTAACTTTAAATCACAAACCTCATTTTAGAAATGTTAAGCCTTACACATAATGCACACAAGAAGTTTAAAGTATATAAGTAAGGATTATTGTTAGATTTAGAACACATAAATTTGAGTGATTATATGAGTTTGAGGTCTTAGGGATATGGAATTATTAACATGTCAGACTTTATTTTTAGTGTTCTTTCTTTAAAAAATTATGATTGTGTTTATCCAATAAACATGAAATAAATCAATATAAATCTTATAAAAATATTTTTATTAAATTATATATCAAGTGTGGGGTCATCATTTCAAAAGAATCATGGTTACGAAAGCAAAACAATCATATTATATTCTAAGATCAAAACAAGCAAAATACCTTAAATCTAACAACAGGTGGAAGACTTTTGGATTAATGCTAAATAAAACATCTTAGGCTAACAAAAAGCAAAACAACATGTTAAATAAAAAGAGAATCAACAAAATAAATAATGAATAAAATGATTGACCAAATGACTAACAAAAATCATGTATCAATTAATAAAATAAAACAACAAGCAAGTATAGGGCGAAACAACAAATTAACATAGTGATATACACGTGAGATAAAATAATAAAGTAGAAAACATATTTTAGTTTTAACAACATATTTACTAATCAAAATGGAATAAGAGATGCAATGGTTAATAATTGAGACACCAAAGTTAAGAAATATAATGAATAATTAAAAATAAATAATTAAATGTTATTATACAAATTTGAATTCAAAATGTCAAAATTTTTTCCATCAGGCTTGTAATAGAAATTAGGAGTTAATGTTATAGAATAATATGTTTTGTAGGACTTGGAATGAAGGAAAAATATAATAATGATATTTGATGTGCAATTATATATCTATTAGGACATTATCTAAATATTCACCTTTCTTAATTATAAAATTATTCTCAACTCTTTATTAGCAATGAGTATTATTGACCGTGATTACAATATTTCATATGAGAGTAAGTAAGGAGTTTTCTTTAGCCATAAGTGACTTTACCTAGTGATTATGTTCATCTTTCTTTAATTCTCTCCATAACCAAACTCCCTTTTAATGTTAAACGTACTTGTGTCAATCAAATTGATACTTATCTTCCTGCAGAAAGTCGTATTTATGATACTTCATTACATTAGCTCAGTCCCCTGGTGTACTCCCTTTACCATTCTTAAACAAGAAGTATAAAATTATTCTTTCGACTCACCGTTCAAAGATCAAAAAAATCATCCAAAGTTTCTATTTAGAACAGTGTGGTTTGAAAGCTACTATAACAAAACAATGTGTGAAGTTAAAAATTCCAACGGAACTCATCTCTTAAAGGGTAAACGCTAAAAAAATAGTATTTATTTTTACAGGGCTATGAAAAAAAATATCATAATATAGACTTATAAACTTTAATTCGACCTATTTTATTAAATTTAATTTCAAATGCCTCAGTCCTTATTTAAACTTAAATAATTTAAGTTGATAGAAATTGCATTATATCACGTGCCATACCAAAAATTGTACCAATTGAGGTATATTTGACAACATTTGGCAAGTTCAATTATTGATCCAAATGGTCTCCTATGAATGAAAGTTTGAGTTGCTCTTCTCTCCGCGCCCCCCATCCAATTATTGATCCAAATGGTCTCCTATGAATGAAAGTTTGAGTTGCTCTTCTCTCCACACCCCCGATCCCCCCGCCCCCCCTTAAGAAACGAAAGCAAGCTATTCTAAAGTTTAGCTCACATCAGTGGAATGGACTACACGATACTCGTTATGGACTCGTCTAGATTAATTAGGATGTTACAAAGTGATGTTATGTTACTATCAAAGAAGAAGTTTAACTCGCGCATCCCTCATTCTGTTGCTATTGTATACAAGAAAGTTTTTTTTCCTCTTCTAAAAAGATTGATGTTTGGCAAAACAATTACTGACGGACCCCATCACTATACTCGACGTTTTGATGGGGCACCATAACTATCAGGGCCTATCAATATCACTTCAACTTGATATCACATATTTTTAGTTAGACTTAACTCGAATAAGGATGATCCTCTTTGCTTCTCACTCCCATAATTCATGTGTTTCTTTATCACAAGTTTCAGGCTTATAGGGTCAAGACTGACTGATCGTCAATCTTGATTAGAGATATGCGATGTGCATGCTTCCCCTACTCTTTGTTTGTACTCTCTAGGACTTTTTTGAACTAGAACTATGATAACATGGCAATGTAACCCATATTAGTCCATTGTCTGTCAATGATATCTTATATTGTCCTACTGCTTGAAATGGCTCGACGAGGACTTTAAGAAGTTGATGATGTATCCAGTTATTTTGAAAACTTCACCTTTTCAGTGGACAAGTTTGAATTTGCATATTACCGGTGACTAATTTGGTTGGTTTCAAATGGTACCTGACATGTGATTTTAATTTAACAACGATTTTTAAAAGCAATAAATTTAGGAATGACTCAAATTACTTCTTGAATTTTTACTAAAAATTCACTTAACAGTATTTTTTGATATTCGTTAAATAAATTCTACGACAAGAATATCCAATAGAAATCTTGCTGAGACGCGAAATCTTGAGAGATCTATTAGTACGCATTCCTTACATCTAATTAATAGAGAAGTTGTTTCCGATCATTAAATAAATTTTGATCTTTTTAATTATAGTTACATATTATATACAATATGTACTTTATTAAAGAAAATGACTAAAGATTGCATTGAAACATAATTTATACATTTAAGTTTTATTTAATAAAAAGAAAATAGGATGATATCTTTAAAGAATGCTTATTACAAGATGCTGGAGACAATTAACTTAGAGCATGGCACAGGGAAAGATAAGTTCCAAGTTAGTAGAAACAAAATGGTCCCATGGAGCTTTGGAGTATATCATCAATTTTACAGACATGAACGTCAGTGAAAAGTTTCAAAAAAAAAAGGACCAATCAAAACGATCATGCTAAGTTGTTTCAATCATATGTATGCGTACGGGGAGCTATATATATGGGGCTTTTACATGATCGAATCTGACAGAAAATGGGAGCAATTGAACTGCAATGGTAAGCAATTATGTAAACCCAGCTAATGTCTTTGTCCTACCAGACCACCATGTCCAAAAGAGTCGTAACCTGTAGAATTGAGATTGTACTTCTCATCCCCTTTCCTTTGATACATATTCACTCAACAGCTCACACGCATATTTCTACTGCATAGAATATTTCAGTGGTTTGTAATTGGTATAATAGTATGATACATTTTCTTGTGTCCCTATTATAAGAGTTCTCTGGCGAAGAGATGCATATGATCCCTCCATGTTTAGATAGATAGGATAGGGGGGAAAAAATAAAAAGAATTGGAGCAAACCTGATCAAGGGTCTAAAGGAATCTGTAGTTTAGGTAGCCAATATGTCACTATATATGTCTCTTCTATTCATTTACTTGTTATTTTCTTATGTCCTCCTACTTGAGAGAAAAGCAGAATAAGAAGTAGCAGAATGGCTTTAGGGAAGGCTCCAAGAATAGGAGCATCTTTCAAGTTATGATTTTTGGTAGGGAGTAAGGGGGTCTTCTTGCTGCTAAGTTAGGTGACTGTGTCATGAGCTCTTCAAGAGAACGCATCTTTATTGAAAGATGCTAAAGAGATAGACCCATTTACAATGTCAGGATGTAACGTAAATTCCTTCACCGACTATCACCCTTTTGCCAGTTGCTACTTTGCAGGGTTCTGCTACAAAGCTCTCTGGGATTCCTCTATATAAATCTTCCCTTTTTGGTACATTCCATAAAGAATAAATGCACAATGTAACAGTGGAGACCAACTTTGTATATATTTATGCATAAATGATTCTTCAATTTAACTTTCTTTTGACTCGATGCACGACCAGCCAACTCATTCTATCATCTCCTTCTTCCCGCATCTCAAGTGAGATCGATTGTAAAATATTATCGGGTGGCATTCAAGATTTAGATCAAAGAAAATATTGCCATGTTAATTAATGGTCAACATAACATCAACGGTATTAGCATTAAGATAATCAGAATAACGTCCATATGTATCAGAAAACATGCACGATGTCGCTGTACCACTATATCCTTGGGTCACAAACGCATAAAAAGAATATAAGAATGAATTTATATAATGGCCAGTAAAGCCATTGCACAGTCTACCACGAATACTCTGACAATACCAAGTACAGATCAAAATCATTAATATAGACCAGAGTTGGCAACTTATGATATCCATATATCAAAGAATCGCCCGAATGTTTTGATTCAACACCATAAATCATATACATTGCATCCCTACCCAGCCTCTTTGTGCAGAACCTACTAGCTACTGTACATCTCTTTATACTAATTTTTCTTTTTCGATAAGAATGAATAAGAAAATCCAACCATTTGTCTTGAATGATCTCAAGTACCATTATAGTGAAGATCTCAAGTACCATTATAGTAGAGCTCCCTTGTTTCTTTTCTTTTGATTTCTTTGGTTACATGCGCACTGCATCAATGCACTGGCAGGAAAAGAAAAGATGTGGAGCAAGGTCCAGTGATAGTAGGACAACGTTTGAATCCTTATTTTATTACAAACTTGTTACAATTAAATCCCACTATAAGAACTTTTAGTAAATGATAAATAAATGTAAGGACTTGCGAGTACGCAAAACTCCATTATTTCCTTACGATCCTTAGTTAAGAAAAGTTGCCCTATATGTTCCAAAATGATCTTACGTAACATGTTTAATGAAGTTATGTTTTGGTAGATTTGATTTGGCCACCCTTCAATTAAGAACACGCTTAGGGCACTTCCTCGTTCAATGTATGATTTTACCTTATAGAAGCTTCTAAATGTCTTTGAAAAAATAATACCCTAAACATAAAGTTTGCGAAATTGTGTTGATATACAAATGAGGATGATGATAACATGGAAATCCCAGTATACAAATGAGGATGATGATAACATGGAAATCCCAGTATACAAATGAGGATGATGATAACATGGAAATCCCAGTCATAAGCACAAAAAGGTAATAAATCTTAGTGATGGCAATACGCAAGTATGAAAGAGGGCATAGGATTCCCAGAACCTTTCTCTTTAACAAGAGCGTGCTTTGTAGAAAAGATAGAGGAGAAAGTGAGTGCAAATGACAAATTCCAAAACCCCAAAACCTTGAAAAGGTGGCTCTTGTACCAAAAGATGGTGACCCCCCACCACGTATATATAGCTGTAGGAATGCCAAGCTAGTGAACCCCAACACTCACTTATAAAAGCTAAATTTGTATAAAAGTTTTGTATATGCCAAAAAAAAATTGGTTTCACACGTGGGGCCTTATTTCCCTTTAATTTTATTCCTTTCCTTTTGTTTTTTAATTTTCTTTATTACAAAGTTATATACGATCAAAGAAGGAATACCTTGCTACTAGTCTTTGTACAAGCTTCACATTTCATGTGAGGAAGTTGAAAAGAAAAAAATAGATAATGACTTGTTTGTTTCTTCAACTACAACAGCAACAATTCAGTATAAATCTCGCTGAATGCAGAGAAATTGTTTTTAATCAATTCAATTAAATTCCTTATTATTGTATTTAGACCACATTTTTATAAAATATAACTTCAACACACAACTACAGCACCATACAGATTCTTAAAACAAAGGATATTAAATCAAGGTTTTAATTTTTTTTCTACTTGGTTTGGTGAAAGTGTGTAAGGTGGAATCAACCCTGTATTTAATATATATTGAGCCTTAAGCTTTCTCTGTAGGGTAAAACAAACCCTCTTTTTCAGCCTTCTTTTTCGACTTTCTTGTCCTCTTTTTCGACAAGTCCAACTTGTTTTAGGCGGAAAAGAAATAATTAGGAAGAGCCTAAACAAATCCTCATCATTTGGGTCCCGTTGGAAACAAAAGTAAGGAATATCGTTTATAAATAAGCTACTAATTGGAATACTTATGGGACACAACACAAACAACAAGACACAACTAACATCAGCTTAGCCAAAACATTCAACAGGATTTGCATTGTATTCTATCAAAAAGGCACCTCACCTCGGAAAGTTTGTCCCACAATGAGTTTGTAGTTTGAACATGTGTCTTCGCCAAGGATGGATTGATATTTAAATTAGGACCGCGAATCATGCACTATTAGCAACTGTATATAAACCGTAGTCTTGTTGTTAGTCCAAAGAATTCGACTTGGAGACAATGTTTAACTACCACCAATGGTGCAAGTGTAATGCAGCAGTAATTGATGAACTGTTTCTTTCATTTACAACCCTTTTCGTTTTGGATTCTTTTTTTTTTTTTTTCCCTGCCCTCTTTTTCGTTATGCTCTCTTTTCTTGAAAAGTTGGAGTCGCAAGGCAACAAAATAGATATAAAATTGAGACCTTTTCAATGGCAAAGGGGCTCAGTAATTAAGGGGAAATGTCACTTAAAGAGATGATATCATTAGCAATATTATTTCTTCATTAATCTCTCAAATCATCAGGAATAAGCAAGATGGTTTGGGTTTTGTTCTTTTTTCTATGTTGGTGTCAATTTGTAATGAGCGTGGCCTATAAACTTGTATAGGTCCCCATCAAGTTTAGGCATCATTAGCTAAAGACCATTGAGCAACAAAAGGGAATAGTTCTCATTATCTAGAGACTATTTACCATTATAAAGTAATGGCTCAAAGGTGATCAAATGGAGCCAAACTTAAAGGAAAAGCTGAATAAAGGAAAATGACCCACATTACTACATACTATCTGGGATCAAATTCACGAGAAAGAAAACTGTACAAATCACAAAAATGAATAAGTGATTCTCCTAAAACCTTTAATCCTATGAAATGAATTCATTTTTCTTAATCAATTATAAAGATAGATTGATGGAAATACATGCAGTCACTGTTCAGAATAAGTAATTATTGTAATAACTAAAACCAAAATTTAAAAAAAGTTGGCCTAGAGCCATCTCCGCTGACGGGCTGGAGATCAAAGGTAAGTTGATATGATAAGCTTATTGAATATTTAGTATCTAATGATTCTCGCAATCCCTTTTTGTGGAGATTTGAAGCTCCAAAATGCCCCACGTGCTATTTCTTTTTTGCCTGAAATTTTGACAGAAAAAGAAAAGAGAGGCTGTGACATTGCAGCTTATGGTTGGCTCCTAAGACGCTCTGCTTAACATCATGACTTCAGCAAAAAGCCAAGTAGATTAGCCCCACCCCTTCCTCTAATCAAATGCATTCATCTCTATGGGAACTTGGGCCTCACCAAGCTCCATTTATAATCACTTGATTAGCTTGGGTTTCCTTAACCTAATTATGTTTTCTTAATTGAAGATTTAAATGTCTACTCCAATTAAATTGTTGAATGATTCAGGTCAAAGTTATTTTCTGATTTTTTATAACAATAAAAATATTGTGGTATTAAAATTTTCAAATTTTAACTTTGAATAAATGTGTTTTAAATTATTGCATAGACACTCCTACTAAAATTAGATCGGAATAGTAATACAATATTTGTCACATACGAAATAATTAATTATGTAATAGTTTTTACTAAAATAATTTAACAAAATTTAATAATTTTTTTAGTATTTCTAATCCTATGAAGAATATTTTCAATATTTTAAAAATCAGACTAGAAGTTTATTAGATCTTTATAGAATGTGTTAAAAATTGAATAAAATTAAATAATTTAAAATATGATTGAAGGAGGGTGTATCTATAGAAAAATTAATTGAAAAATAAGATTATTAAATAAAAATTAATTAGTTTATTTTGGTTTATAAAACTTAATTAGTTTAGATAATTAAATGATTAATTAATAAACTGATTGAATTTTAATAATAATAATTATTAAAATAAATCTAACTAGAAAATTAAAAACTTAACGAAAAAATTGATCAGTTTAAAGCTTTTATAATTAAACTGGACGAATCACTTTAATTTTTTAATCGTTGATATTTTTAGTAATTTAGATTAATAGAAATATTGTTTTAAATGAATAAAATTACAAGTGAAATTCTCATCTTTATCCCAGTTTGTCTTTAACAATTTTTGATACATGATAAAGTATAAAAACTCTTATAAGGATTTGAACAACATGGAAAATAATACTTGCAACAATTTCTACTAATGAATTGGTTAATAATAAATAAGTCATAATCCTAGTCAGTCATATAATGGTGAATTCGTTCCGGTTCCAACGAGATTTATAAGACACTCAATTCTTTGTATGGTTGAAATATAAAATTAAAGTAAAAATAATGAGACTTTGAGCAAGATTGATGTCTTTGGTCTTCATATTCTACATGTTTTCTCTTTGTAATTTCATAGTGGAGATTGGCCTAAGATTAAGCTAGTCAAATTATTCCTCCCCATAGTCTATAAGGTGGCCAGAGTTTTGAGAAAATAAACATATATATATATGTATCAACCAGTCTCTCCTTTTATTATGGAGCCCCTAGTGCCTCTCCGGAGTTGCAATATCTTAAAACTTCTTCATCATAGTTCCTCAAATGCCCTAATTCTCACCATTTTATATATTTGTCAAATCATGCTTTCAACTTTAATGTAATGTTGTGATTGATATTGGTATGGAACACCCTCTAAAAATGTGGTGGTTTTTCATCACCCGTTGCCAAAATTTAGAGCCATAGTTTCAAGTTCAAACTCATTATGTCTCCTCCCCTTTCTTTTTCTTTTTCTTTTTAGCTATGCATACAAAAATAGTGACTTACTTCCGTGATTCTAAAATTGTAGATTACTGATAATATATTCTAGTTGCGAGTAATTATAATAATTAAAGATAATACAAATATAATTATAATAAATTGTGATAATAATAAATTTGACCAGCCGTAACTATAATATTTCTATTACAAATTCAAAATTTAACTTTATTTATTTTTCAATATTTTAACATTATATTTTAATCATGATTCATGATCATATTTTAAAATTTCAAAGACATCAATATGACATATCAATTCAACTGTTAGAGTAATTAAAACCAAAGCAGATGATTTTTCTCACACTATCAAATGGGACCCGTGAATTGTGTTGTTTTAATTTATGCATCTTTGCTAGAAATTGTCAAAGATTACGAAAAGTTCTTTAAAATTTACAGTCATCAAATCACAACAAGAAACAAAAGAGCCAGGACAACGAAGATGACCCAAAAGAACAAAGCTCACCTTCAGTGAAAGCCACCTCAAAAAATGACAAACTTATGGCATAATGATGGGATGAGAAAGATCATGAAGGATACAGTGAATGAACTTTTCGAAATAGTAGCTCTTGCTGGGGTTTCTAACACACACACACACATATATATATGTATGTATGCATGTATTAGGTTCTCATATACTTGGAAAGTGTTAGCAAAATAAGCTTTTACATAGGGTACCACCAGGGTCGGTCTTTCTTGGGGTTTTCTCGCTCTTTGATGGCTGCTTGTGGGACAAATATCCACCGACCCCTTCTGTATATCATCTTCCACTTTTTACATGGCCACTCTATAGATTCCCTCTTCTTTCTCTTTATTAAAAAATACGTATATATTTATTATATTCATTTGTTTTACGTGATAATAAAGAGCATCTAACGTTTAGTTATCTTTTTACTACTCATTACTTGAATAACCCTAATGGGTAGCTCAAATTTTCAAAGAAAGAAAAAGAAATCTTGAATTTATGTATGTTGTGTCTATATATGTCCTGTCACCGTGTTCTTTCGAGTTATATATCCTTGGTTTCACTTTCATGGAGTTTTGTGTTCTGTTCAATCAGCAACTACTCCCCTTCTTTTGGCGGGAGATTTCATTGTCAAGAAAGTGACCAATCAAATGCCGATTTGTAATTTTCTAGTCCCCTCACGAAGGGGTTCCACCATTTTAGGATTTGAAAAATCTCGATAAGGTTAAGAGTGTTCTTTTATCTCCATCTACTTGGCACATAGTTGCCTTGTCCACGTGGAATTTCACATTGTTAATTAGGTAATACCTTAAACTCTGTTCAATGATTAAATAGTATTTGTTTCCAAAATTCTACCAAGGAACATGTAGGTTTAGAGCCCTATGAACTATACAGTTTTGGTGAGCTGGGCTATTTTCTAATTCTTTTTTAAATGAGGAATAGGAGAAAGTTGAATTGTAACTATGAATTTTGGTTTTAGTTTCTATATATTGGGATTGACTAGTCGGCTAAGTGAGGCCCACACTACATGAAATAAATTCTTCTAGGCTTTAAGTTCAAAATTATCAAATTATTATTGTAGTTAGGTTTGTGTCCTTTCAATGAAAGAATTTAGGGGCTTTGTATTGCTTTCTTTTTAAAAACAATTACGTGTTGACTTGGTAATGTATGATATAGTTGAAGGGAAATTCTTTACAAGAAGATGGTGTTTTGGACTACCAATGGTGATAATTAATAATATCATTGGATTATAGTCTCTTTATTGGAGTTACAACTTCAACAATATTTGTACTAACAAATACTAAACTCTACGTTGTTATTATAAATAAATAGATTTCATTAGAAATACCATTTAGTAGTAATGCCCTAGAATAAGTTTCAATACTATTATATAGTAAATAGCATCAATAAAACCATAATATTTGAACTTTATAATATAAAATTTTATGGGGTTTCACCATCATATATATAGGAATTTCAATAAATTATTACTATATCTATAATGGGATTGATCATAAGGTCTTTGATATATAACATAATTTATACATAAAGGATAAGATTGAATCTCTCAACGATGACAGCGACAATGACGACGACGACGACGACGACGACGACGATGACAACAACAACAACAACAACAACAACAACAACAACAACAACAATAATAATAATAACAACAACAACTCAATAAAAATCTCGCTGATATGTAGATATGAAGGGGTTTAGTAGTACGTAACCTTACTTCTAACTAATAGAGATATTGTTTTCAAATGACCACATGAGGGAAAAACTTTGAAATAAGTAATAAATTAATTAACATGATAAAGATAGACAAGGTTAATAATAATAATAAGACTAAGTAGGAAAAAACTTAGGCTAAATTTCTAAAAAGTGAGTACCACATATTAAAAAGTTCAAATTAAATATAAGAAGAAAATTTTAAAAGACCTAAGAGAACGATCTCTTTATTATAGATTCTTTTTTTAAACTAAATCTCTTACGAGAGGTTATTTATCTTTATCTTAGTACACCCGCACCTTATAAATATTTAGAAGAACCTAAATAGACTACTACTAATTGCCATTTTTTGACAAATCACCCCGTATTTAGAGTGAGATGCTCAAATATATTTCAAGACATGGATTGGGGTCGACGTTTTGAATCTCTATTGATTACAAGCTGTAATTTTCAGCCATGAAATTCTCTTAGGTAGAAATTTTGACTTTTAAGAGAACGGTCGATTTTGATTTTGTAGCTTCCCTTTTGCTCAAAATTCAACACGGTTTTGGAAAGAAAGTTTCTTAGTTGACACCTTAGATTTTCCACATGTTGCACTTCTTCTTTCCCAATTTAAGGAACGCCATTTAACGTATGTGAAAAAAGTTTAACCGAAAGACATGTCTACTTGTTCAAGATTTCTCATTTTTATACTCTTTTTGCGGTTTAAGAACGAAGGAGAAGGAGAGGGGTTGTAGTACACTTTTGCAATTATAATGTACTCAACTCTCCACAATTTTATTATAACTCTTCCCTGTGATATTTAATACGTAAAATTGCATTTAACTCTTATTTGAATAAATATACAAGAGAAAGTTATTGTGCCCATGAGGGCATAATCTTAAATTGTGCATAACTTATATGGCAAATTACTATAACGTACTTATCACATCTAGTTGGTAAAGATTAATCCTTTATCATAATAAAGTCACGAGAATAACATTTTTGAAAAATATGAAGAGAAAGTTTCATACAATTGATGACTCTTTTTCGACTCTCACAAAACAGGAAACCTTATACACTTAAATTTTCCGTTTACCCTAGTTATATATATATATATCAAAATTGTATCGAAATTCATAAAGCAAATAACATGTATAAATATTGTTGTTGTATCAATAGTAGGACCTATAAATCTAAGATTTACTGTTTAGGTATATTACTTGCATTTTTATTTTAATTCAACAACAGACTAATGTTCATACAACTTTGTGCAAATGTGGACCATCTTTTCCTTCTCAATCAAAAATAAAGTCTACTGGAGATTTAAATAATATATCATTATATTTAAAATGTATCAAATAAATTCTAAAAAATATTTATATTAATACTTGAAATTATATATTTTTGAATACCACTTCTCATTATCGTGTGATGGGAGTGGGACTCCTTTTAACCCTAAACGTATGTGGGGGAAATGGGGAAAGTGGGAGTGTAGTCATGAGTCATGAGACTGAGGAGGCTCTTCAGTCTTCGTCCATTCATTAATAGTAACAGTGTACAAGTCATGAGTTTCAGAGTCTTCATTTTTCAAACTTCTCTTCATACCCGCGCACTAAGGCAAGAATCCGTTGATCCAAATTAATTATATATTGCCAGCCCAAAGCTCTTACATTATAGTACGTCATATAATAAGCAAAAACCAGACATCACTGTCCACACGACACAACTTGGTCTAATGTAAGAGAGAGAAGGGTTTCTGTGACGTTTCAAATAAAGTAGAAGAAAGAGAGGGAGTGAATACAGATTAGGAGAAAAATTAGATCATCATCACTCACACACTCAACTACCATCTCCACACAAGTTCCAATCGTTACAGTGACTCCACCCATCCCATCTACTGTGATTATTGATCTACGCCTTCTTTTTCATCAAGATATGTTATGTACTAGCAGTAGTAGTAGTGGTATGTACAAGGGATACTCGAATATCGAGGAAGCAATGAATTGCCGTTTCAGTCGGATGCCTTCTATTCCATTTTTGGTCCAGTGTCTGGTACAGTGAGACCCTTTTCGTTGAACGTCAACTGAGCTTGAAAGTTTAAGTATCCGAGGCGAATATATTGTCTATATAGGGTACTAAGTGATGGTTTTTCGGAGGTCCGTTTGAACCCAACAGTGTGGAGATCGAAAAGAGGAGGGAAAGATTGTTGGGTCCTTTTTTTTTTTTTAATCTTATTGAGCTTTTAGGTGTGTGTGTGTGTGTTTTTTTTTTTGGTGTTTCGTAAAGGGGTCGCCTTTATAGCATGCGAGTTGGTTTTGATAAAGGAGAAATAGGGAGCGTCAAAGGAAGGGGAAGACGGGCAGAGAAAGAGTAAATAGTGAGTGATTGGGAGTAAGGGAAAGAGTAAATAGTGAGTGACTGGGAGTAAGGGAGTTGCTGACTACAGAATGAAAGAAACAAAGAAGAAGATAAATGGAGGAAATGAAGATTCCAAGAAGAAGGAAAGACATATAGTCACATGGACTCCACAGGTTCTGAGTTTTTTGTTTGGTTTTTGTTGTTCTTGGGGTCATTTGTGATTAATTTTTGTTTGATTAGAGTTTGTATGATTTTTGGTGATGCAGGAGGATGATATACTTCGTGAACAAATTAGCTTGCATGGAACTGAAAAGTGAGAATATTTTCTCTTTTGTTCTTCATTCTTTCGGTGTCTACTAAGGGTTATTATTTGCTCTGTGAAGGGTCTAACTGTTCTGTTTTAACTGTAGCTGGTCGATTATTGCTGCTAAATTCAAGGATAAGACAACGAGACAGTGTAGAAGAAGGTCAGTGGAATTTTATTCATGGGGTTGCAATCATAATCATTACTTTAATCCTATGTTAGCTCAACTTAAAGCGGCTAAGAACTTCATCACTGGTTGACTTGAGGGTCAGATGGGAATTTTTGTTGTTGTTTTCCTCTTTTTAGCTTATGAAAGTCTTCCATTCTATCCTGATGGACAAGAGACTGTATATTGATTAGTATCTGCCTTTGATTTGTACTTCATTGTAGATGGTATACGTATTTGAACTCTGACTTCAAGAAGGGAGGATGGTCCCCAGAAGAAGACATGCTTTTATGTGAGGTAATTGTTTCTCAATTTGTTATGCACCAATCGCTCTGTGCATTCTCTTTTAAAGCTTTACCAGCGTGACTCTTTAGTCATTAATAGCTGTAATGCGTTCAGTGTAGTTTAACCTAACCTGCGGATTTACTGGGTTTGCGATCTGAAACGTTGAGATCATCTGCAGGCTCAGAAAATATTTGGTAACAGATGGACAGAAATAGCAAAAGTTGTTTCAGGCAGGTACATAATATTCCTTCCCTTACTCATGCAAAAATCTTTCAAGGTAATGTGCTTATCTCAATTGCTTACGTTCGAAATTTATTGCCCCTACAGGACAGATAATGCTGTAAAGAACCGATTCTCAACTCTGTGCAAGAAAAGAGCAAAATATGAGGCCTTAGCAAAAGAGAATAAAACTACTTTTATTAACCCGAACAGAAAAAGGATCATATCTCATCATGGGTGTAACACAGATGAAGCACCAGCAGATGCAGGCCCTGTTAAGAAGCTAAGGTACAGCATGGTTTAGATGTCTGCATGCCACTGTAAGCTTTTATGATTCTTTAACAATGTATGACTCATTTATGTTGGAACTTCAGGAGATCCCATATCCCTGATCATGCAGAAAGTAACGAAGTCAGAGACAGATCTCACCTACAATGTGGAAATCAGCAACCTAGACCTCCATTTGCAGTATTGGCTCAAAATGTTCGTGATATTAATGTGGCTGGCCAGGATCCTGTATATAATGCTAATGAGGTTTCTTTTAATGGTAAGTCAGTTCTAGCAAATCTTATTTGGTTGGTTTTCTGTATTAGTTACTTTTAGAAAACCACACAAATGGGAGATTCCTACAAGGGATACTTTCCATTTTGAAAAGTGACATGTCTTGACCAATTTAGCCTGTCTTATTATTTTTCAATCTCATGACAGTTAGTAAATTGTATACTTGCTCTTTATCAACAGCTCAAAACAGCAGACTTCAAGGAACTTTTCTCAAGAAGGATGATCCCAAGATAACTGCTCTGATGCAACAAGCAGAACTTCTCAGCTCACTTGCACTAAAAGTCAGTGCTGAGAATACAGAACAAAGTCTGGAAAATGCTTGGAAGGTATATCATGCTCTGGCTGTATGGCACTTTTCAGCATACTGTGTTTTCATTGGTGTTGTACTTACAAGTGCATGCAACAGTACTCATGACTTATTTGACGCACATAGGTTCTGTTTGTCCTCATATTAGAATATGTGTACTTCAGGTACTCCGAGATTTCCAAAATCGAAGCAAAGAAAATGACAGCCTCAGACAAGGTATCCCTGACAGTGATTTTCAACTTGAAGATTTTAAAGACTTGATAGAGGACTTGAGGAGCATTACTGATGGAAATCAGCCATTATGGAGGTAAGAAAAAGAAAATGTTACATCCAGGTTTCACAAGGATCTGTACCTCATAGAAATTTTGTCTGGTCATTTAACTATATAGGCAGCCTGAGCTATATGAGTCTCCAGCCAGCTCTGAGTACAGCTCAGGATCAAATCTAATGTCATATACCGCACCTGAGAAAACAGAGGAAGCTCATACTGATATTGGTTCACTGCAAAAGGACATTGAAACTGAGTTGCAGTCAATTCTCGATGAAAAGCAAAACAGTGAAGGCAAATGTGAGAAAGGAATCATTTCCAGGACAAGCATTGCTGAAGGTATTTAACAGTGATATGTGATTTAATGACCTTCAGAACATTACTTGCTATGGGAGGATAGAATTTCATGGTATCATAATTGAATACTGTTGCAGTGGAGGTCTTCCCATCTTGCTATGAGTCAACAAACAATGATGTAGTGGTTTCTGCCTCATCTAGTATGGAGTTCAGCTCTCCTCTTCAAGTCACCCCACTTTTCAGATCCTTAGCAGCCACAATTCCTAGCCCAAAATTTTCAGAAAGTGTAAGTGACTCAACCTGTTAAGTTTTTACATTATGAGTCCAGTTGTTCAGATGAGTGATTAGCTTGTGAAGTTTTCCTTTATGTCTCTGTAGCATTGGTTGGTCATCTTTGACCGTGCTTATATGATTTAAATAATAAATTCTTATGGTTGCTTACACATTATAGGATTAGTGACATTTGCAGTTATCAACATAGTTTAATGGAATTATCACTTTGGCTTCTGTCACCCCTACTATTACTTGCAGAATTCTATGCGGATAAATGATTGTTCTTGGCTGAATTGTGAATCTGTGATGATGAGGAGTCTGCTAATGATCAATATATTAATGGGATTTTGTGTCTCCTGATAATGGAATCATTAACTGGAAACTTCTTAAGCAATTAAATCTTGCAATACTAGGATAGAATTTATTGGTGTTCATGGTATGTTGTCTACTGCTAAACACTGAGCCATATTAGGAAAACATAACATTTGCTGCTGATTCCAAGTTGAATCATCGATCTTAGAGGAATTAAGTAAACTATATAATGCTATAGGTACTTCCTAAAGATTTAGTTATCTATGGTGAATATTAATTTTATTCAAAACTGACAGATGTGAATATTAATTGTTCAAGGATTGAGATGCTTAAAATTTGTTATTAGCATTCTAGGCTAATATCCCCAAGACTTGCAAGCCATAATCTGTTATAGATTCTCATTTTAAATTCTCATGTTTATAAAATTGAGAACGGGAAAAAGGAGGTAGCTCCTAACATTAGGACAAGAGCTGGATTCCCTCAACCAATGTTCCTTCTCATCACAGTGTTACCGAAGCATCACTCATGGTTGTATGAAATACTGTTTAGCACAGTGGTTGGTTTATGGAAGTCATCTAGCAGTTTAGTTTTCAAGGGAACAAAGACCAAGAAACAGTTGCTATATTAGCAAAATGAACTGTCTACTATACATGACCAAAAACTAGAAAATGGGAAACTAAACTTAGGTCTAGTGTGGCTCTAGACAGCTAGCACAGCATTGATTAAACAGCTACTTAGGGATGCAATGCCTGAAAATACTTAATCTTTTCCCTCACAAGTCCCCTAAACAATCTGGCAAGCACGCCTATCTTATTAAACAAGAAATTGACAAGCAATTGGAGTCGTCCTAATAAGCTTCTCATGATTTTCCAATTACAGGGGTCGTGTAGGCATTATAATTCTCTAACTTTAGTGCAAAAACTAACCATGTCTTTTTTGTTTCTTTTTGCAGGAGAGAAATTTTCTTCTAAAAACACTTGGCGTGGAGTCTCCTTGCACCAATCCAAGCTCAAATCACTCTCAGCCACCACCCTGCAAAAGAGCCCTCCTACAAAGTCTTTAACAGACTTCCTTGATCCGTCTCCATTCTACATTGTGTGCCATCCCTTCTCATCTTTAATCACTCCCAAGACATCCAAATTGTGAGTATAGGATTGCAGCCGTCATGGCCTGAAGTTTTATGAGAGGCATATCAACATCTGCATTCCAAAACCCCCCTGGTCTAGAATGCTAAGGTGCATTCTAGCCGCTCGGACACATCTAACAACGTGTTCTGAGGTCATTTTGTTTCCCTCACAAGAAGAGTATCACCCCAATACTCGCATCAAAACTCGTGTGTTCTTTATGTGTCAATTCTTTTGTTTTTGGCCTTTGATTTGTCTTGTGTACAGAACCTATAATGTAAGTCTTTAGTCAAGAGTGTAACTATACATCGGCAGCTCGTCTACAATATAATTGAAGAAACAGAGGAAAGAAGTAAAGGAGGATTAACCAGCTGATTGGATTCGTGTTGTTTTTGGGTGTGCATAGGGTATATAGACTATAGAATAAGTTTTTTTTTCCCCCTTCTGTTGTAACATAAACTTGCTATGATTGGAATGGAAAATTGTTTTGGGTTTTGGAATGCATATTAAAACTTATTTTGTATGTTTTCCATTTGGCTCAAAGCCTACCATCCTACCAAACAAAAGTGAGAATTTCCACAAGCAGAACATGCACAATGCAATGCAAATGCAGTGAAAAGATAGAAGCTTGAAGAACATTCTCACTTTTACTGAATTGTTGCCCCTTCTTACGTTTTGAAGAAGCAGGAAATCTCGACCATGGATTCCTCATCCTGCGAACATGAGACAAAAAGTAAGAGACTTGAAAATGGGATAACCTGTAACACATCGTTTCATGTGAGAGGACTTGGCTGTATGACTTGGCATTGAAGAAAACGAAAACCATCCCATGGGAATGTTGCTCTCTTTCTGAGAAAGTTAGCTTCTGAGGGGAAAGAAGGTCGTATGAACCATGTTTTTAGCAAGACTGCAAGGTAAGGCTTGTTGGTGGTGGAGGACAAGTGTAATAATGACCAAACCAAAAGCTAGCGGTAAAAGAGCGAGAGGGAACTTCATACAAAATAAAGCGCACTCATGGCTCTGCAACTTTATCGAGACAAAGCTTAGTTGACTATTTTGACCATTATATGCAAGTATATTGGTCCATATTTTCAATCGTTGAGTGGTCTTTGGCAGATTGTAACACACTGCTTATAACAACGCGATTGACCTTTTTTTTTTGTTGAGAATTTTAAAAAATTCATTAAGGAGAAATAAAATAGTGTACATCTTTAGAGAAGTCCTCTCCTAGAAACAACATGGCGACGTTTACACTGCGTTTGGATACTGTCCCCGCGCCCGGGGACAGTGGACAAGATAGAGTTATTCTGTCTTGTCGCCCGTTTGGATAGCTGTCTCCGTCAGACCGTCTCCCGACTCCGGTGTACAGCGTCATCAAATTAATGTCTACCCTAAACCCCACGGACGGTGACGCCGCTCATCCTGCCCCCGGAAAAAAGACCATTCTCTTTTGATTTTTTACCCCTCTCGTCTGACGCTTCAAGCTTTCTCTCCGACTCCTCCTTCTTTCTCTCCGACGCCTCCTTCCTTCTCTCCGACGCGTCTTCGTCTTCGGCCCAGAGTGACGTTGCTCTCGCACGGTTCCTTCTCTCTGATTCCTCCTTCCCTTCGTCCCAGATTCACGTTGCTGTCGAACGGTAAGCTTCGATTTTTCTGTCTCTGTTTGATAAAATGTGATCTGTTGTGTGAGTTTGGCGTTTGGATCTGCAATCAATTTCGTCTTTTGCTGCATCAGATCCATTCCTTGGACGTCATTTTGTAGTGGGTTGATTCGTTTCACAAATCCCATGTTCGTGTATGCTTTTGTACGTCTTGGGTTTCTTTTTTTTTTTCTTTTGCAAATTGCAAGTAATGGTTGCTTCTGTGGAGGCTTTGACTGATGAAGTTGTACCACTAGGGACGAAGTATGTTGACTTTGTTGAGATTCTTATTTTCTCTTTTCTTGAACATTGCGACAGTGAATATCCAGTGATTGTATTTGCTAAAAGCTTGGGATGAATCATGCTGTGGGTTTTTTTTAATTTAAGCTGTTTCCATTTTGCTGCCTAGTTAATTTGATTGTGTTACCATACTCTTGAGTTCTATTGAACTGCAATTGAGTTCTGATAGTTTTAGAAAATGCATGAACTCGTTGCCATTTGTCAATAGGAAGTTAGCAATTAAATCTTGAAGTTTTCTGATAGTTCTCAGAGAATAATGCTTTGGTATTATCTGATCAGATTCTTTAATGCTTCTAATGAATTGTGTTTCAATCAGTTTGTAAAAATAGGTTCAATGACTCTAGTGAAACAGCCATGCTCTGGTCAAAAGTTCAACTTTTACTTTTGTATGTGTTTAGGAAATTCCAGTTTCTGGCGTCTGAAAATCTCAAATAGAGGTACTCCATGCATGTGTCTGATGAGTTGATAATAAGTAATTCAAAGTTTGGTTCACAATTTTGTATGGAGTAAATAATTTACTGAAAAGGAAAATCTAGCTCATTAAACTGTCTAGACACAAACAATTTCCTGCCAACATTTAAGCATTTGTAGCCTCTATGTATAGTACTATAACCTAGAAAAATGCACTTTGAAGTGTGAAAATTAAGCTATGCTATGAATAACACCTTAGATGCAGAAAGCAAACATAACCAAATGTTTTCATATACATATAGTTTCGTCTGTTTTTTGTAGAGTTTTTCCAAAGACGAAATGTTTTGCAAAAGAGGAGTTGGGAGATTATTTATCCGAAATACAAATATGGAGAAGGATTTATACCAGTAGCTTTAGAGGCATGTTTGTATGTTGTGTAGATACAAACAAACTTACTTCTTTATATCAGAGTCTAAATGAATTGAGTTACCTGGCAGTTCATTATGAATGAATGTTTAATCTTTTCTTTGACGGTGCATTAAGTCATGTTTATGCTGTATCCGATTGGCTGGATTTGAATTATGGATTCAAGTTTGCAATTCCATGTAAAGAATTATTTTCCTTATAGAGACTAAAACTTGAATCTTCATTTTAGTGAATAAATCAGAATGCGACACAGTGAGTCTAAAGACTCTAAACTCAGTATATTGGATATATGGAGAAAAGAATTATCCTATATTATAAGGACAGCAAGAAAAAGAAAACTCCAATTCCTAGTGTTGCGCCGGTTGGATGGCAATCAGTCAAATATACAAAAAAGGTCATTATTTGCAAATTTTCATGAAATTTGGTATCTCTGATTTGCAATCATAGTGCTAATTAGATTGAGAACTTTAGATTAGAGTTGGTTAGGATTAATTGGACTTAAGGTAAGTTTGAAATTAAGCTTATTTATATTTAATCAAGATTGTTTAGGATAGAGTTAATTTGATTTAGTTAGGATTAATTAAAGTACATTAAAGTTAATCTTAAACTAAGTTTAACTGGATTAAATATTCAATTTAAGTAGTTTTGATTTGGTTTGAAATTAGGTAAATGAAAATACCCTTGATGTAAAGGATTGGATGGCTGCGGTCTATATATAAATGGAGTGGAAATGCAAACAATTGAACATAAGGCACGACTTAGGGTAAGAGATCTCTTGCAAGCTGTTTAGAGATCTCCATATTTGAAATACAAATATGGAGAAGGATTTATACCAGTAGATCAAAATGTATGTTGCATGTGCTGTTTTGTTTGCCTGATTATGTTAAGTGTTGTGCAGTAGATTTGTTGATTTTGGTTTGCACAGAACCTTGTGTGAAGTTTGTACAATTGCAGCCAATTGTACAAACTTCGGTAGGAACTCCTCATTCAAATCAGCATTGTCAAATTGCTGTTT
Source organism: Erythroxylum carthagenense (assembly GCA_026413575.1). Lineage (NCBI taxonomy): Eukaryota > Viridiplantae > Streptophyta > Magnoliopsida > Malpighiales > Erythroxylaceae > Erythroxylum > Erythroxylum carthagenense. The sequence continues at coordinate 2,862,039 of JANZLD010000001.1, forward strand.
TGAATGAGGATTAAATTCAATCCTTATCATCTTATGTACAAACACAGACTTATGATGATAACAATGTATTAATACTTTGCAGATAGTATTTATTTACAAACATGGATAACAGGCGTCGTGAAGTGATAGTTAAGGCTTTGACTTTGCTTCATGAATGGAATAGGCAGTTGGAATTAATGCAAGTGATAATATTAGTAGTGTTCGAAGTATACAAAAGGAAACGGAAGAGGAGTGAACTTGCATTAGGGAGTAGTGCTTTGACAGTGCCATCTAGGGAAGCTAATATTCATAGGATTTTGCATGAAGGTGATAGGAATAGTCGGTGGGATTTAAGGATG
>JANZLD010000001.1:2876516-2892446 GCA_026413575.1 Erythroxylum carthagenense
CTACCAATCTCGTGTGTCACGGACTCGGATATCACCCACGATATCGGGTTCGGGTCCTACGGGGTTGGGGTGTTACAATCTTAGTCTTCTTTACAGTGTAACCATTGCTTTCAGTAGAGCTAAACATAGGGAGCTTAATGAATGTTAAATAAGAAGCAAATGTTGATATCCTCTTAAGTGAAATGGATCTCTTATAAAAGTGTGAGATAATGCTTATATGAATAACTTACCATATCAACAATGTGTAAAGGAGTACAATGTCAAAAGAACTTGAATTTAAGACATAAAAAGAAGGGTCTAAAAAGAATAAACATGTCTAATACAATTTAAGTAAAAGAAAAACTTGCCCTTAAATGTTAAGGTCCTTTCCTTATTAGAGAATCAATAAATAGAGATCTTGCATGTTTTCATACCTCACGAAAGATAAATACTTATAATATGGAATGGACAACGTCTACATTGCTATTATAAATAAATAATTTTTTAATGAATATTTACATTTTTTCGGTTATCACAATGCATCATCAATATAACAAGTTGTTTTATCAAGGAAAAATGAACTCATAAAAATGTAAATTTGTCTTTATATTGATCAAATAATAAGACATTTTATTAAGGCAAAACACATTTGAAAAGAAGCTTACGATGATCAAGTAATAAGACATTTCACTAAGATAAAATGCTTTCACAAAATACTAAGGAGAAAATAAATAAATCAATATACGACAAGCGATTGTATAAATATAGTGAGTAAGAAGTTTTCTGCTGATACAGGTCTAGAGGCCAACAAAGTGCAAATATTTCAAGAAAGTAAAAAATTTATAGAGCCACTTTGAAAGTTAAGGGTCTTTAGCTTTCAAACTTCAAAACTACCACCTAAGTCCTTCAATATATAGGCATAATCATCTTTTATGGTCTTAAGCTTTGACATAAATTCTAAGCCAAGCAAATCACTTTCACTTAGGAGTTAGTTTGGATACTTTAACTTTATGAGCTATTTTCACTAAATGAATGGAATAACCATGTTCTCATTATTCTAAGTCTCAAAAGACTTGCTTTTAAGGAAGTCATGAAACATGTTATTTTTGCACTCCTTATTAATTGAGTACTAACTTCAGTTATGAGTAGTCAAGTCAATTTTTTTGTGATTTGCAATCAAACTACTCATCTTTTTTTAAAATTAAAAGATATATATTACCAAAGGTGGAAACAATAATATATAATCTTATTACAAGGATAATAACAAAATTACTACAACCGTTACTATACTACTATTAACATTCAGCTTATAACCACATTAAACCAACTAAATTAACCAAGTCACTCTAAGTTCCTGTCTAATGGTGTCTTGCTTCCCTTTGGCTATGATTAACTCTTTAATTAAGTTAACTACTGTAGCAGCGAGCTTATACTTGTGTTGCTCCACTTCCTTATATAAGTGTCTATTCTTCTCCCTCCATATGTGATATATCACCATCTAAAACGATGTCCGAATGATGAGATTATCTCGTAGCTGAGGTCTAGAATATCGTATAACATCATTCAACAACTTATTCCATTCATAGGAGAAATTTGGGATCCCTATCATAAGCAAAATTCTGCTCCACACCACTTTGGTATATTCACTTTCAAAAAATAAGTGATTTCTATTCTCATTGACTTGTTTACACAAAATAAGTGATTTCTACTCTCAAACTACTAATCTTGATAACGAGGACTTTTATTTTCTTATCCCTTCCTTAATTTTCATAATCAATTCCTTCATGGTCTTTTTATAAGCTATAAACATATCTTATTGTTCAAAGAGAACTTGTTTATCTCCGTAACAACCTTATTGTTACAAAATTAAAATATATATTAAGAGCAAGCAAAAAATAACTTGCATAAAAATCTTGGATATGGACTTATTAAAGGAGTTTGAAGAGTATACATCTTGACAAAGTTAACTTCAACTTAGTAATATACTGTTTATTTAAAATTTTTCACTAGCAACCCCTTGCATGAGGTAAGACAATGCCCTTATAGACTTGGAGTTTGACTTTATACTAATTGAATATAGGGTCACTCACCTTGATATCCCACTTTGTAGTGAACAAACTTTTCTTCAGGTCTAACTTTATTTCCCATATTCTTGCAGGTAGAAGTTTGAGAGTAAATGGAGGCTTAAAGGCCTTTTTTTACTTGATCTAAGTTTTTTCTATGTCTAATAAGCATCTTGAGGCATAATCCTCCTCCACTTCTTATCAGTTTCATCCTCGTTACGAGCTGAATAGATGAGTTTGTTTAAATCTATCCCTATAAAAACACATACAAACTATTAGATTTTAAACTATCTATACAAATTGCAGTAATCTATCATTATAAAACTTATAAAACTATCAATCTATAACCCCAACCTCTAACAATATATCATCCTTAGCAACCAATCTTTAGAAGAAAGGGATTCTTAAAATCCATCAAGCTCCATGTATAGGGGTTCATAAGGGAATTAACCTTTTTCTTTTGTTGAAGTCTAGGTCTACTAAAAGTCTCGAGTTCTTTTGTCCATCAAGAACATGAATGTAAAACATCTTTTCCACTGTGGATTCCTTTTGATTGTTTATTCACACACATTCTAGGTTTGACATTTAGGCTATACTAATAAAAGTTTTCTAAAGATCTAATTTAGTGCATTAACTTTAAAAAAAATTTAGAGATAATTCAAAAAATTATAAACGATAGGCCACTTTAAGAAAGAAATGTGACATTAGAATGGAGGTGGGGTATACTAAACTTGTCTCTCAAGGATTTCACAACAATGATCATCTAAAAAAAGTTTCATCTCACATTTGAAACTATTATATTATACATTAACTTCATTAGATCTCGTGAAGCATACCCTCTCAAATGGGAAAGGGAGCATAATTTTTATGTAAGAAGGAACAAAGAAGTTTGTTCTCTTTCCCTAAAAATCGCTACGCCCAAACTTTTCTATATGACTGTTAGCTTCAAGTTATATTATTTCCCCAATATGCAGAACTACAACCTTACATTGTCTTTTCTTGACATTTCTCATTGATTCACCGCAACTAAAAATCTTAAGAGCCTCAAATTGGCCCAAAAACTCTTAACACTATAACTTGATATCCTAGAAATCTTTAGCTTCTCAAAATCGATAAATGTTAATACGAAGAAGCATGGGTAATATTTATAATAACTTTTAACAAGTCATATTTGTTTTAAGGAAACATTCAATTTTCTGCTACTTTAAGTCCCCTTTTTTAATCTAAAGTCAAACAATTAGAAGTTAGCAATTGTATTAATTATTGTATGAGTTTAGATGAGAAAATGGGACTTTATTTAGCATAGATATGACAATGTCAAATAATTAGAAGTTAGCTGAAAAGCAATACAACTATTATTATAAATTTTCAATTAATCTAAATAAATAACATTAAATGTTTGTAAAGTAAAATTTTAGGTTTGAATAATTATATTATCATGGTATGTGATGAAATTGGAGTGAAGTCAACCATATCTTAAAATGCTTTTCGTACTTGTTCAGGCTATGAAAGTTACACATATATGATATTTATTTTGAATCCCTCATCAATATTCACTCTTTACTTATTTTTTGTTGAATAGTGATTCTTGATATTTTTCTCTCTCTAATTTTTTTATTAATTTTATAATTTAAATGTTTATATAAATACCTCTTTAATTAGTTATGATTTTGTATAGTTTCTCTTTAAATTTTTTAAATGTTATTATTTACGTGTTTATATTGAAACTATTTTTTATGTTATTTGGCAAGAACAATGAAAAGAATATATATTTCAAAGATTCTACTGATATATTGTCAAATTATAAATGAAAATTTTACTAAAAAGACTTGGCCATCTTAATGTACTCTTTTTTTCTCCTTTATGGTTGAATAGTGGGAAGTATCATTATCATCCAATAAGCAGGGTTTCCATTTTTTCAAATGAACGATTTGAAGACCTATTGGTTCTAACAGCTGATTGTAGAGTGGATTCGAGTGGCATTTCACCCCTAACCACAACTCATCCGCTGATTCTTTAACAACAGTCGGTTCGGACCTTCACTTAATTTCACCCAAGCTTTATTTTGGTCATGGAGTAGCCTTCGTCTTGAAAGTTATTTGGTGGTTTTACAAGATAGCCGCGAACACTCGTTCGAACACAACTAGTACATTCCAAAATTACCTTTACTCGGTTCTCTTTACCCCCGGCCATGAACCTCCTTTGAATTTTTTATTAATTCAACTATCATACTTTTTGAGTCGAATCCAAGAAAAAAAGGAAGGAAAAAAAATCAAAGTTGCTAACTCGAAAGCAAATTATGAAATATTTCGTTGCAACCAATTGCAACCAATAAGTAAGCTTGGCATGAATTACTAAGGATCCAATAAGTCCAACATTGATTCCTTCAGACGTGTCAATTGGGTAAATGCGTCCATAGTGACTACGATGGATATCTCGTATCCGAAAATTAGTAGTTCGCCCTGTCACTCCTCCAGGTCCCAAATAACTTGATTTTCTCCTATGAACTATTTGTGTCAATGGATTCGTGCGATCTAAAACTTGAGATTCCGCCTTTCTTCATTGTCTATCTCTAACTTTGGTAAGAGCAGGTTTATCGAAATAGAAGATTTAGTATGAATTGAATTGGGTTGAAATCCATTTCCTATCATTTCCTGTTCATGGATTAACAAAAATGTGCAAAAGTTCTATTTGCCTCCGCCATTCTATGAGTTTCTTCCATTTTAGCATCCACTAATTCAGAACTGAGCTAGAGAAACTTTCTAGTTATGAATCGGATATAGAACCAATGGGTGATGCTTGGTTACAATTTCGAATATGGTTAGGTTATCATTACCCCAAAACTAGTCAACAAGAACTAAAGTTTCACAATCAGATTTAGCATATTTCAGTACCCATGAATCTTGTAGTTTCAAAAGCACTTAAAACCAGAAATTAGAGGAAAAAACTTAACATATATGGTTTTAGAGCACAACTCACTGTCTTTAACTTTCTCAAGACTCGATCATTCATTTCTCAGGCATTAACAGTTTGTCAAAAGCAGAGAGAGTAAGGGGGGTAGACTTCTTAACTATGTCAATATTACATTTAAAGCCACAGCTATACGCCCGCACTGCTATAACATGAAGATGTAGGATTTCCAATACATTGGTAAGTTAATCTCTCCTATTTGTATTCAATTAACACTCACCTAGGTGTAGCTTTTAAGTATGAAGGCAACTAAAATGATACCATAAGAAGGCGAAAATTGTTAGTGTCTTCTTCAGTGTTGGCTTCCCTCTCTTGCAGTTTCTTCACATAGACTTTCTCTTCTTCTGCAATTTCTGCAACTTCCTCCATTTGAGATAGATCTGGTATGACAACCCAGAGAAGACCATGGCTACACATCCCCATTGTTTTGTTGAAAGGGGATTGCCACTAAGCAATGATGAAACCACAATGCTCACGAACTTTCTCGTGGTGGTGATTGTAGTATTAGTAAGAGATCCGAATCTGCTAATGGTTAAAAAAATGAAGTTCTGGCCTACTGCACCACACAGGCAGAAGAGAAAAATGTCCCAGGCTGCCTCTGGATGCTGCTTACAGAACTCAACTGCCTCATAGCCAAAACCTTGAGGCAAGCCAAACATGTAGATCATGTTGTAAATCGTACCCCATAAATTCATACCCAACATAATATCCCAAGCACTCGTCTTTGGATACCTGAGTAAAAAAAGAAAAGTACATTCATTTAGGCGATGAAAAAGTGCGTGCAGAGCAAGTATATTTAGTGAGCGAGAACATTGCAAGAAATTCAGGAAGAAAACCTTCAAGATATACACAGATATTTAAGTTGAAAAAAAAAGTGATCAGGTAGTTAAAAAGTGAAGCACACCTTGTAGTGAGTGAATCCTGTGTAGCATTTGTAAATCCATCAAATGCAAGATTTAAGAAACAAAGTCCGTATCCAAGAGGTGCATTTGGATGTGCAAGTTTGCTCATAGTTTTTGAGCTGGTCTGAAATCAGGAAGCATACATGAGACGGGACATGAATTAAAACCGAAATTTTGAGTCTATGGCTATAATACAGGGTTCAAGATGAAGAAATCTATCAGATGTAGTCTCTCACCTTCGAGAGTGCAAATGTTGATACCCCTCCAGCAACAAGGAAAGTGCATATATACTCATTAAGGGAGTATCTTATACCATAAACTAGAGTGCCCATCAACATGACTGCATAAAAATTATGAAATAATTCATCAGTAAATGATACTAGAGATCGTGCCTTATTGATCTGGATGCATACTAGAGTCATCCCAAGCACTGAACAAGTACTTTGCAAGTATTTTCCTAAAAAGCTACGAACAAACAAAAATCAAAACACACTGTGAAATGGAAAGAGAATCAAGAAGAAAAACATGCATTAGTTACAGAGGACGTTGGTCAAAACAACAGGCAATTTGCAAAGCTAACTTGGCCCTTTGGAAGAACAGCAATTGCATTTGCTCAGAAACCTCAATATATCCAATTTAATCTTCAAAAAGCATCTACAGTAAGAAATGGACCACCAACAGACAAAATGAAAACCATCAAGTTAATATCCTTCTAAATGCTTTGCAGTCAGCCATACAAACTTAACTTAGAGCACCAAATTAACACTTAAGATCCAACGTGGTGATCACAGCTAGCGATATCAAGTTTGTTTTATATTTTTGATAATATGAAGCTGCACAATCAAAAGAGAAACCACACCTGGAATCATTTTCGAAGATTTTGCTAGGACCTGCAGGCACCAAAATCGGTAAGGAAGGTTAATCAATGAAACTGATAACGACTAGAATCTACCATAAAACAACAAACTCCTGAAGAAAGAAAGATTTCATAAAAAGTTGAACAAACCTGAGCTGGGTAGCTTATATATTTCAAAGCTTCAATGCCCATCGCCGGACCAATGGTATTGGTAATTCCTGCACTCCAATATGTCCACCACGGAGCACCACTACCACTTGTACTGCTTCTCGACCAAATCTTTATCACTAGACATCAAAACGGAAATAACCACTTTAAGCTCCAAAAACACTACAATATAATGTATGTTATCAAATTACACTAGTGGATTGCGTACAACTTACTTATATAAGACCAAATCAGGCAAACCACATTTTGCGCCAGATTTAGGAACGCTAAATGTTCGAACCTCTTGCCATCCGCACCAAATCGCTTTGTAGATCTGAAGCAGAAAGGGAATCATCTCATAAACCCTATGTTACAACAATGATGTCGCATCCAATTAGAGAGAGACTTACAGAGTTTCTTGGAGAACTCCTTGATAGATGTACGCTGACCAGATTCCGGCAACACAAAAGGCTAACACCAACACTCGGCGTAGTCCGGCACCGTGTGATTCCATTTCGCCGCAAACCGCCGACGACCACTGGATTTCCGCCGAGGTTCCTTTTATCAGTTGACGGAATAACTTAACGGGAAATGAAAACGGCGAGGAAGGAATTTTGTGAATTGACGGTGCGGAGATAACGGAAATAACCGCCGGAGGTTAACGGCGAAGTATCCCTTTGATCAGATATATAAAAAAGGAGGACAGAGGAGCACCGAAGTTACGTGGATTTTCCACGTGGGATCACTTGATTGGGTGCATGATTTCAACTCGCGTTTCTCATTGGTTGGAGCAACGTGGATCACAAAACGACGAGAAGGGCCTTTAGCACTGTAATATGGGCCCACCAAATCAATTGTATCGTTCATATTGCTCTCCATATATTTACGTAGATCTTACATAAATGTGTAAGTAAGATTTAATGTAATAAAGTTAGAATTGGTTAATTAAAATAGAATATCTAATCCTTATAATTATACACTCAATGCTTTAAAGACTAGTAATAGTAGACTTCTATTGTTTAAAGCCATATTTCATGCATAAGCATCCCAGTGATACTCCATAAGAATTAGTTAATTTTTCAATAGTCTTAGCTAATAGTATATGGCGTCAATTTTAAAACTAATGAGATGACTGTTATATGTTTCCATTTTGTATTTTGATTTTCAGGAACAAAATGAAAGAAGACTATAATTATAGTTTTAAATTTTCTTTGTGTCTCTTTCTTAATGTTCTCCATATTTATAACCAGTATGACTTCTTAGTGTTTCTTATGTATTGACTTATTGGGCTAAAATTGATGTGTCATTTTAAATGTCCATGCTAAGTTGATAGTATCCTTGAGTTACGGGAGTAGTATGGTTTCTAAGCTTACAAAACATAGTGTTAAAGGGTTTTTCACTAATAACACTTTGACGGCTAACTCAGACTTAGACTTGTGTGAAAGTTTAGATTGAGAGAGAATTCCCTTACCTTTGTGACGTTCCTCGTCTTTCATAATAAGGATCGTAGGTGTTAGACTCTTACGTCTTAATAGTGAAATTGTGCAGGCATTAACAAGTATCGACCAATTTTTAACACTTGAGAAGATGGAACAAGATAAAGACTTGCAGTAGGCAAGAAAATGGACATTATCAATGAGTTGACATACGGTGGTGCATATTGGCAGGAATCTTCGACGCGATACAAGATTCGGATATGATACCAAAAAATAACTTGAAATAGAGCTTGTGTTGAAGGCTATTTAGATCACATGTACGAGGGAGACATGTGAGAGCATTGATTTGAAGGTTATCTTTAACAACTTATAAGTTCCAAAATTAGATACTTTGTTATCTAATAACCCCTTCTTTAAGTTATTACTTCAATTTTTTTTAAAAATCCAAATCTTATTCAACCTTTAAAGAACTAATTCCACATCAAACTAGATTCATTTTATACTTTAATTAAGTCCAATTAAATCATTATAAAGTACCTTAACATTATATAGTCCAACAATTGCCCAAAGCCAAACTTTTCTCCTTCCTAAGTGCTTCCCATGATCGTGGGAATAAGCCTTATAAATCCCACAATTGTGGGATGAGTGAGCCGAAGGTTCACTCACCCACATCTCCAATTTATTTCTAAAACTTGACTTCTTCACTACTATTCGACACACCTTCTCCAAATACCATTAATTTCACTTGAATTCTACCTTATTCATGCTTCAATACCTCATCAAATTCATATACAAAACAATTCAAAAATCATTCATTAAATAAATTACAAATTAATATCTTCGACACATCAAAACAAAACCAGAAGATATCATACAAGGATCACTTTTACAGCATTTCTTTATCATCATCTTAACATATTTCATGTCAATTCAATTATCATAAAACTTATATTAATACATGCTATCAATTTTAGAATTTCCTTACCTAATTATCTTCAAATTCCTTCTTTAAAGAACTAAACCAGCCCTTCATGTAACCAAAACACTTCCAAAATTTAGGTTGGTGTAGGATGATCTTAACACCCAAAAGACAACAACATAAAAGATAACTTGTGGTAGCTTTCTTGATGCAATATCTTGCAAGAATTCTAAGTGAAATTGAAGCAAAATTCAAAGCTAAGAGAGGGTGAATGGTTTCAATAGAGATGCTTGAATGAAGGCTACAGAAACTTCTTGCTAGTTTAACATCTAAGTTGCTAGGTGCCCTAATTTTGGAGGAGCACATGTCACCAATGCATGTATCATATTTGTCCTCCCTTTAAGCTACCAAAGGTCACACACCTATTACTCCATTTGTCACTTAATCAATGTTGCCAATTGTCATCCAATTATATTGCCATTTGTCCCTTATTTACTCATGCCAAATGTCACTAAATGTATAGGCTTAGACATCCAATTTTCATGTACCAACTTGTCTCATCATTTGACATTTTTCTTGTCCAAATGTACATTTTAATACATCAATTTTCTAATGGTATTAAATAATTCCAAATCATTAAGTATGATCCCTAAAGCCAAAATTTAAAATCAAACCAAAATTCACAACATATTCAACTTACAATCATGTCACAATTTAACACCTATCACATATGCATTTATAAATATATAACATTTCAACTAGGGTATAATTTGGGACCTTACATATGATATAAAAATGTACTCTACCTTAGTTGTAGAATTTGCAATGATTGGTTGTTTGGAAATCTTCTAACTTATCACACCATAATTTAAAGTGAAAATGTACCCTAGCTTTGATATACTATCATTTAGATCTGACTAAAAACTAGCATCTGAACACCCTTGAACTCTCAGTTCAGCTTCCTCATAGACCAAGAAAACATCTTTAGTCCTTCTTAAGTACTTCAAGATATTTTTCACAATCATCCAGTGACCATAACCAAGATTGGCTTGAAACTTGTTTGTTATGTTCAACACAATCCAATTTATCTCTTTTTTTGTGTCTTAGGACATATAACTTGTGAGAGAGAAATCTCATACGATATGAGTAAGAATTCTCTCTTTGAATTTTCCATGCTAAACCTCTTTAGCTCTTTGTCGATATACATGGATTAGGATAATTCATGCAACTTCTTTAATCTATCTCTATAGATATTTATTCCTAAAATATAGGTTGCTTCTCCCGTGCACTCCATTAGGAAGTTTTTAGACAACCAAATCATTATAGATTGGAGTATTGGTATGTTATTTCTAATCAGCAATATGTCATCTACATATAGCACTAAGAAGACGACTACACTCCCACTGACCTTCTTATAGACACATGGTTTATCCACATTTTTTGTAAAATCAAACTCTTTTATTATCTCATCAAAACAAATGTTCCAACTTCGTCACACTTGCTTAAGTCCATAAATAGACTTTTGTAACTTGCGTACTTGATTGGGAAATCGTTTTAGATTCAAAACCCTCAGGTTGTGTCATATACGCTCCTCTAGCAAATTCCTATTTAAAAATATTATTTTGACATCCATTTTTCAAATTTCATAGTTATAATATGCGATTATAGACAGTAAGATTCCTATGGATAAGCATAATTATTGGTAAAAAGGTTTCATCAAAATGAACTCCTTGTTTTTATTTGTAACCTTAGCCACTAGCCTTGCTTTCTATATATGTACATTACCATCCATGTCAGCTTTTATCTTAAAAACTCACTTACATAATATAGGTATAATACTATCAGGTGCATCCACCAAAATCCATACTTGATTAGTGTATGTAGATTCTATTTCAGATCTCATAATTGCATGATATTTTAAAGAATCAATATTAGACATTACTTTTTATAAGTAGTGGACTCATCATCTATGAGCGATATACTATCCTTCCCATTTGTGAATCGCAAGTGTATAGTTGTCGAAGTGAGTAATAAATCGATAAGAACCAAGTCGTGTCTACAGGGATTATGAGAAAGTTCAATTGTACGCTAGCTAATGGTATTTGAAACCAGGTTGAGTGAAATTTTAGAAAACTCAAATTAATGTAAAGAAATTTTTTAAAAACTTAAATAAATTTCTAAACAACCACCCAATTCACTACGACCAAAATAACTATGAATATGATAAATTTGTACAATAACTAATTAAGAAAAGATTACAACAATTGACTAATTAAAAGTATTAACTTTAATAGGGAATGACTTTCTCTTAGGGAATGATATTTTTGTCAACCTTAATATTGAATTAGCTATCCTCCACAAATGAAATATCCTAACCTTGTAGGTGAATTTTAAGAATAATTAATCCTCTTTTTTCAAAGATAAATTAATCTATCCACTCTAGATGTCACTTAGTAATCCCTTTCTTAAGTTCTTCCTATAGTTTCTTAAGTCTCAAATCTTCAATTTTCACCTCCTAAGTTTCTTGGTTCTCCCAACTCATAAAAAAAATCCTAGTCAAAATTTCCTTCAATCTTTTAGCAAAACTCCCTTTTCCAAAGTCGAATTTATACCAAGGTAATTTTCAATAATCCAAAGGAAGAACCAATAAACCCAAGGAAAAATTAACAAGTATATGAATATTCAGTCATGGATTCTAGCAAAATTTAATATTAAAGCATCATCAAAAATATCAAGTCCCTAGGAGAAATTAAAAGTTCTAGCCACAAATCATCAAACCAAGCAATTCATAAATATAAACGCTAGACAAATTCATAAGAAATCAATTTTAAATGAAGAACACGACTCCCAAACAGCTGCAGAAATCAATGGGGCTATACAATCTCCTTGCATGGCTACGTTATTGTCTTGCGGTGGATGGTGATGGAAGCTACGTTGGTGATGGTGCATGGATGAAGGTTACGTTGTTTGTGGTATGTGGAGGTGTGAAGTGAGTGGAGGTTGGTGAATTGCATGGATGGGATTAGCTTGGTGGAAATAGTTGCATGGGTGATGTGTGGAAGCTTCTTTGTCTTATAGTGGAGGTGTTTTTGGTGAGTAAATGATAAAGGTTGCAACTTGTGTCTTGCGGTGAAGATTGGATGCTTGAATGGAGGATTCTCTCTTCAATGGGTGGAGTGGTGGCTGTTTTTTTGTAAATGGAGGATGGAGCGTTGTTTCTGTGTGTTTATGGAGAGTGTGTGGAGAAGATGCAGGTTACATTGGTGGAGAATTGAAGTTGTTTTCTTACGTGAATGAAAAGAAGAGTTGTTCTAGTTGAAGCGGTGATGAAGGCTGAAATAAAAGAATGGCGGATGCGTTCTTGAATGGGAGTGAAATTGAAGCTTGTGCGTGAGTTGAGGCTAGAGAGAAATCAAGAGTGTGGCTTGGAGGCTGGCTGTTGGTTGAGAGGTGAGTGGGAGGTGTGGCGTTATGGAGTGAAAAACAAGCACCTTGAGTGGAGACATCTTCATTATTTTAAAGAGTTGACAACTTGCATGTGGTATGCTGCTGTATTAGTGAAGGAATGAGGTGTGGGGTTATGCTGTGTATGGACGTAGCTGCCTCCTCCTTTTTTGGTGAGTGAGTGACAACTATTTTTTATGAATGATGGAGATGGTAAGTGGCGTGAATAGAGGCAGCTAGGTGGGGGTTGCTGTATGTTCGTGGCTGTAAAATACTTCTCTCGTTTTGACTGCGTTAGTGGAGTGGAAGGATGGAGCTAGGTGGGGGTTGTTGAATGTGTGGAGTGGTTTGCATTGGTGTGGAGATTGGTGAGTGATGCGTTGGAAAATGAGTGGAGAGTGGAGCCAAGTGGGAGTTGCCAATTTTTCAAAACAACTCCAATTTTTGAAGGTCAATTTTGACAATACATAAAAATTAAACGGTGACTATTTTGAAGCTTAAATTTTATCAGTATCTTTGTCTTTGAGTTAGCTTCAATATGAGACTTAAATCATGGATTTTCATCATCTGAGTCAAATGTTATGATTGAAACATCATCGAAAGGTCATTCTAACGATCCATAATCTAATGCAACTTTTGGGAATTTATTTCTCCTAAATTCCAGCTCAGAAAAATCTACAATTGGTCCCTAAAAATTCGTCAATAAGTCAAAAAATTAAGTATAAATTTCATAATTTTTGGCTAAATCAATCTCGAGATAAAAATCACACAATGACTAGAGGTCAAGTTTGCCAGAAACCCAAAAACAACGCAATTCGAGTCTATTTGTTTCATTTATGCATTTTACGTCAACGAACCTCGAATAATGCTAAAACATGATAAACCAGCTATAGATGAACATAAAATAAACGTAAATGACTCTGAATTAAGTCCTAAAGATATATGAAAATATAAGTGTATCAAATTCTCCCACACTTAGCTCTTGCTTGTCCTCAAGTAAGAAAAAGAACAGAAAGTAAAACTATAGAATACCTGAAAAATAAAGTGCAGAAAAACAAAAACATGCAATGTGAAAAAAAAATACTTAAGTATGCAACATTTAAATCAGATCCCCAACCATATCAATTAATTCAAGCATGATAACTAGAACTCAGTTTATCACGATTAACATATAAAATCAATGAACTCCGTTTACATGTAACAGTCAAACTAATCTAGCATAATAGAGTTAGAGGAAATCTATACCATATCAAAATAATAAATCCTCTCATTGATATACACTCCAACACTCAAACTATTTATGCTCAAATGTGTAACTCTCAAAATTCGATCAATAAATACATTATACCATATGCTTGCTTTTTAATCTTGACAACATTATCAAAGTGCGCATATACTATACACAAATCAAAAGGTATTTAGAATGGTTGTAATGGGGCTTGGCTAACGATGAAGTAAAAGAAAGATAATAGAAGGCTAAAGCAAAGGCAATAAAGCTATACAGAATATCATAGAACTCATGTACATGTTTACATCCAGGCACATAATTATGCAAATTAAACAAAAACAACTCCACTTCTTTTCATTCCATTTGGATTTCCCATGGATAAGTATATAATTCGAAACACTTGAGAAACATTTTTCTTTTTCTTTTTCATCTCACGACAGAAACTCTTTCTCTTTTTTTTTGTTTTTTTTCGTGTTGTGTTCATAGCCAAACATTCAGATTAACACCACATCATCATATGTCAACCAACTCACATCTTCAACTTTGCCAAATAAATGCTCTACTAACTTTGGCCATAGGGTATCAAGTATAAAAATGAGATCAAGACTAAGTTAATAATGTGGAAAGCAAAGAAAAGGATAAAAGCTCAAAGGGGCTTTCTAATGGAAATCGTCCTTTAGGTTGGCTATTTAAGTTCAAGTGGTTTAACCTAGATGCCTTTATCATGTTCATGCAAGCATGCTAATTCAAGATATTAAGCAAGTTCTAGAGAATTATACTGTTGAAAGAATGCACACAATAAAGAATAATGATGAAGGCACAAGAGCTCACATAGGTCTTCTATTAAGTTAATACAACATAGTTTCAAGGTCACTCTACTATCTAAAAAGCTCAAGTGTCACATTAAAACCCATTCATCAAGTTTATACATTCATCGTTGTTAACCAAATCTCACGCATAATACTCGAACTCATTCAACGATTGGGAATCCTAAAGAAAGCAACACACTTAAGATGCAAGAAAAATAGAAAATATTGTTGTAATTTTTTTAAAAAAATTCAAATTTATGGTTTATTTAATGCAAAACATGCAACTAACGTGAAAATGTTCTCAAGTTCAAGTAAGGGCAAGAAGGTGTGGCAATTTGTCCCTCAAAATACAGCATAAATCAGAATCCAGACTACCCTAAAATTCGAAAATTGTAACCTAAAGTCTCCCACCCCACACTTAATCACAACATTGTCCTCAATGTCAAAGTAAATGCAAGAAGAAAGATTCACACCAAATTTAAAAGACAGAAACAAAATTCAAAATCTAGAAAAAGCAAGAAAATAGAAATGAAAAAGAAGAGAACGAAGAAGTCAAATATGATTTATCTCTAATGGGTTGCCTCCCATTAAGCGCTTTTGGTTATAGTCGTTAGCTCGACATTGTGTGCACATAATTCTCTATAGTTCGGTATGTCCACAGCCACTTTCTCTGTCTGAATGTCCTTGAAACCTTCATAAATAAGGCTTCAATCGATGACCCATAACTTTGAAGCTTCGGTTGTTACCTGTGTCATAAATCTCAACAGCGCCATATGGAAATACATTAGTAACAACGAAAAGACCTTGCCATCGAGAATGTAACTTACTAGGAAGACTCCCTGGATTATAGAAAGCTCAGTGACTTGAAATCATAGTTCACAGCTCCAATCTTGCATTTCTAAAAAACAAAATAGATAAAAAGCAAATAAGGTACTCAAATGAAAGCAATAAAAAGAAATTGAAACAACACAGAACTAGAACGAAAGGATAAGATTAGGATGCCTCCCAACAGGTGCTATGTTTAACGTCGATAGCTCGACGTAGCCATTTGATCACGGGTCCTTCTGTAACATTCCATCACCGATGGGAAGGATAAAATAGTAAATTTGGGTCGGGTTGTGAGTGTGTACACGTATCTCGGCATATTTATGCATAAAATGGCCTCTATATTGATATG
>JANZLD010000001.1:2892546-2911555 GCA_026413575.1 Erythroxylum carthagenense
ATATTGAATTAGCTATCCTCTACAAATGAAATATCCTAACCTTGTAGGTGAATTTTAAGAGTAATTAATCCCCTTTTTTCAAAAATGAATTAATCTATCCACTCTAGATATCACTTAGTAATCTCTTACTTAAGTTCTTCCTAGAGTTTCTTAAGTCCCAAATCTTCAATTTTCACCTCCTAAATTTCTTGGTTCTCCCAACTCACAAGAAAATTCTAGTCGAAATTTCCTTCAATCTTTTAGCAAAAACTCCCTTTTTTCAAAAGCGAATTTATACTAAGGTTATTTCCAATAATCCAAAGGAAGAACCAATAAACCCAAGAAAAAATCAACAAGTATATGAATATTCAGTCATGGATTCTAGCAAATTTTAATATTAAAACATCAGCAAAAATATCAAATCCCTGAGAGAAATTAAAAGTTCTAGCCCCAAATCATTAAGCCAAGCAATTCAAAAATATAAATGCTAGACAAAGTCAT
This sequence comes from Erythroxylum carthagenense, assembly GCA_026413575.1. Classification (NCBI taxonomy): domain Eukaryota; kingdom Viridiplantae; phylum Streptophyta; class Magnoliopsida; order Malpighiales; family Erythroxylaceae; genus Erythroxylum; species Erythroxylum carthagenense. The sequence goes on from JANZLD010000001.1 coordinate 2,893,027, forward strand.
AAGGAATCAATTATAAATGCAAAACATAGCTCCCAAAAAGCTGCAGAAATCAATGGGCTATCCAATCTCCTTGTATGGCTACGTTGTTGTCTTGCAGTAGATAGTGATGGAAGTTACGTTGGTGATGGTGCATGGATGAAGGTTACATTGTTTGTGGTGTGTGGAGGCGTGAAGTGAGTGGAGGTTGGTGAATGGTGTGGATGGGATTAGCTTGGTGGAAACAGCCGCTTGGATGATGTGTGGAAGCTACTTTGTCTTGTAATGGAGACGTTTTTGGTGAGTATATGATGAAGGCTGTAGCTTGTGTCTTGCAGTGAAGATTTGATGCTTGAATGGAGGATTCTCTCTTCAATGGGTGGAGTGGTGGCTGTTTTGTTGTGAATGGAGGATGAAGCGTTATTTCTGTGTGTTTGTGGAGAGTGTGTGGAGAAGATGCAGGTTACGTTGGTGGAGAATTGAAGCTGTTTTCTTACGTGAATGAAAAGAAGAGTTGTTGTTCTAGTTAAAGTGGTGATGAAGGCTGAAATAAAAGAATGGTGGATGCTTTCTTAAATGGGAGTGAAATTAAGGCTTGTGCGTGAGTGGAGGTTGGAGAGAAATCAAGAGTGTGGCTTGGAGACTGGCTGTTGGTTAAGAGGTTAGTGGGTGGTGTGGCGTTATGGAGTGAAAAGCAAGCACCTTGAGTGGAGACGTGTTCATTATTTTAAAGAGTTGACAACTTGCATATGATATGCTGCTACATTAGTGGAGGAATGAGGTATGGGGTTGTGTTGTGTATGGACATAGATGCCTCCTCTTTTTTTTGTGAGTGAGTGACAACTATTTTTAATGAATGATGGACCTGGTAAATGGCGTGGATGGAGGCAGCTAGGTGGGGGCTGCTACAAATGCGTGGCTGTAAAATGCTTCTCTCCCTTTTGCTGCGTTAGTGGAGTGGAAGGATGGAGCTAGGTGGGGGCTGTTTCATGTGTGGAGTAATTTGTGTTGGTATGGAGGTTAGTGAGTGATGTGTTGGAGAATGAGTGGAGAGTGGAGCCAAGTGGGAGCTGCCAATTTTTCAAAACAACTCTAATTTTTCAAGGTCAATTTTGACAGTGTATAAAAATTAAACAGTAACGATTTAGGAATTCAAATTTTATCAGTATCTTTTTCTTTGAGTTAGTTTCAATATAAGACTTGAATCATGGAATTTCACCATCTGAGTCAAAAGTTATGATTGAAACATCGTCAAAAGGTCAATCTGGCGATCCAGAATCTAACACAGATTTTGGGAATTTATTTCTCCTGAATTCCAGCTCAAAAAAATTTGCAATTAGTCCTAAAAAATCAATCAATGAGTCAAAATTTAAGTATGAAATTTCATAATTTTTGGCTAAACCAATCTCGAGATAAAAATCCCACAAATGACTAAACGTCAAGTCTACCAAAAACCTAAAAACAGTGCAATTTAAGTCTATTTGTTTCATTTATGCATTTTACGTCAACGAACATTGAATAATGCTAAAACATGATAAACCAGCTATAGATGAACACAAAATAAACATAAATGAACCTGAATTAAGTCCAAAAGATATATGAAAATATGAGTGTATCACTTCTCCTTTTAAATATGTAAATTTTATCTAGTGGAGGTATGACGTATCCAACTAGTGTATTTCAGAATATGTGTCTCTTAAACCTTCGGTTGTATACCATATGTATCAACTTAAGGTTTTGTCATATTTGGATGTTAATTTATGGTTATTGAATTTCTCTAAGTTCTACCTCATTGTCATTATTTTTCTTAAGAATAAAATCTCTTTCTAGAAATGTAGCATATCTTAAGACAAACACATTTTGCTTAAGATGAAGGTAAAATTGATATTCGATACTCTCTTTTGAATACCCCACAAAATTTCATTTATCTAATTTAGCTGGAGGCTTATCAGATCCTGCATAATTCATCTAAGCATCACATCCCCAAATCTTCATAACTGTCATATCCCCAAATCTTCAAGTGTGACAACTTTGATCCATGACTAATCCATATATCATATGATGTCTTATTAATTGATTTGGATGGAACTCTATTGAAAAGGTAAGCAATAGTTTCAAGGGCATATCTCCAAAAGGAGATAGGAAGGATTGTATGACTCATTAAAAAAAATCTACTAGAGTACAATTTCTCCTTTTAGACACAGCATTATGTTGTGGAGTTACAGGAGGAGTCTATTATGATAGAATCTCATGCTCTTTTAAGTAACTAAGTAACTCATGGTCTAAGTATTCACCACCTCGATCTTGTCTAAGTGTCTTAATAATTTTAACATTTTGTTTCCTAATCTCCAGTCTGAATCATTTGAAAAGTCTAAATTTTTTGAATTTTTCAAATGATTCAGACTATTGCTTCATTAACTATACATAACCATATCTAAAATAGTCATCTGTGAGCATAATGAAATATAGAAATCCACCTCTAGCTCAAGTAGACATAGGCCATGCACAATTGAATGTATAAAACAAGAAACAGGAGTATGCAAAAGCACCAAAGCCAAATGGTGGTGTGAAGAATAAGGACAATGATAAGGGCACATGTTTACATTGTAGAGATTTTATTGCTCTTAGAAGAATCCTCAATAAGAACATAACTTAATTCCTTTTTAAGGGATCCCTATTCGGTCTCAAACATATTCAACAGATCATGCAATGACACATCCTTTTGAGTCATATAAAAGTTCATAATGAACTGTGAAATGCTTAGAGTAAGAGATTGAAGCATCAAAATAATGCTTAACCCATAGTCCATAACATAACCAGATTGACTTAATTTTTCAATATAGCTAATCATCTTAAGTACATGTAGCTTAACTGAAGATCCTTCTACCATCTTACATTCGTACAATAATCTAAAATTCTCGTAACTTTCCACCTTATTTTATGCACCAAACAACTCCTTGAGATACATATTAAGATAGGAGCATCCATGTTTTCATATTGTTTCCTGAAGCTCAGCAGATAAGCTAGTCAATATAACATATTGAGCTTGTTCAACGTTATCAATATAAAGCTGATATGGCTCTCATACTTCATTAGCATCCAAGAAGCTTGACAAGGATAGATCACTACTCATCTTCTTCTGGCAATTAAAAGGCATAAAAGAGAAAGTATTAGTTTATGCGACAAAATAAAATAAAATAAAATAAAATAAAGAATTTAATAAATATTTAATTACATCATACTATTTTATTCAAAATAATAGCTCTCATTATTAAGTCGAAAATTATCAAATAATTTTCTACTGGGCTAAGATCCTATCCAAAGATAGTTGATCTTGAATTTGCTTAACAAACTAACTAAATTTAAATTAAGTAGGTAACAACTTTATCAATCACATATGATTCGCTAGGTGACAACTCTTTACTAAAATATATCTTATATATTATTCCAAAACTTATCTTTAAATTCATATGATCACGAGTTTGTTTATCCAAATCATACAAAATTAGTTAAGTAGGACATATTAATTTAAGATAAAATACAATTAGGTTAAAAGGATTTTAAGTTTGCTCAACAATCTTTACAATAAGCAAACCTTTGGTTTTACCCTTAAATAATGAAAGGTAACTATCACAATTTTAACGTATACTTAATATTCTATTAAAAATTTATGTCTCATAAAAATAATATAATCTCATTATATTAATAATTTCTAACATAATCAAATTATGTAAGAAATCCTTTAAAACCTTTTTCTTGATTATGTTTATTGATCTAATAGCTAATTTAATATAATAATTCAACTCTTTGAAAAATTAAACTAAATTCTAAAATATTCCAAATAAAAATGAACCTTTGAAAATAATTTTAAATATTTTTCCAAATTTAATAGGAATTTAAACCAATTTAATCTTAAGTAAATCAATTTAATTAAAAGAAATATTTAAAACACATAAAAATTAAAATAAAATTAATTCAGATAAAATAATGCAATACACACAATATACACATGCATAAATTTACACACACATCTAGAAATCCGAACCATGAACTTAGCTAAGGTGACATGCTTTCAAAGGTTTTCCATATATCAAATAACAAAAATATTCTGATTCAACGCTGATTTGAGCATGCAATTTTTAGGCTTAAGAAGCAAAAAAACAAAAAAAAAAACAAAATTGAGGCTGAAGATTTTTCAAAAGTCACAAAACAAATTACTACTTCTTTTTCTTAAACATTTATTCTATTTTTTCATAGAGCTAAATCACAATAAGCCAGAAGCATAAGTAGGCATATGATTAAGCCATTCTTATCTTTTTATCGGCCCTGAGTAAAATAAAAAAAAACTTTAATAAATCGACAATATACTTAAATTTACATATTTGTATAAAATATAAATGGCTTTTTATAACATATTTAAATATTTAATAAGCTAAAAATACATTAAAAAATTGAAAACTTTATCTTTAAATTATACTTAAAACTCAGAAGATAGAATTGTGAAATTTTTTGTTGTTAATTTTTGAGTTAAAGTATCTTAAATACATATATTGATGAAAATAAAGAAATTAGAAGATAAAAATATACCTAAATACTTTAAAACTATTTATAAATATAACATGTTAATGTTAACTTTGATCAATCTTGGAAGTTGCTTCGTTACCGCCAGAGATAATATAGCTTCCAAAACAATATTTGAGAAGATTCTAACATTATATAACGTTTATTACTCTTAAAAACATCAACAACTTTCACCAACATTCTCTATATTTATTACTACCTCTCCGATCTCCATTAAGAAGAATATGGACCTTTGGCTAATTAACGAAACATTAAACGATAGGGCCCTTTTTTATAGTGGGCCTCAGGTAGGTACCTTGCCTGCCTTTACACAGGGCGGACACCACATACGATGAAGTTTCACTTTCTAGAAAACTAATTCCAAATAATCAATTAAATAAATAATCATAATCATTTGTCTTAAACCTTAATTGTTATTAAATCAATAACAGGCAAACCATTTAATCAAGTTAAATAACTAAATATTTGAGAGGGAGTAAGAAAGGGTACTAACTCCCTTATAATAAGATATATTCTTTTTGGAGTGGTTAAGTCTTGCATTGTTTGATTAGATGTCATGCTAATGTAAGATTGATTCCGCTAATCATTTTGTCTAAGAAATAATGGTAAGTCACGAATCTACTGTCAATCTTTTTGGTTTACCCTTTTTTCTTCCAACCAATAAATCAAAGTTGAGGTCAATTGAGGGCAGACTTCTCACTGTCGTTTTCATATCAAGTCCTTATTTGACTGCTTCTCAGAACAGACACGTAATTAGTGTGTATTCACACGCAAAAGACATCCAGTTCCAGTTGTTGAACAGCAGACGAATCGTCGGCATCTTGTGTTGACCATTTATAAACTCCTCATAAAATGTCAAGTAACCTTTGATTAAGCTAAGCTAAATTTACTTAAATGAAATCTGAATTTTAATCATATTTTAATTAATCAAGATATTGTAATTGATTAATTACAATATATTGATTAATTAAAATATTATAATTAACTAATTATACAATATTTTAATTAATAAATAAATTATATTTTAATTAGTTATATTGTACTTAATTAATTATTAATAATATTTTAATTAATAGTCTTTGGAATCCAATTAATTAAAGCATAAGAAAGTGAGAAGTTAAGTAGTCAAAAGAATAAAAGAACAAAAGAGTAAGACTCTCCCTTTGAATGGCACAGAAAGATTCTTGATCAGAAATATATAACAAAGAATTATACTCCATAAAAACCTACAATAAATATATAAACTTTGATAAATAAGCACTAATTTTTTATTCAAAGATATCTTCCTTAAATTTCAATGTAATTGAATTCCTATGCTTTGAGTAATGAATTCAATTTATAAAAAAGACGGGTTTTAATTACATGCATGAATTGAATTCATCTTTTTTTTTGTATTTCCAAACATCTTAATTGCAATTCAATTTACCCCTTTTCAAACACCCCTTAAGGTTTTAAATTAAAATGTGATATTAACATTTTAAAAATTGAACTCAAAATTAAGCTGTAAGTAATAATTTTAAAATTTAAAAAATTCAATTAATAATAAACCGTACTAAAATCAATTATTTCCTGAAAATAAGCAGACGCTCAGTGACAGTGTGAACCAAGATTGTGCCTTTGCAAGTGAGTTGGCCTAAAGGCCATCAATATTCCAATGTTGTGGGTTGATGTAACCGAACATATGCATATTGGTTTTTTCTAATATTTTTAAAAAAGTTGACTTTTATTGCTCCAACTAGTCAACTCTGTCTTATGGTTGGAGGATGATGTCGTGGCGTGGGACCCAAGCATTTCAAAACTGGTCCCATCTGACCGTCAATTGCTGAGTCCGCGTGTTTTTATTGCCTCACAGAAATTTCATCTCAAATTCTCCTCATCAAGCCAAACTGGAAATTCCCAAAATGTCCCCATTTTGAGATTTTACATGTTAACGAGTGCATAAGGGTATGTTTGAATTTGGCTTCACGGATATGAAGCGGTCGAAATGACTTAGGTTATTGTTTAAGAGTCTATTTTAAAGCAGGATTTAATGATAATTGATAGCTTTGGGAGTCATCTTTTATCATCTAAAATCTAATATTTTGTGCCTCTCAAATTAGAAGTCAGGGATAGAATGATATAGCTTGCCTTCTAAGCCCTCTCTTATTTTATTTAAACTTTCAAATAATGGAGTGACCCGTTTTATTCTATTCCATTTCACTCCATTCTATTCCGTTCCATTTCACTCCATTCTATTCTGTTCCATTAATTACTATTTCATTCTATTCCATCCTAAACTTCCAAACATAACCTAATGCGAAAATGTTTTGAAAGGAATGGCATTTACGTAAAGTGAATAATATCTAACAGCCAGAACTGAATAACGAAGGAAGAGGTGGCCTATACGTAATTGGAAGACAAAGTCGACACGCGCTCAGTCTCGCGTCAGCTTTTGCGAAGTGTAGTTTGTATTCTACTATTCTTACAGATGCAAACGATGTTCCACTCTCTGCGTGCGCTGTCGTCCCTTCTCAAACTCGGCTTCCTGTTCCTGAAAGCTTTTCCACCCACCTTCTCTCTTCTTTCCTCATTTTCCACTTGACCGACCCTTCTTTTCATACGAGAAATCCCACTGAGTCGTTTTACTTGTGCTTCACCTTCTCCATGGGGTTGGAATAGTCGGAAGTTGCATGATACGGTTGATAATTGCATCTGATTGTTAGAAGTTAGAACACGAAATCCAAGTTGAAGAGGATCGCCGGAATGGGTAACTGCTTAGACTCTTCTGCTGCTAAAGTTGACACCACCCAGAGCTCTCATACTCCGTCCAGTAAAGGTCTTTCCTTTTATTTGGTTTTCTTTTTCTTTTTTTTTTCTCTTTTGTGCTCTTAGGTTTTGGGGCCTTACCCTTACTGTCTTGCTTGTTCAGTGCTCGTGTTTAACGGGTTTTGCTTTGTTTTCACGCAAGGTTCGTGCTTTTCTATGGTTTTTGTCGATGAGGTTTGGATGGGTTGACTTGTGCTTTAATTGCCAGCTTTTCTTTGTGGGACTTGGCTATGGCTTGTCTTCATAGAATTATAATTGTAAAGTGTGGCCTTAGATGGTGGATCGATTTTGTTGATATGGCAAACTTTTCGCTTCATCTCCATGAAGCATAATTCTTTCACTTTTCAAGCAATAGTAATATTTATTGGTTTTGTGGGTCGTTTTGCTAAATATGGCTAGTTTAGTGATTTCTATCCTATAATATGGTTCAGGAGTTACTGTTTATGCATTTTGGTTAGAGAAGCTAATATCCTTTTTACGATGGTTGGCTTTCTTTATAAATTCTTGATTTCTGAATCCTGGAAATGTTGGTGAATGGACCCGCGTAACATGTATTGTGAGATTCATTATTTGGGATATCATTTGATATATTCCATCTCTTGAAATTGATATGAATCGAATAGTTGTCTGCAAATGTTAGGGGCTTGATGATTTGAAAGGTCAAACTTGTCAGTTTGTGCCTCTGATTTGGATATGCCCTCTCTAGTTAGAATTAGATTTATTCTTAATAAATAGGAGTTGATCATGTCGGAATTCCTTCCAATTTGATTGTTTCGAGTCGAGAACTGTGGTGAGTATGTTGGCAACAGATGTTCAGAAAAAGAAACTTATATTTCACAAACATTCTCTTTGATTTAAGAGCTCAAAGTCTTAATACAGTAAGATAGTTAAACCTTTTTCTTGTATGTTTAGTGTAATGGTAAAGGCATGGCCAAGCCGGAGGCATGATGCCCGAGTTTCCATTTTCCATAATATGACATCAAAACTGAAACTCTGCTCAGTTTCCTTTTTTCATAATTTGACTTCAAAACTGAAACTCTGCTCCTCTTTCTTTAATTGTGTGCATTAGGTGCTTCAAGACTATCTAGCAAAACTAGCCGTTCATCCGTCCCTTCCACTTTGACTATCCCATCATACAGTGGAAAGAGCAATTTTGACAGCCTTCCCACACCAAGAACTGAAGGTGAAATATTGGGGTCTCCAAATGTAAAAGGCTTCACATTCAGCGAGCTAAGAAATGCCACTAGAAACTTCCGTCCTGACAGTCTTCTTGGTGAAGGGGGATTTGGTTATGTTTTCAAAGGTTGGATTGATGAACATACATTGACTGCTGTGAGGCCTGGGTCGGGAATGGTTGTTGCAGTCAAGAAGTTGAAACCTGAAGGTTTTCAGGGCCACAAAGAGTGGTTGGTAAGTTTCTTATTCTTTTTTCCCCCCTATTTTTGTACAAGTTTGTTTTTCTTTAACGGTACTTCTCATAATGAAGATTTTCTTTTTCACTTAAATAATAAATTTCATGTTATAGACAGAAGTAAATTATCTCGGGCAACTTCATCATCCAAATCTCGTGAAACTGATTGGATTCTGCTTAGAAGGTGAAAATAGACTGCTGGTCTATGAATTCATGCCTAAAGGGAGCTTAGAGAACCATCTGTTTAGAAGTAAGTAACTTTGAATTTATTTAGAATCTTTTTCTTTGCCTACTTTTTCTTTAAGTTAGTTTCCTTTCGAAAAATGGTCCTGCTGTAGTTGTCCAGAAACAGGAAAGCAAGAAGACACTCTGCTATTGCTTTTCTTTGTATAGTGAAGCCTTTTTGTCTTTTGACATAAAGTGACTGCAGTTCACAAAATTGTTATTTCTGGAATTATGTCAAAATAACGGGAATCTCTATTTCCCACAGTGCTAGGTAAAAGGTTAGTTATGTTATTGTCTCTTTCGACCTTAGGTAGATACTTTGTCTGTGGTCGGTCACTGTAGGACTTTGATCCCTCTTGCAAGTATCATGTTAATCCTCATCCTTTAATTTGCTAACTCTATCACTCTCGCTAGCCCTTTTCCTGTTTCCTTCTTTGATAGACGAAATATACATTTATTTGGTTCAAGGGTAAGTGCCTTTTTAATGAAGAAGAAAAGTTGGGACTTGGGTAGTCATGATGACCAGGAGACTCTCTTTGGGGGATCATCTATCGTTGCTTCTGAATTTCCATTTAATCTATGGAGCTGTTATCTCAGAGGTTCCTACTGCTGCTTTGTGTTGTAGTCTAGGCCTTGCCTCACTATGAGCTACTGATCATCGCCTTGAAATGCCATCAACTACTCAACTACGTAACTAGAAGCAAGGCTCTCCTCATATTTCAATGTTTTGAATTTCTCAGGACTGACTGAAAGACCTAAATTGGAAAAGTTATCCATGACAAAATTTCATTCTGAATTTCCTATATTTGGTTTAAAAGTGGCTTTGAATGGAATGTGCTGACTATGAAACTCTTGTGCATACTGTGTAGAAAGCTATCTGATCTTTGATGTCAAATTTTGATTTTTAGGAGGGCCACAACCCCTGTCATGGGCAGTACGGATGAAAGTTGCGATAGGTGCTGCTAGAGGGCTCACTTTCCTTCACGATGCAGAGTCCCAAGTTATATATCGTGATTTCAAGGCTTCTAATATTCTACTTGATGCGGTATGCCGAGCTTAAAGTGCATGAATTCATGCTCTTGTTGCTTTCTTCATGTTCTTCTTTGCCTTTTAACTTGCATGATCTTTTACAATGATTTAAAATTAATATCCTGGCATTAAAATGCTTTGTTTGCAGGAATTCAATGCAAAACTTTCCGATTTTGGATTGGCGAAGGCAGGCCCCACTGGTGATAGAACTCACGTGTCAACACAAGTTGTGGGTACTCATGGGTATGCAGCTCCTGAGTATGTTGCCACAGGTCTGCCAGTTGGTCTTTTTTCCTTGATATTTTAAAGCAAATTTAAATTCTTAATTATCTCTAATTCCCACAATTATGTTGCAAAAAAAGCTAATTTATTAATGATTTTTTTTGCTAATTTATTAATGATTTTTTTTGGCTAATTTATTAATGATATATATATATTTTTTGTGAACTAACACTTTATATCTTAAGTGAATCAATAGTCTGGGTTGAACATTAGCTAATGACTGTTGTTTGATGACTTGTATCCTTCTTAGGTCTTCCGAGAAAAAACTTTTAGTTCTGGAGCGATAGTTGTTAAGAAGGTTCTTTACTGAAAGATGTTGAAAAGGTCTGTCACTGCAAAGATGTGGTAGTTCATGAAAAACACAGATTCCAGAGAACAAGCGTAATACTTAAATAAATCATGGAGATATGAGTGCCAAAGATGGCTTTCTTAGAATGTAATGCTCTTGTTGTAGTTTCTGAAGGAGAGATCTATTTCTTTGTGTTGCATGTTTTTACATTTTGCCTCAGAATTGTGACTTCTTTTATTTTCCTATATAATCAGGTCCATGATACTAATGTATGCATTTACATTCTAAGTTTTTACAGACGATTTGAGCATGCTCTGATTTAATATCGTCACAGATAATATGTAACGGGTCTTGTACATATATTCATTTTAAATGTTATATTTTGAGTCAATTTATCTGCGTGACATAGCTTCTTTTACTCAACAGGCCGGCTGTCAGCCAAAAGTGATGTCTATAGTTTTGGGGTTGTCTTACTTGAATTACTGTCCGGGAGACGTGCTGTTGATAAAAGCAAGGTTGGTTTGGAGCAGAGTTTGGTAGATTGGGCTAGACCCTATTTGGGTGACAAGAGGAAAGTATTCCGGATTATGGACACAAAATTGGGAGGTCAGTATCCTCAGAAAGGTGCCTTTATGGCCTCAAACATAGCCTTACAGTGCCTAAACAATGAAGCCAAGCTGAGACCTCGCATGTCTGACGTATTGGCAACTCTGGAGGAAATTGAAGTTTCAAAAACTGCAGCGAAACATTTTCCATTGAATCATCCAGCAGTTCATTCACCTGTTTGTAGGTCGCCATTGAGGCAGCATCAGTCCCCTCTTCGTTTTACGCCTAATGCATCTCCATTGCCATCTCACCGACAGTCCCCACGATTACGCTGAGTGAAGAATATCATCATCTGTAAATTGTTTTGAATTGCTTCTGCATGGATGTAGAATTTGATAGGCTGCCTAACTTGATATAATTTTGAATCCAGTATTGTTAAAGCATATTAGCACCGATAATACTGTAGAAGATTGTACTAGTGTTATAGGAGATTGTAGCTTTCTTACACAGCAGTCATCTGCATAACATTTGTAGGTATTTAGTTTTGATACTATCTTGGCTCATTCCGTCATACAATTTTTTGTACAATTGTTTTGCTTGTCATGGCAACTGGTAAGTGGCAACATGAACATAACATATTGTAGTTATTGGGGTTGCTCTAGGGCACTAGTTCTATCTGCTTGGAATCTTAGTAAAGGTTACATTTTCAACTCGCAAGCGGGCAGAATGAAATCATGCACAGAATTTGAACTAGGAATCGAAGTGCTGAAAAACTTTGCAGGCTTGCTGGATGTGAAGTAAATCAAAAAGTCAATCTACTACGCAATCTCATGTTTGTGCAAGTAGATGATAAAAGTCAATTGCCTTTTGGCTTCCCTTGTTTGGCTGCAACAATTGTTCTAAATCCACAACTTCAGCCATTGTTGGTCTGGCCTTAGGATTTGACTTAGGGCATCGGAGGATTATTTTGGCTAACTTTTCAGCCTCTTCCATAGGAATGTGCCCGTCAAGTTTCTTGTCAATAACATGATGCAGTTGCTCTGTGTTGCGAAGATGTGGTTTAGCCCATTGCACTAGATTTCTTGTTTGTCCATCTGTGCAAGTTCTGACTGCACCACAGCCTGACAATATCTCCAGAAGTACCACACCGAAGCTATATACATCTGTTTTCAATGTCAGGCGATCTGTAACAAAAAGAAGAGTTTATCAGCTACAAAATTCTATTATAATTTATAATGAACCAAAATCTAAGTTCTCCATAACCAGTTTCAAACTGCACCTATAGCTACATATTCAGGAGCAAAGTAACCTTGTGTTCCGAATACTCTAGTTGTTATCTGGCCCTTGGCACCATCAGATCCAAACTTAGCCAACCCGAAGTCTGAGAGCTTGGCATTGAAGTCCTGAAACCAACATTGCTCATGGTTTAGTGAAACAAAATAACAGCACCTGAAAATCTGCAGATTTATCAGAGGCTTGGTAATGAAAATTCACTGTGTCAAGCAGAATATTTGAGGCATTGACGTCACGATGAATGATCAGCTTTCGATTGTTGTGAAGATGTTCTAAGGCCCTCGCAGCTCCAACAGCTATCTTGATTCTCGTTGACCACTCTAGTTGCTTCTCATGCTCTGTTTAAACCCACCAAGAATTTGTATCTGTATTTTTCTCTCCGGATTGTTTTTACCCTAGTTATTCGTACGAACTTGCTTGGAAAATTGTGTAAAGTTACTTACCTCTGCAAAGATATGCTTCCAAACTACCTTCTGCAAGTACTTGTGCACCAACATTTTACGCTTACCTTCACAGCAGTACCCTATGAGGTTGGCTACGTTTGGATGATTCAATTTGCTCAAGATGCTGGGAGAGAGTAATGCGAGTTTGAGAATTGAGAGACCAGACCAGCCATTAATGGTGTCCTTGTTGTCTAGCCATTCATGGTGTCCTTGTTGTCTATCTTTTTTAAGTCTCTTGACAGCTATTGCAGATGCTCCATAACTTGGTTTTCCAGTTCTCATGGTGGAAAAGTTGATATACCCTTTGTAAACTTCACCAAATCCTGCTTGGACAATAAAATTCTTCTCAATAAAGTTTTGGGTGGCAGCTTTTAACACGCTGTAGGGAAAACAATAGCATTTCACCTTATATTCGTGCAGTACATCATCTTTCTCATTCACTTCCCAGATGAGCCAGCCCGTTGCAGTGGCTGGAAAACTATCTTTCACATACTTACTGCCTCTGACTACATGAAGAAACACTTTAAATAATCAAAATTAGATTCAGAAGGAAAGTATACAGGACATTTTACACCAAGGTTTTACATAGTGAAGCAAGTGATATGATTGCATCAATTTCCAACCGTCATTGTTTCAATAACGTTCTAATAATGACTGACAGCAATATTTTGACCAACACTACCGTCCGAAGGAGCTTGGACTCTGACAACCTCATTTTCATCACCTGGATCTAAAAGACGAAGGCAGGAATAGGACTAGGACTAAGTGTACCTTTCAGAGAGTCGGAAGAAACAGTTAGAATCCTGGCAGGAAATGGCTTGGAACTTGTTCTGCAACCAGAAATTTGGATTCCATCTTCTGCTTGAAGAGAAACAAAAACACAAAAAAGCATCGTTTCACAATCAATGAGTGGAAATATCGACAACGTATTAAGTACAAAATCAAATATGAATAAATCAGGAGCAAACCAGTGTCAGGTTGAGGAAAGTCAGATAGTTTGCTGGTGGATTTATGAGCATGTTTCCTTAGGCAAATCCCCATGACCACCACTCATTTGTAAGGGGAAAAAAAAGACGAGGTCTTAGGCAGAAGCTGACGTAAGTGACATGTAGCAAAGTTGAGAGACTGTGGACTGTGGTATGCTAGGAATTGTATAAAACGTTAATGGAGAAGATTTTTAAGGGTCTGCCCTCGATAAAGCTGATGATGGAATGGCCAATGCTAGGATTTGTTAGGAGTTCCAAGCTAACTCAATCAGTGTGCCAAACTTAAAGAACAACTTGGTTCATTACGGAAAAAAGAAGGCAAACTATAACAAAGTTAGTTGGGTTTGGGCTAAACTGCTAAAGGGTTGGTCTTGCTTTCTCCAAAATGGTGTTCGCTCTTCCACTTTCTATGCATAAGCCCGATGGGTTCAAATGTTGGAGTATGACAAATCCAAAATGCAAATTGAAGTAGAAAAGAAAAACTAAAACGAAGGTCAATCAACAGAAATATTGCTTAAATCCGATTTCAACTTCGATTTGTTCAACTTGGACCGGCGGTCTCGAAACTAAAACACCTTTCACTTTGGTTCCTCGCGACTAGTGATTGAGTTTTCCTCTGAAACGACCACCCCTACGCAGGTGTTTTTCAATCAAGTTTTATTCTTGAAGTTTTCTTTTAATAGGTTTCATCTGCTTGGCTAGTAAATTTTATTGTGTAATTCTTGAGTTTGATTATTTTCTTAGTTTTGATCTGGGTTTTATTTTGCTTTCGGAGATTTGCAGGTTATCATGGTAATGTTGGGGACCGTGTGATTGTTAGGAGCGAGAGAAAAAGAGAGAGATTCTTGTGTGTTTTAATAGTTGGAAGAGAATGGTGTTGGTATTGGCTATAGGGGACCTCCACATACCTCACAGGGCAGCTGATCTGCCTCCAAAGTTCAAGTCTATGCTTGTGCCTGGCAAGATTCAGCACATTATTTGCACTGGCAATCTCTGTATTAAAGTAATCATACTCCTCCTTGTTCCTCATTTCAATTTCAGTTTTCTTATCTTCCTGCTTAAGCTTTATTTAGAGTTGCATGTATTGCACATAATGAGTTGTTACAACTTAAAGTGCTCTGGTTCTCCTTCTCCCAATGTTTGGTTGATTATTGTCCATTACTAATTCACGTCTACTAATTGAAGTGGACTTTTGGTTTGTCTAATTGTTTTATGAATCAGTATGTGGTTCTTGTTTAAGTTCTTGACCTTTCTTATTGTGGGTATTATAGAACTTTTGAGGAGACCATTCATATTTTGATTTGTTGGATTATGTCAATATGTGAACCATTGTCCTCTTCTAATGGATTGTCATTCAATAACTACATATGGGCTGGGTTAGTAGATGTGCGGATGTGGTAACAGAGTATTGGAGAGAGCACATATGCTGTGTAATAGAGAGCTCCTGAGTATACCTATAGTCTTTTGATTACACTGCTGCAAACCCAAACAAATTGTTTAGTTTCCTTCACAAATTGAGTATGGATCCTTACTACCCTTTGATCACCTCGAGCAAGGTAAATCTTATTTTCATGACGATGAAATTCTCCCTGTAATCCTACTCATTAGTTCTTGCATGTTGTTTGAAGAAATTCTCTCTTATAATTATATAGCTTGTTTTCCTACAAAAACTGTATCCTTCTTCTTTTCTTCCTATCTTTAAATGTACATATCTGTAGTAAATATTGATGAACACCGGCATATGTCTTGTGGAACACATTTTTATCTAGTAATTGAACTAAGTGGTTTGCCTCATCAGGAAGTGCATGATTATTTGAAGAGCCTCTGTCCTGATTTGCATATTACAAGAGGTGAATTTGATGAAGAATTGCATTATCCAGAGACTAAGACCCTTACTATTGGCCAATTTAAGCTCGGAATATGCCACGGTCATCAGGTTTGGATTTTCTTTGTATTAGTTTAACCTAATATTGATCAGGATTTTGCTTTTAATCATCTTCACTTTATTGCTAAATAGAAGAAATTCACCTTTACAGATGACAGATTGTGATAAGACACTCAGTTTCTTAGAATTACCATACTTTGATTTTGACAATGGTTTATGCCATGGGGAAAAATGAAATCATGGTTTAGTGACATGATAATGCTTTGTACAATTTTCTATTGGTAGTGTCTTCGAGAATATGAAGTTGTGTATCCATTGATACATAGAATAGACTTCCTGCGCTGACGTGTTAATAACTGTCCAATGGAAAACTCTGATAAAAGATTAGGTGTGTGAAAAAGTGAAGCTTTTTTGTTGCTATACCTTCGATATATGTGTGTACCTGTTCTGCAAATACAACTGTATTTTCTGAGAACATCTTCAAGTAATAAAGAAACCAGTTCTTTGATTCTGGTTTTCATTTTTCAGTAATTAGATCAGGGAATTAACTTCATCTAATTGCAATGAAATATTCATAAAGCAAAAGAGTCTGATTTTACTTTCAGTTTGCATATTTTCCTTATTTTCTCTTATGCTAACATAAAACCACCAATTTTTACGTAGGTCATTCCATGGGGGGACTTGGATTCTCTAGCAATGCTACAGAGGCAACTGGATGTGGACATCCTAGTCACTGGCCACACCCATCAGTTCAAAGCTTATAAGCATGAGGGTGGTGTGGTAATAAACCCCGGCTCGGCAACTGGTGCTTACAGCAGTTTCACGTATGACGTGAACCCAAGTTTTGTGTTAATGGACATTGACGGCTTGCGTGTTGTGGTGTACGTGTACGAACTAATTGATGGAGAAGTCAAGGTTGACAAAATTGATTTCAAGAAAACAGCTACCACACGCTGATAATGCTTTGGCTTCTGCAGTTCCTTAATATTTGACCATGTTGAAAGTTGCTTACTTGGGATGACAGCTGATGTCAAAAGAACACTTTTTGGAATGTATAAGATAAGGGTTTCATGATTGTTGAAATTGAAATCGTTTCTTGTTTGCTTTCTGAAATAAAGCATACAAAGGGTTTTCCTTGCTTGATAGATAGGTATTGGAATATGGAGTCATCCCCTTTTTGTTGAGGTCAGAGATCAATTAACTTGTAATTAACTCTATGGTACTAATATACTTGTGTGTTATAAAAAAGCAAATTAATTATTTCAAAAGGAATATTTAGAATTAACTAGGTTTAATCACGAATGAATCCGATTCCAGAACAAAGTATTATATACCCGACTCCAAATCTCCTTTTCTCGTTCGGATTAGGATTCCTGAAACTCATTAAGTATCGGACTCCGTATTGATGTTATCAAGAAAACTGAATTGGGTTTTCTCCCAGAAATTTCAACATGATCGAGAAGGAGACTTTGGATTTTCAACTCTACGGATCAACAAAGTTAAAGCTTTACCAGATTAATGTTTCTCGGAGGAAGCGGCGGTCGCCAATGCAAGTTGTCTTGACCATCGATTACAAAGCCAAACAAAGATTATTTCGTCGATCATTCAAAGGGAGAAAACTCCTTGTTCATGAATTCAGTGAAGAGCTGCGTACGTTCACGTTTACGGTAAATACAGCAATTAACTTTGAGAACATCAGTGCACAGTACATTGGTCGACTTCGAAATCCAAAGGGGTCATTCAGTAAGAGTGATGCGCAAGTGATTAAGAATGCTTTGGAAACGATTCAGGGAGTAGTCTTCGGGGTCTCCGAGAAGGGCCGAGAATACCTGAGACTATTTTTAGAGCTTGAGACAACTCAAGAAGTTGTGTTCGAGGAAAGAGACCTCTTAAACAGGTCTATATATCATGAGAAAGATCTAAGAGACGGCTGTGTAAGAGAGGCATGTTTGCAACTGGAAAGAACAAATTCTAGGATGGTGCGAACTAAAGGAGAGGAACTGAAGTTAGAGTCTGTGCAAGTGGACAAGAAAACTTGCGACGAGTGCGCGATTTGCTTGGAGAAGATGAAGGGGTCGGCGACAAGAATGTGTTCCAATGATCACTTGTTCCATGGGAAGTGCATTGTCATGTGGTTAGCGAAAAACAGCTCTTGTCCCGTTTGTAGTTCTGAATTGTCCACATCCAAGGTCGACCAATGAAGATTTGCTTTTTGTTATTACCTTTACAATTTCTTTCTGTTTTTCTAGTATTTCCTTGCCATGTCCAACCAACTTTTGTGTTCATCAGGCAATCAGTCTTGAACTAATTAAGTCATCCATTGATTTATGCGATTTTCTTTTCTTTGGATGATTTTTTCTACTATCATGTATCATGTAATAGTAACAAACAACTCACTTCAGTATAGTACTTAATGTCACCATTCAACAAACTTAACCCTGAAAAGAAAACAGATGTTGAATAAGAGCTGGAGAAACCCCATTGCTAAAGCTTGAAAAGAACACTGCTGCTCGGATGGGAGAGAACTCCTTAGTGAAGAGCTACCTAAGTACAAGATTATGTCGTCATGGACAAGAAGACGTCTATAGAGAATTCATACATAGGCGGCGTCATATTTACGGATTGGCTCCAGGGTCTTCGAGAAGTGCCCACCCAGCGTGAGAACGTGCTTAAAGGATGATAGACTAACTTTTGATTCATAAGGGTGTTAGAGTTGTGCCCTAAAGGCAATCCCCTTTAGCGCTTTTTGTTCATAATTGTACAGACTTTATGAATAAA
>JANZLD010000001.1:2936089-2951913 GCA_026413575.1 Erythroxylum carthagenense
AACACTTCACTGGGGCTGTTTTAAGAACCTACTGAAGTGTTTGGGGGAACTCTGGGTGCCATCTGACAATGATTGTTCTAATCATTAGCATTAGCAACAAAGCTTGATTACCTGGTATATGCTAATCAACTGAAGTCATTCCAACTATGCCTTATGTTTTCATCTTTACAGTTCTATATGTGATGAGTGCAATTATTTTCAAGATTATGCCCCAATTATTGTATCATGTTATTGTACAGCTCTTTTGTTTTGGTCACAAACATTGAAAGTAGTAGGTATCTTCCAGGAAGAATGTCTTAGTATATAACAGTTCTCCATGAATATGCATTAAGTTGTGATCACAAGCAAAGGGTTTCAGAACGTGGTAGTTGATTCATCTTATAGCTACATTTAAAATGTTATTTGAGGAGTTTATTTGCTTAGCAAGAACCGAAATATAGAAATAAGAAACTAAGCCAGAAAGAAGTATATTGAGGAGATTGTTTCCAAAAGCAGTTTTAGGGAGAGTGGTTGTTGATTTTTGGTTGTGTTTTGTGTGTGAGCTTCCATGGCCCATTCTTTGTGGTGGAATTTTAGTTCTGCACATGTATGGACAATTTTTGTAAATTTCTGGACACAACTACAAGTTGTTTTGTATTGTTCTGATGAGTTTGATTACATTTCTGCTATTATTTCTTTTTTATTCTTACGGAATTGTTTCAACTGCAAAAGTGGTAATAATAAATGAAGAATTGTTTCAACTGGCCAATCAGTGTCACGAGGCTGATAACTTAGTAGCAGAAAGGGGTCTGTCTGACATCTTTCTTTTATCAACTCCGGAAATGCAGCAGATTTTGAGCTCCTTTAAACCTTGAAACTCCGCCTGTCTGTTAAATCTCAAGGTCAAACTTCAGAAATAGGAAGTTGAAAAGATTAGAAATGAGGTAAGCTTGTGTTAGAGAACCTAACTAAAGCGCCTAGAACTCTGTGCAACATAGGAGTATGGTTCAGCCTAAATTCTCGCGGTGGACAGCTACATGTTTAGAACATCCCTTGGCTGCTACCCAGATTAAAGAAAGTGCTTCTGAAGCAGATCGATAGTACCATCTTATAACGTACACAGTACAAAATTCTTCTGTTCATATCTTATAATCACATGTAATGTTAAAATATATATATATATATATAGGCTTCTTGAGTCCCATTTTGATGGAGTTTCAATAAACATATCTCGACCAAGATGGCTTATTATGGCAAAACTCAAAATGTTCTGTGCCTTAATTACCAGATTTCTTCTAACGATTTTATGCCTATTCTCGTTGATAAACAATACAAGTGCAGCCTTTAAGTGCTCGATTTTTCGATATTCGTGTTCACTTTTTTTATGTTAGATTCAACTGAGCTAATATACCCTAAGTTTCCTTCTTCCAAACTCAGATCGTTCAATCTATGTATCGTTTACCACCAAGTCAAAATGCTTAATACTTCTACTCTTTGTTTATATTATGCTGTTTTATGATCATAGATTGAAGATGAACTCTTTGCACTACTGCGACAGAGAAAGTTAACTTGCCCTTATGCTCATTGACTACTTGTGCACGACTGCATCACCAAAATTTGAACTTTTAATTAATACCAATGATTTTAAATAATAATAATAATTTGCAATTCCATTTATATAATAAATATAAAAAAAACTATATGCCAAAGCTGATGATTGTAACTGTCGACTCTAAAACTTCGTATATGGGTTGTTTTAGTGACTAAATCATGGGGTAGACATAGGCAATACATGGAGCGCCATTGGAGAGGTGAAGATCAACCGATTGACAGTTAAAAATCTAGGGTTGAGGTGGACTTTTTTTGCGGGTAAAGACATATCTGCAACTCTTGCAATAGCTGACGAAGTTGTCTATTTCCCCTCAGGGAACGGATTCCCCTATGGGCTCAACGCAATCGATGGTTCCCTGATATGGAAGCAGAGCCTCAGTTAATTAACCGGACTAAATGGCACAGGAATTACGGTCAACACAACTGTTTCAAGATCAACTCCGACAATTGCCGATGATCTCCTCATTGTTGAAATATATGGTCCTGCCGTTGTAGTTGCTGTGAGTCGATCATGAGGCACACTAGCGTGGTCTACTCAGACTCTCGTACGTCGTCGAGCTTTGATCATGCAATCTGGAACATATTTCGCAAGTTTTTGTTAATTTTCCTATAATATCTTTGATTCAGGCTTAAAGCTTATCAAATTGTTTGTCTTGATAAGTTCTGCATGCCTCTTGGTTAAATGTATAGGTCAGTCTTTGTTGGTGTCACATCCCTTGAAGAAGCATTACGAGCACAACTATGTTGCACATTTAGAGTCAGCCTAGCCAAGCTAGAAGTTCAAACTGTTGCAGTTCAATGGCGAACTTATATGCTTCCTGATAATGGCGGAAGATTAGGAAGCTATTCAGGAGCAGCCATTTGGAGAAGCAGCCCTTCAATTGATATAATTAGACAGACTAGTCTATGTGGCGACTTGGATCCTCTACTCGGCAGCTGCGGAGGTCACAGCGTGTCAAGCCAGGCAGAACAACCAGACAACGAGACCAACCCAGCCTGATCAATGTTTTGACCAAACATCAACTTCAACTCAATCCTTGCTATAAATATTGATACAGAGAACATTGCATGGTTCAGACAATTGGGAGGCTATTATGTTTTCTACTTTGCATGTCTGGTTCCAAATAATCCTGATTGCCCACCAGGACCCAATATAGCTGCAGACTTTGGAGGGCCTTCGATATTGGTCAGCATTGTTGTTAATAGAACAAGGCGTGAGTTGTGGTGACAGTGCCAAAAAGCGGCTGTGGTTGGGCTTTGGACCGTGATAATGGTGCTACAATCTGGTTCAAGATGTTAAGAAGTGAGGAGGTTTAGAGAGGACAGAATTGTAATTTCACTTGAATGATTTTAGTTCAAGTACAAAGAGATATTTATAAATACAAAAATGACTATTCGTATTTAAGTACATGAATCCATTAATGAACTCAAATAAATAAACTATACATGAACGCAAAATTATACATAGATCAATATTTAATTATGTAACTAATACATGAACATAATTAAACTCCTAACAATGAACTTAAACATCCATGTATCTAGATTTTAAACATGCATGTATCTAGATCAACTTTCAAATTACTCTTCAACACTTCCCTTTAATTTGAATTTTTCTTTTGAATTCCAAATCTTGTTCTCAAATGTTGAAAAACTTCAAATTTGAATAATTTTTTAAAAATATCCACAACTTGATCATTAGTCCTCACATGCTTGAGTTCCACTTCATTCTTTTGCTTGTAGTCTTTAACAATGAGCCTTGTCTTATATTTCTCTACATTTCCATTGATTTTCTTTTTTATCTTGTAGACCGATTTGACTCCAATAGCTTCATGACCTTTAGGAAGAGTTAATAATTCCCAAGTATTGTTTTTCTCTATTGCCTTGATCTCCTCTTCCATGGCTTGTCGCCATCTTTTGCCCTTCACGGCCTCCCTAAAATTTAAAGGTTCACTATCTACAAGAAGACAAAAGAAATTACTTACATCAACATCATTGATTTCTTCTGTTTGTTTATAAATATCATAAATACTCCTTATTTTCTGTGCTCTATCATTTGAATTTTCTCCATGCGTGGATGAAGAAGAATGAGGCGAATTTGGAGAAGCAGGTGGAGTTATTTCTTGAATATTTGTTGTGATTTCTTGCTCTTCATCTTCAAAGTATGGGAGAAAATTATAAGTGCATTCTTCTTGTGTCTCCCAATCCCATGTTGCTTCTTTATCAAATTCAGCATCTCTGCTCACAACAATCCTTCCATTGCCTGGATTGTATAATCGGTAGCTTTTTGAATTTTGGTCATAACCAATGAATACATATTTAACACTTTGATCATCGAGCTTGGATCTTTCTTGTTACGGCACATGAGCATATGTTATGCTTCCAAAAACTCTTAGATGAGCAACACTGGGCTTCATTCCATTCCACGCTTGTTGCAGAGTTTGATCTTTGACATTTTTCTTTGGAGACCGATTTGACAAATAAACTACACAAGAAACAACTTCGGCTTATAATTCTTTTGGCATATTTTTTTCTTTCAACATACAACAAGTCATGTTAAGAATTATTCTATTCTTCCTTTCGACAACTTCATTTTGTTAGGGTGATCTTGGAACTGTTAATGGACGACGGATTCCATTTATTTCACATAAATCAAGAAATTCTTTAGATATGAACTCGCCTCCTCTATCGGACCTTATGACTTTAATTGTATAGCCACTTTCATTCTCCACAAGTGCCTTAAACTTCTTAAATGCTTCTGATTTCTGCTTTAAGAAATAAACTCATGTTTTTCTACTATAATCATCAATGAAAAGTAAGAAGTATCTACTTTTAACCATTGACAATAGCTTGATTGGTTCACATATGTCAGTATGAATAAGTTGAAGTGGTGTAGTTGCTCTTGTCACTACTTCTTTTGGAAAACTCCTTCTTGAATGCTTGACAAGTAAACATGCTTCACATAAATGATGTAGGTGGTTGACGGAGGGCATTCCTTTCACTATGTATTTATCTCCCAATGCATTGAGTGCACCAAAATTTAAGTGTCCATATCTCATATGCTAATGCCATGCTTCAAATTTCACATCCACCTTTAAACATGTCGCTTTGATTGTCTTGATATTCAACATAAATATTCTATTCTTCGACGTAAACACCTTAGCAATCAATTGAGCATGTTGATCTCTAAGCCAAAGATAACAATATTTCATGTGGATTTCATATCCTTTTTCAAGAAGTTGCCCCAAACCTAAAATATTACTTTTCAATATAGGCACATAGCAGACATCATTATTAAATATATGGCTTCCATCTCTTAAAGAACTTAGAATGGTATCTTTTTCACAAATTTGAATCTTTGACGAATCTCCAAAAGAAAAGTTGCCTTCTAACTTTTCATCAAGTTCCACAAATTTGCCTTTATCTCCACACTTGTGATTACTTGCTCCATTATCTAAGAACCATGTATTTTCATCCTTACTTGTATTATCTTTGAGTGCTTGCAATAAAGTAGTCTCTTTGTCTCCTTGCTTGTTATCAATAATATTGACTTGATCCTCAACTTGATTAGGCATAGCATAACATGCCTAAGAAAAATGTTCAAATTTATGACAATTATAGCATGCAACATTAGACTTATCATACCTTCCCTCATTTTGTCTAAAATTGTAACCTCCTCTTCCTCTTCCTCTTGATTTTCCTTGGCCTTTATATGATTGATTGTTTCCATCATTGTTGGCGTTGTTATAATCTCCTTTACTTCTTCCTCCGTAACTTTGTCCTCGACCTCGATCACGACCATATCCTCGACCACATCCTCGTCCTCTTCCTCTTTGATTGCTTTCTCCATCATCATCTTTTTACACAACCTTTACTTTAAGTGCTTACTCCAAAGGTTCCTCTTGCCTCTTCTTGATCTTGTCTTCGTGAGCTTATAAAGAGTCCTCTAGTTGTTCAAGTGTCAAAGAGTCTAGATCTTTAGACTCCTTAATAACGCAAACCACATAATCAAACTTTGGGTTCAAGGAATGAAGAATCTTCTCTACTACTCAAACATCTTCAACTTGATCTCCATATCTCTTCATTTGATTCACAATGGCCTTCACTCGTGATCAATAATCTGAGATTGATTTGGATTCCTTCATACGCAAAGATTCAAAATCTTCTCAGAATGATTGAAGTCGAATATTTTTTACCTTATCAATTCCTTGAAATGAACTTTGTAAAATCTCTCATGCTTCCTTTGAAGTGGTTGCATCAGCCACCTTCTCAAACATTAAATCATCTAGACATTGATGGATGAGACTGAGGGCTTGTTGATCCTTCTTCTTGATCTTTGCCAAAGCATCTTTCTCATTTTGAAACAGATCGACTTTTCTTTGAGGTCTCATAAATGATAAAACCTTTCTCTACGATCTCCCAAACATCTTTTAGACCAAGCATGGCTTTCATGTGAAGACGTCATGTTTCATAATTTTCTTTTGTGAAGCGAGGGAATTGAAATGGGTATACTCCACCATTGTTTGCCATTTCTCAAAGAACTTGACTCTGATACTACTTTGTTAAAAAGTGAGGAGGATTAGAGATGAGAGAATTGTTTAGACGAAGAGATTGTATTTTACTTGAATGATTTTAGTTCAAGTATAAAGAGGTATTTATAGGTACAAAAATATATCTAAGTACATGAACCCATTAATGAACCCAAATAAATAAACCATACCTGAACTCAAAACTATATATGGACCAATATTTAATTATGTAACTAATATATGAACGTAATTAAACTCCTAACAATGAACTTAAACATCCATATATCTAGACTTTAAACATGCATTTATCTAGATCAACTTTCAAATTACTCTTCAACACAAGGTAAGTAATAAGAACTGATGAACGAAATACACTAGGTACAGTTGAGGTTAAGAGGTGACTAATGTTTGGGTTACATGTAGCTTGCAGGGCCTGTTGGCGAGGAAGGAGGAGGTCAATGGGGTGCCGCCACTGACGGCCGGAATGTGTATACAAACATTGTCGATAGCAATCGGCAAATATTCACACTTGCACCTTGTAACCTGACAACAATCGTTGAAGCTTGGGTAGAGCTTGCGATAAATAAAGGAGATCTGAAGAAAAAGTAAACACTCAAACAATCTAAAAAACTCACTTGAATTGGATTTCTGTCTCATTTTGGAAATGAACTAGTACATGGCATTTATAGATACATAAGACACCTCTTTGAAACAATACAACTCCTAGAAAACATAATATAGTAAATATACATGCATAAAAAATGCAATGAATTTCAAAATACACGAGCCAACTAATGAATCAATCTTAACTAAATGCTCCACTAATATAATTGCAATTTTTAACATCTTCCTTAAAACTTGATTCTTATTGGTAACTTCAATCCATGCATACAGCTTAACAAAACTTTCAAACTTCAATCTTTTGGTAAAAATATTGGCTACTTGACTATCACTTCTTGCATAAGAAAGTTCGACTTCTTTGTTCTCATCATACTCTCTTATGAAATGAAACTTTGTATTTATATGCTTACTTCGATCATAGAACATAGGATTCTTCCTCAATGCTATAGCAGATTGGTTATCCATAAAAATAGAGGTAGCTTAATCTTGAGTCACATGTGGAATCTTCAACAACCTTCTTAACCAAATTACATGTGTGATACAAGAAGTAGCTAGAACATATTCGACTTCATATGTAAATAAAGTCATAATAGGTTCTTTTTTAGAACTCCAAGTAAAAGCAATGTCACCCATGAAAAATGTAACCCTCTTATGCTCTTTCTATCATCAACATCACCTCCCTAATCACTATCACTATAACCAACAAGTTGAAAATTAAATGAAGAAGAATAGTGCAAATCATAGTCAATAGTACCTTTGATATATCACAAAACCCTTTTAGCCATTGTCATATGAGTACTAGTTGGAACTTCCATAAAATGAGTTATAACTGCCACTCTAAAGGGAATATTGGGTTTTAAGCAAGTCAAATACCTCAAGCTTTTAACAAGACTCCTAAAAAGAGTTGGATCCACCTTTTCACCTTCATCAAACTTTGACAATTTTGTTGCACAATTAATTAGGGTATTAATAAGTTTGCAATTCTTCTTCTTAAATTTCTTAGGAATCTTTCTTAATAAGCCTTTTGAGAAATAAAGATACCATCATCATCTTGCTTCACTTCAATACCAAGAAAATACGACATAAGTCCTATACCTGTCATTTCAAATTCTTTAGTCGTCACCTTCTTAAACTCTTCGAACATCTTTTAATTGTTACCCATGAAGATCAAGTCATCAACATATAGGCATGGAAGAAGAATGCTTCCATTTTCACCATTTTTGACATAAAGAGAATATTTCTGGGGCATTTGATGAATCCATAACTTTGGAAATACTTATCAATGCAGCTATACCAAGTTCTTGGAGCTTGTTTTAAGCCACGTAATGCCTTCTTTAACTTCAATACTTTATCTTCTTGTCCTTCCACCAAGTACCCCAATGGTTGTTGGATAAACAACTCTTCCTTAAGGTAGCCATTTAAGAATGCCAATTTGACATACATTTGATAAATCTTCTACTCCATGTTGTTGACTATAGCCTTTAGTGACAAGTCTTTCCTTGTACCTCTCTACTTCTCCTTAAGCATTTCTTTTGACTTTATATACCCATTTCACACCAATCGCCTTTTGTCGCTTTGGAAGAGTAGAAAGCTCCCATATGTCATTCTTTTGAATTGCTTGAATCTCTTCATCCATTGCACATCTCCATTTATTTTCTTGTATAGCTTCTTCAAAGTGTAGTGGCTCGAAATTGACAAAGAGACAAAATAGTGTTGTATATTCTACCATCTCTGTGGACTCATAAAGATCTTGTAGACTCCTTCTTCCTCTAGGACCCTCGGACAAGCTTTGAGGAGGACCTTCTTTTCTTCTAAGATTGGGTGATTGAGGAGGAGTATGAATATCTTTACGCCTGTCAGGGTCAAAGTCTCCAATTATAGGAAATGAAACACTTTCTTCATTTTTAGAGACATCCCATTTCCATAAACTTTCTCTATCAAAATCAACGTCTCTATTAATTACTATAACATCCCGTTACCCATGTTAGGGCTATAATTGTAAATTATAAAAAATTAAAAAAATGCACATCATGCATAATTAATAGTGATACACACATTTATTTTGCACATTCATATGATTTTACATGCATTCATTGGTATTTTCGGGTAAATTTGATTTATAAGTGAAAATTGTAGATTTATTGGAGTGTATTAAATGTGATTTGGCAATTTTTGTACATTTTGGATATTTTAAATTTTTGGTGAATAATTTTTGAGCTAAAAAAATTAATTATTTGGATAGTCATATAATTATTTCAAAATTTTGGTGAATTTAGAAATTTTCAAAAAAAATTCGGGATATTATGGAGCAATGATAGAGTGACACGTGGCAATGATGTACTTATAACATATGGCTTACTTATGTAGTGACAAGTGTAAGGCATGCAAAGAACCCACGTATTATATGTTTTGAAAAGAAAACATTAGGAAGAGTTATTGTAGTTTTTGAGCATCTGAAGCATTTTCTGCTTAGTTTGTTCATCACTGAACTTTGAGTTACTCTTGATAGTTGTCTGTGAGTTATTCTTACTGCTAGGAATAGCAGAATCCAGTAAGTAGTTCTGATAATGTTCATTTTTTGGTGTAAATATATACATGCCTACATGGGTTTGAAAATTGTGGCTACGGTGATGACTGATTTTGATGATGGATTCGAGATTTAGGACTTGTTCAAAACTATGTTGAATGGATTCTGGAATGGGAAATATGGAAATTCTTGTAAAGTAATGTAGAAATAATATGTTTCTGTTCTGGTTTAAAAGTGTACGTGAATAAAGATATACTGTTCATGTATGAAGTGTTAACAGAGGTGAGTTTGAATGAGTTTGGATTTCAGGAAAAAGTTTAAACGAAGCAGTGTTGTGGGAAAGTGTATGTAAATGCAAAGTTTTGCTTAAAATGAAGTTTTTGGCTAATAATGTTTAAGTCAGAAAAATGAGAGTGCTGGGAAATGAGAGTTTATCCGAATATGCTCTGTTTTTGGTGTTAGGGAGTAAACTTGAATTTTGATCTGATGTGAATGATTTGAACTGAATTAGGAGTTAAATGAAGTGAAGTTTAGAGATTGTTTTGGGTAAAGAAGTGTATAATAGATGTTGTAGGAATGTGAAATCTACGAAAAGAATGAAAGAAGAAGAAGAGTTTAGACGCAGTAAAGTTCGTCGTGGCCAACTTGAAAGAGTTGATTTCTGTAAAAGTTCACCACGGTCAACCCTTGAGATCGCCTTGGCAAATTTTTAAGAAAATGTCGAAGAATTCTGCTATCTAGAAAGTTTGTCGCGACCAACTTTTGGCTCGTCGTGGCAAAGTTTCCTGACAACTTAAACATATTTTGGTGTTTTGGCCATATCTTTCTCTGTAGTTATCTAAATGGGATGATTTTTTATTTGGAGTAAACTAGAGACATAGGGTAAAACTTTTATGAAGAAATCGAGTTTTAATTCTATCTCCAAGAATTTCAATTTTTGATTGGAAGTTTAGGTAAGAATTATGCTGAAGCTCAATAACAATCTAAGGTATTTAGAGTATAACTTTTGGTATACTCAATCAAATTGGATGATTTTGGAGTCATTATAAACTTAAGATACTGTAGAACAACTTTCTATAAGGAAGTATTGCCTAAATTTGTCATTTACCCTATCAGATTAATTATACAAAGTTGACCCAAAATTATATAGGTAGAAAATCTAAAGTGGTCAATTAAGTTATGTAATTGATTTCACATTGTTTTATTTTGGCCCAAATTAGAACTACCAAATGATATTAATGAGGGCTTTGATATTTGATTGATTTGATGATGAAAATATCTATAAGACACCCGAAATTATCATTGAACATGCGTTGTGCATATTTCATATAAGTACATGTGCATAAAGGAATACTTATACGTTTGTGCAACAATGTGATATTTGTGAATGTATTGTGTATGTTCTAGAGGAGCCAAGTGGACGCCAGACAGACATTGCTGGACCATCTAGGCAATAGCATATGGGAGCATTATGTCAGTTAACCTAGATGATTTTCCTAGGATTGATTTGATTTGTTAAACTTTCAATATTTTTGAACTGTTTGTGAGTTATTTCTGGATTCCGGACCTGAGGTTCAAGAAGTTTAATAGTTGGGCATGTATTGGAAGTGTTTTGTTGTGATATGAACTTGACATTTGATTCTCAATGAAAGTTGAATGCCAGACTTATGTCCGATGACTGTAAAATCTTGTCTGAGCATTTGTATAAGATTGTCACATATGAGATATTCAGAAAATTGTTGCATTTTATAAAATGTATGCTCAGATAAAGGCGTTGTGACTTGAGTTGCTAGTATAAAGTGCTTCCACGTAGAACTTTGCTCCGTGATATATGTTCTGCACGTAGAACTACGCTCCGTGATTCTGTTCTGACTAACTCCTATGGGCCAATATTTGTATAAGTATGTGATAGGTACTCAGTGACAACAATAAGAACGAACGTGAGTCTCATGCATATAGCATTATAAGACTGAATTTCATTTAATGATCTGTAAAGCTGAAATGAACGATAAATTGATATGAACTATTTGTTATACTTGATTATGTGGATTGTGTGATTATATGATATACCATGTTGTGTGAATATCTAGAATGTATATAAGATCTGAATAAATATATGTGAAACATGCGATATGTGTGTATAATCTGGTGAATTCATCTATGATGGTTCACTCATTGAGTTTGCAAAACTCATCAAAAATTACAATGTGACTTTTCAGGTACGAGACAAGAGACCTAGTTCCTTAGTCAGGACTTAAGGAATCTTGTAGATAGAGAAATGGCTCAGAGGTCTGTCAGCTGACACCAGAAGTGATATAGTTTTTGTTATTTTTGTAGTTTTGTTAGAGCCTGTATAAGGTTTTGTAAATATTTGTTTGATGGAAACAGTATCAGCTTTATGAATGAATGAAGTGAATGGTTGAAAAATTTAGTGACTTTCGAGTATGTTAGATGATGTCATGTGTAAGTTGAATTTGTAATTGCTCCAACATACCATTTTCTTAAGGTATGTACTTGAATATCCTTTGGGTATTCGAGTATTTACCTTGTGGTAGTGAGATGTTGCAATTATAATCTTCCTATTGGTAAGATAAACAACTTATAGCCCTAGAACTAAAGCTATAGCCAATGAAGACATGCTTTTCAATTTTGTCATCTAGCTTCGATCTCATCTCTTTAAGAACATGAACATATACTATGTTTCCAAAAATTCGCAAATCAGAAACACTTAGCTTCTTACTACTCCAAGCTTCTTGAGGAGTCATCCTATGAACACTTTTAGTAGGGGATAAGTTGGACAAGTATACAGCGCAAGCGACAAATTTGGCCCAAAACTCCTTAGGCATATTCTTACTCTTTAGCATGCTCCTTACCATGTTGAGAATAGATCTATTCTTAAATTCCACAACTCCATTTTGTTGCGAAGAGTATAGAACCATAAGAAAATGAAAAATGCCTTTAGTATCTATCCTGAAATATTTGATTTCAAATCCACTCCCATTTTCAACTAGGCTTTGACCTTTTAGAAAACTCCAAAAGCTTCATCCTTCCTATTCAAAAAATAAACCTAAGTTTTGCAAAAATCATAAATGAAGAGTAAGAAATAGTTTGCTTTACCATAACAAGATGGCTTGATTGGGCCACAAATATTGGCATGAACAAGTTAAAGTGGCTTGATGGTTCTCATGGTGGACCCCTTTGGAAAAGGCTTTCTCACTTGTTTTCACAAGGCACACCCTTCACATAATTGATTGGGTTGAGTAATGAGAGGCAAACCATTTATCATATTCTCCTTTGCTAATAAATTTATCCTCTAAAATTTAGATGACCAAATCTCATGTGCCAAAGCCAAGAGAAGTCTTTGACACATGTCTTCAAGCATCTTATGTGATTAGCATTGACATTGAGCTTGAACGTTTTATTCTTTGGCATAGGTTCCTTTACTATTAAGTTGTATGCTTCATCTCTTAAAATGCAACAAGCATCTTTTAAATAGATATCATATCTATTTTTTAGAAATTGACCCATACTTAAGATATTTGAATTCAAAGAAGGAACATAATAAACTTGTGAAATAAGTTTATGACCACCACTTTTTGTAAAGACACGAATATCAGCTTTGCCTTCAATTGAAACTTTTGAATCATTGCCAAAAACAATTTCTCCTTTTTTTTCACATCAATCTCCATGAATAGCTCCTTATTGCCACTCATATGGTAGTTAAAACTAGTGTTAAGATACCATAAAAATTTATTTTCTTCTCCTTTGTTAGCCAATAACAAAAGTAGTTCTTCTTCTTCTTCTTCTTTCATCTCCACAAGATAAGCCACTCCTTGGTTGCTAGTAGCACTCCAACATTCATAGGAATAATGACCATATTTATGATAATTATGACATTGAATATTAGATTTGTCACAAGTTCTTTGTCCTCCTCTCTTATTGTAATAGCTTCCACGACCTTTTGAGTTTTGAGATTATTGACTTGACTCTTCACTATTAAAATGATTTGTGCCTCTTCTACAACCACGACCATGACCAAGATGATTTCTAGCTCTTTTATAGCCTTAACTACGACCTCTTCCTCTTCTTCTCCTTTGTGAGCTACTGGATTCTTGCTTCTTGTCTTTCAAAGAGATCTTTGCTTAAAAGATTTGAACTAATGGCTCCTTCTTCTTCAATCTTTCTTCATAAGCTTGCAAGGATCTTTATATATAGTTCATCAATGGTCATGGTTTCCAAATCTTGAGATTGATCAATAATCATGGAAACAGGGTCAAAATTTAAATCAAGAGTACAAATAATTTCCTCCATAATACGAACATCTTCCAAATTCTTATCGTATCTCCTCATTTGATTGGTAGTTACCAAGACTCTTGTGAAATAGTCATGGATGGATTCGGCCTCTTTCATATACAAGGATGCATATTCTCCTCTCAATATTTAAAGACGCGCCTTCTTCACCTTGTCAACTCCTCCATGGGCTTTTGAAGAATCACCCAAGCTTCCTTTGACTTTGTTGCATTTGACACTTTTTCAAATATTTCATCATGCAATGCCGCATGAATGATGCTAAGGGCATGTTGATCCAATCTAAGATTCTTTTGTAACGTGTTCCTTTATTGTTGATTCAAAGCTCCTTCATTTTTTGGTTCATCATATCCTTATTCTACTATCTCCCATGCATCTTGAGAGCCAAGAATTGCCTTCATACACACACACATCCCACTTGTCATGATTTTCTTTTCTAAGTTTGGGGATTGAAACAACATAATTAGACATCTTTAAAATAATATAGCTTTGATACCACTGTGTAGTAAATAAGAGAGACAGAAAGATAAAGGAAAACACTAAAACAACCTAAATAACTACTTGATTTGGATTTCTTGTTTTTGGAAATAAACTAGTACATGGTATTTGTAAATACATAAGACACTTCTTTGAAATAATACAACTCTTAGAAAACATAAGATAGTAAATGCAAGATACATGCATAAGAAACATACAATAAATCTCAAAATACATAAACCAAATAATCAAGGTTTTGAAACCCGGACGGAACGTCGAACCGGAGGCCTTATTGGTCACCAATTTGACCGGTTCGACTGGTTCGAACACCGGTCGAACCTGTATGATGTCATAATTACATAATAATTATATTTAATTATATATAATATTATTAATATTTAAAAAATAGAAAAATATACCAAATAATATAAATAAATATAAATAAAATTTTCAACCATCAATCATATAATTGTTCTCAAATAATAATTAAAATATCATCACTAGATATCAAAATAATTGCATCAACCAACGCAAAATCAAAAAATTCACCAAAAAGTGTCTAAATATTTAATATCATAACCAAATCCGAGTCTAAAACATCCATTAAAACAAGACAACAAAATCAACAATTATCCCAAATAATAACCACATGATCGAGTCCAAATGAAATTAACATCAAACAAATCAAACATCAAGTATTTTAATAAAGTCATATTAAAAAGCTACTATATGACCAACTCTTTAATTATCGTCTTCATCAATGAGGTGATTCCTTTGTTGCTTTAAGATACGAGCTAATTCACCATCATTGGAACTCGAGGTCCTGGCAACAAAAGTTGTTAAATCAATGTGATCATTGATCCTATTTGTGTCTTCTTAAACAATTCACTAATTTAATGAAATTCAGGTGTAAATTGAAGATTATGCAAAATCAATCATAGGAAAAAAAATTACCTTATGGAATGTTGGCGCAAGTTGGATCGTGCCTGGAACGGTGGTGGTGGTCTCGTCGGCGCCGGCGGGTGGATGGTGGCAGATTGGTTGCAGTGGCGGGTTGGACGACTGTACAAAGGTGAGAATTGAGTGAGAAGGGTTTGGGTCCTTTGGGTTCTATACTTCTGTTAGATTTCTGGAGAAAAGATGGGTTTTACTTTTGGAAAAAATCAAAAAACACATCAGCGTTTTAGAAAGAAAAAAAGCAAAAAAATTCATTGAATCAGTTGCCAACCGGTTCGACCAGTCTCGATTTAATCGATCAATTGATCGGTTCACACTGATTCAATTAGGGACTGATTTTTAGAGGTCACCCGAACCCCAATAGCCTACCGGTCACTGATCGAACCTGCCAATTCAGTTCAAATTTCAAAACCATGTAAATAATAAATCAAATTTATTAAATGCTCCATTAATATAATTGCATTTTTAACAGCTTTGAATGTGAGTTCAGGCCAAATCCTATGGTCTCCTGCGAACCCAGCAGTGATACTTCTAAAGGTCCTGTCTCGGTAGTAAATGTACTCTTTGCGGGCTCGGTGGCTTCTATTGGTCCTCTATATGCAATTGGTACTTGAACCGGGGAAGTTGTTACAAAGGTAACCTAGGAACTCAAACTTTCATCGTAGTTTGTCACTCACACCCTTTGTACGGCAGTCTCGCTCAAATCCATTAAAGCAAAGACTCAGCCTTTCCCGAACCCTCAAAGTGTTTCCCTCGCACACCCTCGAAGAAACAATACTTAAAAGAACAATAAGAACAAAGGCAACAAGAACGCA
>JANZLD010000001.1:2982616-2996305 GCA_026413575.1 Erythroxylum carthagenense
TGCTTATAGATCAATATCCATTCATAAATAATGAACAGCAAATTAATGAAATATGCCTTTCTTTATTTATTCATAAAAAATGTACACAACTTTGTACAAAATGCGCTAAAGGCGATTGCCTTCAGGGCACTAC
Organism: Erythroxylum carthagenense; assembly: GCA_026413575.1. Lineage (NCBI taxonomy): Eukaryota > Viridiplantae > Streptophyta > Magnoliopsida > Malpighiales > Erythroxylaceae > Erythroxylum > Erythroxylum carthagenense. The sequence goes on from JANZLD010000001.1 coordinate 2,982,750, forward strand.
TCTAACAGAAAAGAATACTCAATTACTAAAGGACCTGTTGCTATGATTTATATATTATATTTTCATCGGATTGGGATTTATACCAAGTTAAACGTATGGAACAAGTGGGAGGATGTGAAAATTTTTCATATTCTGGTTTAGTACCCATAAATGATGGTCCAACTTTATGAATTTAGTGGATATTAATATCCTATTTTTGTGGTAACAGTCATTGTGTTTAATGGGAGCACATTGATATAGTTTTCTAACAGATATTTGGAGTCCCTAAACTTCTTTTCTCTTTGAAAGTAGAAACCATAAAATTGGGAATTGAGAGCTTAAAAGAATTCCAACATACTAACTCTTCAAGCAAAAACATCAATGGCTAGAGATATTTTGTTTTCTTCCGCTTTTAATTTATATGTTATTCTACCGTATGTTACTATTATACTTACATGTGTCACTGATCTGTCAAAATTGGGAGAAAAATGACATCAGCTTACTTACCTAAGAGTTCCTATTTCTCACAAAAAGCTATCTTATAGGGAGTTTTTATCATTAATAGAGAATATTCAAAAGAGAATTAGTAATTAGTGTAATAAGAGGCTTACTTATCTCGGTAGGGTTCAATTAACTAATTCATGGTTGAATTTGTTGTATTAGTCTTCACATAGTGTTTTTCCTAAAAGTCTTATATCTAAAGGTTGTTTAGGACATATTTAAGGACTAGTCAAGTAGATGGAAGTAGACATAAGACTGAGTTGACTTAGTTTAGAAATAAGCTCAAATTTTTTTAAAACAATTTTAGGCTTTGGATTAATCTCAGGTCACGTGCTTCAAACTTGATTAGACTTTGAGCCAAGTCCGAACTCGGGCATTAATTTTAGGAGCCCTGAGTTGGACCCAACTTAATGTCATCCTTAGATAAAAGCTACAAAGCTAAGGTAAGATGGGAGCTTCTATATTTTCCTAAGGATGAAAGTGGAGTTGATATAATTTTGATTAAATAAGGTTCAAATGGCTTTGAGATTACGGAGGATTCTTGTGGGTAAAGAATTATTTTAGGTAAAGTAGTTGCATACACATTGTTTAAGATATGATACCTTCTAGTTAGCTTCTCCAAAAACTAACTCATCTTGGGCTATAATTAACGTCTTCAAGCTTGGCGGTAGCTGAGTACTCGTATTAAAAACAAGGATAGATAATCGAGCTGGTTCCAACTTTTGGTATGATTATTTTTGAGCCATCTTGTCAATGATCCTTACCAAATCTAGAGAGGTGTTGTTTGATCATTCGTATAGTCTTCAACAAAGCATATAGAGGTGTTATTTGATAATTCATATAGTAAAATACAGGCACGGAGCTACACTGGAGGCACTTGCTTCCGCTATCTATAAAAAAATTTATATGAAAAATTATTATTTAAAGTTTTGATTCCATTAAAAATATAAAATCTTGCTCCCATTAAAAATAAAATTTTGCTCCCATTTAAAAAATTTTATGGATCCATCCCACTTGCAAAGTATTATGAATAATCTATTGGAACTTGTGTTTGTTGTTCACCGTGCTTCTACAAATACGGATAAGACTACTTGGTTGGGGCACTATTCTAAGTTCATTCACCAATAAGTCTTGCAGGGATTTCTTCTAAATTAGGATTCCTAAAGCCTGTTGGTATAAACTTGTATGAAGAAAGCACTATGCATCGATTGTTAATTCAATTTTCTTTCTTTAAAAAAGAATTATCGAAATGCTAATAACAATCAAAAATAATTGTTTAGTTGTACTTAAAAAAAAAAAGGACAATAACAAACAAGAAGAAAATATTTTATTAACTAAAAATACTGCAAGAAAATTTTTGAATAAAAAAAATAAAGGATTACAATAGGTCGGGCCAAAATTGGATCTACCCTGGCCCGACTGCTGCTTCTATAGCCCAAACCCAGGTTGAAATAAGGCTCCTAAGTTCGAGCTCAAAAGTTCGAGCTCAATTAGACCTGAAATAGTCTGGCATAAGTTTGAGTTCAACTCAGCCTAATCGAAACTATTTTTAATATAAAATATAAAAATAACATCATTTTTAATAAAATAACATTATTTTATTTATAATTATCAGATTTAAGCAGCTTCAATCCTAAATTCTACTAACTCGATCTTAGTCCATTAATTTCGGCTAAGTCCAGGTGCTCACGCAAGCCCAGGCCCAATTGTCAATTCAAAAAAGAAGACGAATTGGACATGAAGTAGCTTCTGCTAGAAGCCTAGTCCCTATTTTTATTGTAATGTTTCTTTTTTGTTCTTTATCATGTAAAATATTTGTATATACTTTTAACAAATGTTGGGTTAAATAAATATGTCAATTTGGCATTTCGGAGCGTCCCCTAAAGGTGTTTAAGCGCATAATGCATATCACACTTAGCAAGCAAAGCTTATGATTACGGAAAAGAGAGAAAGAACAGTAAAACCCAAAGGGTGATGGAACCAAAAGTAAAAAAGAGTAAAGAGAGGATTCAATTATTCTAGATGAACGTGTCGGTCAGACAATTTATTACAAAAGCAACATTAACAATCTGGACAGCTGTCTCCTTTAAAAGAAAAACAGAATAGTTGAGAGGTGATTAGTGAACGATCAACAACCACCACATGTGTTAACTCCAGATTTGCTTGTCTCCTGCCTTATCTTAAAATCTATTAAACTATAAACCCGCGAATGACGTCTTATTTCAAAAATGCCATTTGCCGCTGCAGGCCGACCAAACGAACAAACGGTATGCTTTGGTTTTATTAGCATTAATCATCGCTTTTGTTATTTGTTTGTTGCTCTTAACTTTCACTTTATGTTCTTCCTTCCGTCTCTTGCTGGTCACTGAAAAAACACTGTTGCTTAGCGATCTCTTGTTGGTGTTGATCAATAACAGGCCAGTTCTTGTTAGTTCAGGTAATGCTTAGGTTGCTTTTCCTGCTACATATTAAGCTTTACTTTACTGCATCTTCGCTCCTGTATAAATGTGTTTACTTTTTTTTTTTTTTAACTCTGGGTATTTTTGCTCGAACTCTCTTTCTTTCTTCTATAGGGGAGTGATTTCCAAAATGGATTTTGTTTCTTTGATATCAAAAGAGCCTGTTCCTTTTGTAAATGGGTAAAGTTTGTTTTTTCACCGTCTTTTGCTAATGCATGTGATGAAGAGTTTTATGATGGGAAGTTAATTTTGAGGTAATCGTTTTGTTGACCTTTTCTTGTTGTGTTGAGAATGGATTAATTATAGTTTGTCATTGTTGAGAGTGATAGAATGATAAGAGAAGTTTCATTGTGGAGTGTTTTTTTTTTTTGCCAACTAGTGCTACGAACTTGAGCGGTAGTATTGAATATTGTGCTCTATTGTGCAGATCTTTGCATGTATTGATTTTGGAGATATTGGGTTCGTAAATATGGGGAAGTCTGCAGCGAGGTGGTTCAAGTCCTTTATTCATGGGAAGAAATCATCAAAGTCTAATTTGTCGAAAGGAAATGATGCTTTGGTAAGATATTTTGTCCATTCATGTACGCGTGGTGCTTCTTAATTTTTATCAGTTGGTCCCGCTTGTTGTATAGTCACCGTGAGAGGTATAGCAACCACACAGAATTTAAAATAAATAAATAAATTAAGGAATCAAAATGCAAATCCCGGTAGTAAACTGAATTCATCAGATGGGACATATGGAATTTTTAAAGGAGGTGTACTTGAAATTGAATGGCTGGAATTTGGAAATCCAAATGATCAGTATTGCCTCACATTTTCCTTTATAGTAAACAATGTTTAGAGATGTTCCTTACGTTAGCCCATTTGACTGAATTTTCTGTATCTTTGTTTTCCATGAAATCCTCCAAAAGGAAGTTCTTACAATTTATCTGTTCCATGTGTAGAAACAGGCAAATAAAGAAGTAGATTTTCCTTCTAAAGCACCTGTATCTGATATGACTATCAATCATCCAAGAGTGGCACTGATGGTTCCTGAGACGATTGCTGGAAGTGAATTGAACCCAGACTATGGGGTATCTTCTAACTTGCCACATGAAGGGGTAACTGTTCCATGTGCAGAAGGAGATGGGAAAGCAAAACATATCTGTTCTACAGATGATCCTGAGAAAATCAATCTTGATAAAGCTGCTACAAAAGTTCAGGCAGCTTTTAGAAGTTATCTGGTAACTGCTGTTATCTTCTTACCCTAAAAAGCTACAAACCATGTTCTTTTCTTCTATTATGTTGAGATTCAGTCGTACATATTGACATTTCCACTAAATTGCTGATCTAATTGCTTGATGTTGCTTCCTGTTATAGTTGTCTGTACATTGAGTTAGTTCAAATTGAGTAGCAGTGGGCAGACAATTTTGCTAGCTAAATCTACATCATTTGAACTGACTTCTAGTTCTCTCTATGAAACGGAAAACTTGGAATTCTGCAGTTAAAATCTATCAATATTCTATTGATAGTGTGATTTTATTTCCTAAAGGCTCAGCATGCGTTTCGAAGACTCAAAGGCATAATTAGGCTGCAGGCACTTATTCATGGTCATTTAGTTAGAAGGCAAGCTGCTGCTACCTTATGCTGTCTCCAGGCAATTGTTAGGATCCAGGCATTGGCTCGTGGACGGAAAGTTAGACGTTCCGCTATTGGGATTGATGTGCATAATAAATGCAACCTGGAAAGGCTTCAGGTGATTTATCATTGACTTGAAACCAAATATTGTCTTTTTTTTTCCACAATGGAGAAATAATTTGCCTGATATTGTACTTGTTCTTTTGTTTGTGTCGAGTGTCATTGTGACAAAAAGATGCTTGCAGGAGTCTTGAACAAGAGTACATTGTGCTGCAGAAGCAAATTTTTATCTGATCATCCTCATTTACTCTATGTTGATAGTTGTCAAGAGGTCATTGTCTCTCTCTCATATTTGGTTTTTTTTTTTTTTATCCCTCCTTCATCAGGGTGCTAAATTTACAGAATCTTCTGGAACCACAATGTCTACTCTGGCAGGACAGCTGAAGGAGAACACTTTTGGTTGGAAGGTGATTAATCATTGAGTAGTCTCATGTTCTTGGTTCACTCTTGATGGGCCTGAAATTGATCAATCAATTGTATAAGCTAATACCATACAGGTTGTGTTTGCTTGTTTGTGAACCTGATGTCTACCATCTCAGTTAATAAATTTGTAAAATGCTGTCCTTCAACTTGTCTGAAATATCTTGTAAGTTGAAAGCTTGCTCGTTACAAGTCTAAGATAAGTTCATTACTCCGTGAACTGCCTGATACAATTTAAGGCGATGAAAATTGCTTAAGAGACGTGGATGAAAGGTTGAAAGGAAAATGGGTAATAGTTGCAGTGGGTTTTTATAGAGGTTTGTATTGGCATATTGCTGCAGTTCGTCTTTGCATGTTCTTGGATTGAAAATGACTAAATCTATAATTTGATTTAATATACAATTTTGCTATATGCTTATTGTCAGCTGAGATGAATCACTTGTTCGTAAGCCCTTTGGTTCCTGCTATAATGTTGTCTTTCCTTTTTAACTGAGCATGCAACCAATTTTTTTTTTTAATTTTTTTTAAGCTTCTGGCTTCAACATCTAGCAGAAGACCTTTATGCATGCATTATGATCCTGGGGATCCTAACTCAGCTGGGGAGTGGTTAGGGCGGTGGACAAGGTCACACATCTGGGAGGTCTGTTCACAAGTAAAGAATGTTAATTTGAAGTCTCAGAAGATGCATGACAATTTACAAGGTGTAAAGGCTAAACAAGGCAGGAGAAAACAAGGACAGCGGAAGCTATCAGGTGCCAAGATTGCAAACACCTCAGGTCCATCAATTTCTGAATCTGAAAGGCAGAAACAGAATCCAAGAAAACTCTCAAACCAACCAGCAGCTTCAACTCCAGGACATTCACAAAATGCATCTGAGAAGGTAAAACTCACTTTAAGAAAAACTTCTAATTCCTTGAAGAAGTCTGGTGAAAGATTTGAGGTTGACAAGAAGAAATCAAATCTCATTTTGACAAACGCATCAAATGCTGCTACTTCCCTGGATTCATTGCCTGACTCTGTTGAGAAGATAAAAGATACTGTTTTGGCAGTTCCTGAATTGATTGAGGTTAATACAAGTTTGATAGCACCTGATCTTGGTGAGCATGATGAAGTTTTGCATAAAAATCCAAATTTGGACTCCCAGACCAACGAGGAATATGATAAGGTGGGTGAAGTTCAAGAGACAAGTAGGCAGCAAAAGACTAGGGATGATAATTCCAGTGTTGAGGCTCGTAACCACAGCCAGGAGGAAGTGAAGCTTGGTGAGCATGATGAAGTTTTGCATGAAAATCCAAATTTTGACTCCCAGCCCAAGGAGGAATATGATAAGCTGGGTGATGTTCAAGAGACAAGTAGGCAGCAAGAGACTAAAGATGATAATTCCAGTGTTGAGGTGCGTAACCACAGCCAGAGAAAAACTTCACTTCCTCCGCATATAGAACCTGAGGAGAATGGGGTGAGCAGCACACCAAAACTGCCTAGCTATATGACACCAACTAAATCTGCAAAGTGTAAGTTGAGAGAACAAGGATCCCCAAGGTTTTCCCAAGATGGATTTGAGAAGAGCAGCACAGCTAGACGGCATTCTCTGACATCTTCCAGCAATGACAAGCTAAATTCAACGTCACTAAGGGCACAGAGTATGGTGCAGGCAGCTGGTAAAGGAGCCATCAGAAGTGACAAATCTCTACCTTCTACTAGAGGCGTTACTGGTAAGATCCTTTTTTTTTTTTTTTTTTTGTATGTTAGCCTTAAAACTCTTCTGGCTACGTTTTTTTGGTTGTGTCCTCATGTATGAAAGGATTCTTTTAAAAGTGTCAAATATTTTGAGGTGCATATGCATCCATATAGTTTCCTCTGATCTATAATTAGTTTTTCTTTAATTTATTTGCTACTTGGTCAAATTGTCTTTATTTGTGTACTTTCAAAGCAGCGAGCATCCACCCTTTTCCCTTTTGGTTAAAGATTGAAAATTCATGTCTTTATTACTCTTGTATATGTTTGAGAAAGATAGCTGTGAACTTGGTGACGATTCCAGTACAATTGAAAACTAAAGGCCTGGATATTGGAGGATCAGTTCTTCCAGTGTAGGCAGGGTTTCAACGAGTGTTATATTCCAAAATACTGAACATATGCAATGCATATTTCCACTTTTTCACTGACTGTTAATTCTGTCTTGCTGGCTTCAGATAAGGCAATCAAAGTAGAGTGGAAGAGGTGATTTTGGTATGCCAGTTCTTCATGCAACACCATAGCGAAGAGGTCAGAAAAAAAAAAAATTACGCTTTGAACTGTGTCATCAAGGGCATATTGTAACCACTGCTTTGTGTTGTTTTATTCTTCTTTTCTTGTTGGTGGGTGAATGCTCTTAACTTAATAATTTTATGGGTTTAAGAATTGCCCCTTTTGGGCACTTGTATAGCGTGTAAAGGTTTACTGTATTTGTGAATATGATTTCACTGTCAAATTGATCTGTAATTTGACCTAAGAAACTGAAACCTGTTTAATCATGAGCGTGCATTACAAGTCTACTGCGCCTGCCATTTTCAACCTGATCTGATGAGCTTATTGTAGTAGTAGATTGCATATTTCTGGTCTGCCCACGCCCTCATTATATTCAAGGATTCAATGTATATTTGTTAATGATTGAATCATTGCAGGATTATAAATATGAATCATATCAATTTCAAGCCTATGATTTTCGTTAGTACTGCACATTTAGGCTTTAGCTAGGGTAATAAAGAAGAATTTACTATAATACATTGACATGGTGGCTGTGGATGTCAGAAGTACTTCTAATGTACCGTACGTTCTTTTGTTTCAATTATTCTGTTTTCATTATGTTTTTATGTCAAAAAGACATTATTTTAAGACAAAAATAAGATTGAAATAGAGTAATTGAGACAAAAGATCTTAATTGTCTCTATCGTTCAAATTCAGGGTTCATTCATGAAAAATTAGTAGTTTAGTTATAGTGTCAAAAAGAAAAAGAAGCTGATAAGACTATGAACTAAGCATTAACCAAGTTAAGACTCTCAATCCTATATAACTCTAGGCATTAACGAATTGTTTAATAGAAACTGGACTGTTATTTATTGTTATATATATCGAAAGAACAACAGATATACTGACTGATTTATTAATTATGCAGGTTATTTTTATGTCGGAATCACTTACTTTGATACAACACCTATAGAATACCACATGATCATTTTAGAAGATTTATCGGGGATCTATTTCTCGCGACTAGTTGTATAATTTTTTGTTAAGTTTCCCTATATATATATATATATATATATAAACTAAGCATTCAAAAGTTGAAACTCAGGTCTTCCGATAGATATAGAAAGAATATTACCTCTATTCAACTTCTTCATAACTATCTCATTAATCAGTTTCGAATCCAATAATTATAATTTGACTCTACCCCAATCACAGATAAATTATACATAGTGATGAGTAACAGAGATCGATAATGCTTATTTACTTTACCAAATTAATCGAAACAAAGGAAAAATGAGATTTTTACGATATAAATTAATATAAAATAAAAAAAAGAATAAGAATGCAATTTAATGAAATTAAATAATAACAAACATATAGTCAAAGTGTAATTTCAGCTTCAAGTCTTTTAATTAACCATTGATGCAAATATAAACTTTTATCAACAAATAACCTTAACCAAGTTCTTAGAATTTAATCTATTGACAACATTAAAACTGGAAAGACCATCAATTTATTCAGACTAGATTATACATACATATGATGTAAGTATCATATATTGAACCTTGTTACTTCGCTATTAAAAATTAGAATAATCAAGCAATTATAAACTTTTAACGTGGGTAGACTTCTGTAATTAACGCTTTATCAACAGATACTAGCGCTGACTGACTTGTTGGCATCACAGAACTTCCTTCTGTTCTACCGCGGAAAAAAAATGCGGGCTGTGTAGGCATTGGAAGACCAGATACAGAGTCACTATTAAGCATCTTAATTATCTTTGCCATTGTGGGCCTATCAGCAGGATCTTCTTGAACACACAGCAGCCCTATTTGTATGCATGTCATAACTGCATTCCTTGAATATGTCTCTGTTAGATTTTTATCCAACGCCTGCAAAGGTGTCCCATTTTTCCAATGCTTCCACACCTGCGAAATTTCAAGCCATAATTATCATGAATCTTGGATCTTCGTCTCTTCCTTTCTTTTCTCCAAAATTCATTGTGGGGCCAAAGTTCAGGTGATGTCATGTAATGACCTCAAATTCAATACTCACATGGCTCACAACATTGGCTGCTCCATCTGTCAGATTGAAAGAACTGTTCTTCCTGCCACTTATAATCTCAAGGACTAGTACACCAAAGCTATATGCGTCAGATTTCACCGAGAACTGCCCATGCATTGCATATTCCGGAGACATATACCCACTGGATACAGACAAAAGATAGAGCAAGAAACCAACGACAATTAATGTTTCATATGCAGACAAGACTATTCGTACGGTTTCAAACTTTCAAGCTTACTATGTGCCAACTACTCGGTTTGTGCTTCCCTGAGTCTGGTCAACTCCGAAAATTCTGGCCATGCCAAAATCTGATATTTTGGGGTTCATCTCCCCATCTAGCAAGATATTGCTTGCTTTAAGGTCACGGTGTATGATTCTAAGGCGAGAGGCCTGGTGAAGGTAGAGAATTCCTCGAGCAATTCCTCCTATTATCTCGTACCTTCTGGACCAATCTAGTAGTCCTTGCTTTTCAGGGTCTGCAAGTTGGAAAAAAAGCAAACTTCAAGCTGGGATTCCTAATCAACTTTCATGGGTTTATCTTTAACACAACGGAAATTGGCATATATATGCTGAGGTGAAGGATGTCAGAATGCAAACCAAAAAGAAAATAGTCGAGACTCTTGTTGGGAACAAACTCATAAACGAGAATTTTCTCTTCTCTTTCTAAACAGAAACCGAGAAGCCTCACTAAATTCCTGTGTTGCAGCTTAGCTACCAATATAATTTCAGTCTTGAACTCTTCTACACCTTGTCCAGAGCTTCTTGACAGTCTTTTAACAGCTATTTCTTCTCCATTCGGCAGCCTGCCCTGTGAAACGCACAGTTCACTTGTATTACAGTGTCCCATAGACAATTCACAAGTATAGTTAAACCAAGTATCCAAAATGCTCACCTTGAAAACCTCACCAAAGCCACCTGCTCCTAATTTGTTATCGTCGGAGAAATTATCTGTAGCAGCTTCTATGGTTGCAAAATCGAATTGCAGGGACTCCGCAGATGATATTTCGTTCCCAACTACATACACCAAGAAGAAGTTGCAGTAAGTTATTTACAGCACCAGTCAAAAGGTATTGCACATAGAAGCATCTTTTGAATATATATATATATATATATATCTTACCATTGTCTTGCTCCACAGACTCGTACTTTTTTCTTCTTCGCCTTCTTAAGAATAAGTAACCCATGCAGAAAAGCACGGCAGAGACAGAAATTGGAGTCACAATGGCTACAATTGTGACAGCTGACACGCTGCTCCTCCCTGGCAAGGCAATCAATATGTTTCATTTAAAAGTCTATATATGAAATTCCAATGTTCGATTTGTAGTCTATCTGTATAAATATGACATGAATATGTTCCACTTGAAACCATGCTATGTCATCGAAGGATCTCTGTTGCCTTTTTGAGATTTAATTACAGTAATCGATCCCTACTACAATTTTAATATATGCATGCAATTCTTGTAAAGCAATTAATGAATTATTTTGATAAAATAAATAAATCAAAATTTCATCACCTTCTGATGATATTGGCGTTGCAGGTGGAGGAGGAGGAACCTGAGGCGAAGTTGTTGGTGCCTGCACAAATGTTTGATTGTAAAATGGATTATTAAGTTCAAATCGAAAGTTACAGCTCGGTGTCAACAATCTCCCTCCTCTCTTCCCACTACAACAGTCTGGAATTTGGGGGATAATTATCATAAGACAACGGTTACAGTCTCCCCCAGACAAGTCTGGTGTGCACTGGACGAGGGTGTAAAGACTTCCATAATCAGTACTGAAACTTTGTTTGACAGCGAATCTTTTGGACCCAGAAGGAGCAGCAGTAACTTCGTATGCTGATTGGGTCAAAGTGGTGATCACCAGAGCATTAAGCCTCCCTTCGGTGACGTTATCCACAGTGACGGTTTTTGCATTCTGCTTAAATACACTGCGCCGTGAGTCCAGGGTGGTGAAGAAGTCATCATTTTCATAACGAAGGAGACAATAGTCGTACCACACAATGGCCACCTTTTGAGCAGGGCAAAGTTGGATTATTTCTCGGGTGGCCGTAGCAACACAACGTCTACATTCCTCAGTGGTAGCATCACCACGGCAAAGGAAGAGGCCGTAGACCTCGTCAGGGTTCCGCCCCGCTGAGGCGTTGTAGAAACCGTTAAGATAATACTGGGTGGAATTGGTAGAGTTAGAGGAAAGTGAAGAGAGGAGGCCATTCAGATTGGCTCTGAAGGTGCTGTTACTGGTGAAATTGCTAGAGTTATCGCAAAAATGAGAAAGGGGGGGAGCTCCATGAATGAAATTGGTTGATATAAGCAAGGACAGTAGCAGGAACAATAGGAATTTGATGAGACAATCCATTATTGAGAAGATGAATTAAAGATTGATAGCAATTATTAAAGATCATCAACAGTCAACCTTAAGAATTCATCGATGTTTACGAATTAATTTTCTGGCCTTATGTTTCTTTTTTCTGATGATGAAATTACTGAGATGCAAAGGCCAAAGGGGAGACGTCAATGGAGAAGGCTTTCTAAGTCAAGTCAACAAAATCATCCTGCGTTGCTGTTGGAGAAGATGAAGATTCCACAAGGGCAACGTCCGATTTACCACACCAGTCCCTTTCGAAGATGACACCCAAGTCCCAGCCTCTCGTTGGTTTCCGTAGAATTCCACTGATATTTTACCAAACTCAGCGAAAAACATATCAGTCTACCTCCGTGTCATGTCGTCTTGGTTTACGTTTCAAGAGTATATGTTAGATTCCACATATATACAGTCAGATTTCTACATTTGCCACTTTATCAATTAAATCAAGGAAGGTCGTTGAGGTTTGGGAAGTGCCATAGTTTCACTTGTTAGTATTGAAACAACAGCAGGCATGGCAAGCTTCTCAGAGGCATCTCAAATCCCTCCAAAGCTAAAAAGGTCTGATTTGGTGGAGTACCAACCCTCCTTAACGTACTCGGGTGCCATATATCCACTATTTATCAGAAATTTATGAATGAATAGAAATCATATATGCAAACTGCAAACTTTAGAGAATGAGTTAATTACAATGCTTGTCGCCATCTGTCTGCGTGAGACTGCCCTGTGACTAATGCTTTCATGCATGGAACATGCTGGCTTGGGCCGGGCTTTCCTTGATAACACGTCCAACTGTGACTTTTAGAATGCCACTTGATGACGTAAAATGATACTCTACGTGACTATGTCTATATATATATATATCTTAAAGTTAAAGCAAATAAATTCGAAATAATTTAATATTATATTTTTGTTAATAAAAAATTAACAATATGGTTAAAATTGTAATTTTATAAGAATCTACTTATATACTTAAATCTCAATCCCTATCCCTCATTTTCCCGCTTAAAATCGATGGTTCATCAAGCATTTAATGCTTCTGAACTCATTTAATACTTACACAGTGTCAATATCAAACCTTTTCCAAGACAACAGAATTATATAATCTTTACTTCCATTCATGTGAAAACAAAATTTATTACGCACACCATTTAAGGAATTATTATCTTTTATTTAAACAAAGTCACGCTTTTCTTACACTGGATTGTGTACACTGGTTGGTAAAAGTCTTGCTCGCAAGGGCGACAGGAAGGCTTGGCAAAGCCTCACTCGCGAGGGCGAGCGGTCGCCCTCGCGAGCAAGTCTTGGAATAGCCTTCCTCGCAAGGGCGAGCAGTCAGACACACGAGGAAGGCTTGGAAAAGCCTTGCTTGCGAGGGCGAGTCTTTGATTAACTTTGTTTGCTTTTATTTATTTACATTAATAATATGGTTTCAATAATAATAAACATTTTCATTAATAATAATAATGAAAATCATAATAAAAATAACAGTAATAATAATAATAATCTTAAATATTTTTAAGAAATTTAATAATAATAATAATAATGATATTTTATAAATAGTGCGCAATAAATTTTACAATAACATTTAACAGTAATTACAATAATAGAAATAAAATTAGTTAGTAAATTTACGACTAATAATAAAAAAAATACACTTTATAATAATAAGGAATTTCATAATGTTATGAATAATAATAAACATTTTTAATTATAATATTATATTTTTTAATAATAATTAATATACAATTAAATTTTCCAAAATCATAAACAATAATAATTAAATTAATAATGTTATTGTCATCATTTATATTATTATTAATTCTTATTATGCTTCTTTAATATTTCATATTAATTTAATAGTTTTAAATT
>JANZLD010000001.1:2996405-3010578 GCA_026413575.1 Erythroxylum carthagenense
TCTTATTAATACATATGTTTTTATTAATGCTATTAAATAATATAATTTAATTCCAGATTTTTATTAGTTTTATCCTTTGTAACAATAACGATTTGATAAAGTTATGACTAAAAATAATCAAATTCTTTTCAAATTATATATTTATTAATCAAAACTAATATTCTTATTAATATTATAACAACCCGTGCAAAGCACGAGGTTTAGAACTAGTTATATTTAATTTCTCTATTATTCTCAATTTAAAAAGAAAAATCAAGAATCTTTAATTTGTCTACTACATTTTCTTTTGGTAAGAAATAAATGTTAAGAAGCTTCTTTCATCATCATTTGTTGGTTATAAAACCAATCATCATATCTAATTACGTGAGCTCACCCTAATAAAATTCAAGGGAGTTATATGTTGTATTCATGTTAATAAGATGCCATTAAAACTGCACTTTCAACATAAAGTTTTGCAGTAATTGCCTAGTTTAATACCATAAACTGTGAAGTTAATTGCTTCTTGTCATGTTATTCACATTTAAACGGTATAAGATTTTATTTATTTTTTGTTTCCTTTCAATTAAAAAAAAAGAAAAAATCAAGAGTCACTAGATCAAAGTTGCTATTTGGCTATAAAAAAATCGTAGCTAAATGTATAAAAAAAATCGTCCATAGACTTTATCTACTTTTTGTTTCATTATTCAAAACGTCGCTAAATCCTTACAGCTAAAAATTATTGGTGATGATTTGGCTATAAAAATATCGTAACTAAATGTGTAAAAATAATCGTCTATAATTTTTAGCTTCATTTTTGTTTTATCACCCAAAATGATTCTAAATTTTTATAGCTGAAATTATCGGGGATGTTTTCATAAATTATCGCCAATAGTATTTGAGTATTTTTTTTAATAGCTAAATACTATATATTAGCTACATTTTTATAATTGCAACTAAAAGTTTACATAACCAAATATTTTTAACTACATATTTAGTAACTTAACCAAAACTTTTTACCTATGTTTTTTGAAATGCAACCAAATACTTTCAGCTATGTTTTTTAAAACATAATTAAATATTTTTAACTACGTTTTTAGTTATTTTGTGAAAGCATCGATCTGTCAAATAATATTACGTTTTTAGATCTATCTAAATATAATTAATTTTGATCTTGTAAGATGAAACTTTAATTTAATGTATTTATAAGCACTTGGACAAACGCTAAATAAAATTTACATTTTCCTCAAGAGTATTTCTCAATAATCTAAGTAAGTTTGTACTGTAGGTTGACAAAGTTTTCATAGTCATTCTTCTCAAAGTAAATATTAGTAATTAATGGATATCCCAAATAAAATGGTTGCACCTAATAATGCAATATGTTTTATTTTATATTGGTGGAACTCATAATTATTAATCATGTGCATCAAGTAAGACAATCAGTGACAGGTTTGACCAACTGATATATATTAAGACAATATCACTCTTTAGTTACCTGGTTGATGTAAACTAAGTAAGATGGGTCAGTGACAAATTCGAACCAACTAATATTAAGAAATCATCAGTCTTTATTACCCGACCAATCAACGTTGCAAATCTTAAGTGGATCACAACTTATACGGCTTGAATTCTTCAACTTACTAGAGGTGGAAGGCAATTGAGACGTCTCCAACAATAGAAAAGACCATGAGTGGGCATGGCATGAAAGAAGAGACTAGCAACTACATTCTCACAAAACCTTGGATGACAGTGTTAAAAAGATTCAAGTCCTAAAACCATTGGCAACACATAAAGCTTCCAGGACCCACAATTTGTGTCAAATGACTCCAAGAGTTCCCCCAAACACTTCAGTAGGGCTACCCATAATAAACAAAGGGTAGGATAGAATTACCCCAATGAAGTGGTCAGGGAAACTCTAGGGGACAGCTGACTTTCTTAATTCTTTGCCTTCAGTTTCTATTGCTTATTTCTCAGCACAGCTCTTCCTATTTATACTGTTGCTTTTCTAATAGGTGGATCCACACAAATCATCCAATAATAGTGGCCTTTTTTGTAGGTGGACCATGAGTAATGGGCACGGGAGCCATTCACAAGATTGAACCTGGTCAGATTTCTGGACAGATTGAAGATTAGAATATAAAATGATGTGGATGGTCAGAATATCTTCCCCATTGCAACCCCACTCTTACGCATCCATCAACTTTTTTGTTTTCTTAATTTTCTACTTTATTCCACAGAAGAAACAAAATCAGAACTTCTCTAAGTTAACCAGTCTCATAAGTCATAACAAATATATGTTAGCTACTTAATAAGGGATAAAATGGAAAAACCACTTGCCTTGCACAAGAATCCCCTTTCGTTACATTATTACAATGTATCATTCGCATTTACATAAATAAAAACATATCCTCTCCAGATTTTCCTTGTGTCAAAAAATGGCTGAAAAGTGAAAAGGGTATGTCAGGATGGACCATGAGCAGGAATCTGGCTATGAACAACATTACTCATTTTCAATCTATCCATGTTTCCGGCAGTTGTTTCTTGTTCACTAGAAAAAAAAAAACCATAATTTGCTGATAAAATTAGGTACTAGAAGCAACAGTTTTTATTATGTCACAGCACCAAATCATAAACGTAAAATCTCTTAAAGGGCTGATTCAACTTGCTAATTGGGACTCAAGTGTTAAGTTTTGGAATTTAATATTTCGGAATGTTAAATCTCTTGAATCTTCTGATTTTGGTTCTTTTAATTTGATTAAGTTAAATAATTTGTTTATATCATTTAATTACATATATTTAAAATTTTATTGTGAGTACAGTTAATTAAGAACTTTTAATATAAGAACAAGAAAAATAAAATAATTAAATAAGTTGAAAGAACATTTTAGTTATTGAAATTTTTACTAATTTAAATTAAATAATCATTATTAATGATTGAAAAAGATCCTAATAGTTTTTAATTCAAAATTTTTGTTAATCATATTTAAGTGACAATTTTTTAAAGTTAAGAGGCCACATTAATTATGTATTATGTTCTAAAACTTTAAATTATGCTTTATCACCGGAATGAAAATCGTTTAAAGATTTAAGTTCTAAGAGAATTCAAGTAAAAGAACAATTAAGAATAATAATAACAACATATAAATGAAAAAGGTATCTCATTGGACAATAACTGTGATTTGTAGTTGGACTTGGTAATTTTGCCTTGGTTCAACTTAGCTTGAATTCATAGGTTACAAGATCAAGTTCTTTCGTTGGAGTCACTTATGGAATAGTGATAAAACTATTAATTTATGAATCACTGAATGATATAAATTAAAAAATTAGAATTTAATAAATATTTAAGAAAACTAAATTATATGTGATCTTTTTAAATAATTTTACTATGTTAAATTTCAGTAAAATTAAATATTTAAAATATAATTTCAATTTTTATAATTTTAATTAATTTCGTAACATAACTTATTTATTAAAAGAAATTTCTACAAACTAGAGAAATACTACGAGCCAATGGTGGCGAGCTTACTTGTCAAATGGTTTCTTCGAACTAATTAGTTTCCTTCTCAAAAGAACGATTATGGATTTATGATGCAAAATTATAATAAGCATAAAGATTTATTTAGTTGTAATGAAATCCTAGCATGGACCTTAAATCATTACAAGCTTTTATGGATCGTTTATGTCATGAAACGGTTTCATTGTCATGTAATGCAGAATGCATAGAGTGAAGTTCCGGGCGTCCATGATGGATGGAAGCTTGCAATCCCAACTGTATAACCATTTCCGAGATAAATGCAACCGTAACTCGCTGAAACACCACCGTATATGGTGGCTCCGGTGTCGTACGACCAGAGGATTTCCCCGGTTCTAGTATCAATTGCATATAGAGGACCATTGGAAGCCACTGAGCCCGCAAAGAGTACATCATTTACTACCGAGACAGGTCCCTGAGAAGTATCGTTGCTGGGGTTCGCTGTAGACAATAGGATTTGGCCTGAATTCGCATTCAGAGCCACCCAAGCTCCAGCGGTTGTTGTCAGGTTAGAAGGTGCAAGTGTGAATATTTGCCGGTTGCTATTGGCAATGTTTGTATACACATTCCGGCCGTCCGTGGCGGCACCCCATTGACCTCCTCCTTCCTCGCCGCCAGGTCCTGCAAGCTAAATGTAACCCAAACACTAGTCACCTCTATGATATGTTGGGAATTTTCTTTTTAACCTCAACTGTACCCAGTGTATTTAGTTCATCAGTTCTCATCAATTACCTTGAACCAGACGGTAGCACCATTATCACGGTCCAGAGCCCAAGCAAAGCCGCTTTTTTGCACCGCCACCACAACATCACGCCTTGTTCTATTAACAACGACGCTGGCCAATATCGGAGACTCTCCAAAGTCTGCATCTATATTGGGTCCTGGTGGGCAATCAGGATTGTTTGGAACCAGACATGCAAAGTAGAAAACATCATAGCCTCCCAGTTGTCTGGACCAGGCAATGTTCCCTGTATCAATATTTATAGCAAGGATTGAGTTGAAGTTGATGTCTGGTCCAAAACATTGATCAGGCTGGGTTGGTCTCGTTGTCTGGTTGTTTTGCCTAGCTTGACACGCTATGACCTCCGCAGGTGCCGTGTAGAGGTTTCCAGTCGCCACATACACTAGTCGTCTAATTATATCAATTGAAGGGCTGCTTCCCCAAATGGCTGCTCCTGAATAGCCTCCTAATCTTCCGCCATTATCAGGAAGCATATAGGTTCGCCACTGAACTGCACCAGTTCGAACATCTAGCTTGGCTAGGCTGCCTCTAAATGAGCAACATAGTTGTGCTGGTAATGCTTCTTCAAGGGATGACACACCAACATAGAATGACCTATAAATTTAATCAAGAGGCATGCGGAACTTATCAAGACAAACAGTGTGATACTTAGCTCCAAGCCTGAATAAAGATATTATAGGAAATCAACAAAACCTTGTGAAATATGTTCCAGATTGCGTGATCAAAGCACGAGGACGAGAGTCTAACTGAGTAGACCACGCAAGTTTGCCACACGATCGAGTCACAGCAATTACAACGGCAGGACCATATATTCCGACAATGAGGAGATCATCGGCAATTGTTGGAGTTGATCTTGAAACAGTTGTGTTGACCGTAATTCCTGTGCCATTTAGTCCGGTTAATTGACTGAGGTTCTGCTTCCATATCAGGGAACCATCGAATGCGTTGAGCGCATAGAGGAATCCGTTCCACGAGGGGAAATATACGACTCCGTCAGCTATTGCAGGAGTTGCAGATATGTCTTTACCCGCAAAAAAGTTCCACTTCAGCCGCAGATTTTTAACCGTCAATCGGTTGATGCTCACCTCTCCAATGGCGCTCCTTGTATTGCCTATGTCTGCCCCATGATTTAGCCACTAAAACAACCCATATATGAAGTTTTAGAGTCGACAGTTACAATCATCAGCTTAGGAATATAGTTTTTTATATATTATTCACCACATTATTGTTACACAACATACACAATATATAATTGGAATTGCAAATCGAGCACTTACAGCTGCATTTGTATCGTTTATCAACGAAAGTAGGCACAAAGTCATTAGAAGGAAACTCATAAGGCACAGAACATTTTGAGTTTTGCAATAATAAGCCATCTTGGTTGGGATACGTCTTTTGAGACTCTACCAAGAGGTGACTCAAGAAGCCAATATATATATATATATGTATTGATATTTTACGTTACATGTGATTATAAGATGTGAAAGAAATTTGAACTCTGTACGTTATAAGATGGTCCTATCAGTCTACTAGAGAAGCGCCCTCTTTACACTGGATAGCAACCAAGGGTGTTCTAAACATGTGACTGTCCACCGCAAGAATTTATTAGGGTCAACCATACTCCCATATAGCGCAGAGTTCTAGGCACTTCGGTTATGTTATCAAACACAAGCTTACATCATTTCTTATCTTTTCAACTTCCTATTTCTGACCTTGAGATTTCACAGACAGGCAGAGTTTCAAGCTTTAAAGTAGCTCAAAATCTGCTGCATATCCGGAGTTGAAAACTGATAATAGAAAGATGTCAGACAGATCCCTTTCTGCGACTAAG
Source organism: Erythroxylum carthagenense (assembly GCA_026413575.1). NCBI lineage: Eukaryota > Viridiplantae > Streptophyta > Magnoliopsida > Malpighiales > Erythroxylaceae > Erythroxylum > Erythroxylum carthagenense. The sequence continues at coordinate 3,002,487 of JANZLD010000001.1, forward strand.
TTTATCAGACTCGTGATACTGATTGACCAGTTGAAACAATTCTTCATTTCTTAATGCCACTTTTGCAGTTGAAACAATTCCTTCCAAGAATAAAAAAGAGGTAATAGCAGAAATAGAATCAAATTCATCAGAACAATACAAAACAACTTATAGTTGAGTCCAGAAATTTTAAAAAGTTGGCCATACATGTGCAGAACTAAAAATCCACCACAAAGAATGGGCCATGGAAGCTCACACACAACACACAAACAAACAACAACAACCACTCTTCCTAAAACTGCTTTTGAAACAATTTCCTGAAGATATTTCTCTCTGGTTTAGTTTCTTGTCTATATTTCGATCCCACGCTGAATAATTCAACTCCTCAGGTAACCTTTTAAATGTAACCATGAAATGAATCAACTACCACGATCTGAAACCCTTTGCTTCTGATCAAAACTTAATGCTTATTCATGGAGAATTGTTATATACTAAAGCATTATTCCTTGAAGATACCTACTGCTTCCCTACTGTTTGTGATTAAAAAAAAAAAGAGCTGTACAATAATATGATACAATAATTGGTGCATAATCTTGAAAATAATTGGACGCATCACATATTGAACTGTAAAAATGAAAACGTAAGGCATAGTTGGAATGACTTAAGTTGATTAGCATATACCAGGTAGTCAAGCTTTGTTGCTAATGCTAATAATTAGACCAATCATTGTCAGATGGCACCCAGAGTTCCCCCAAACACTTCAGTAGGTTCTTAAAACAGCCCCAATGAAGTGCTCAGGGGAACTCAAGGAGACAGCTGACTGCTCTGCCTCTTTTCTCTCTTACTTCTATGTATTTTCTAGGTTTTCATGGCTAAATAACTCAGAACCACTTCCGATATTTATAGTGAAGGCCCTAATAGGTCAACATCACTCTGGTTCCACCTTTCGGATTCCCTTAAACCGAATTTATTCTTCAAAGTTTCCTATGTGATACAAGAGGGGACAGGAACTAAAGATGAGCGAAAATCACGAAGTTGCCAGAAAACTGAACCTGGTCTGAATGTTGGATGAAATCAATAAACACTGAAAACAATGGTCAAGTTCCTCATATTACCTGTCACCCTTTTGCTCGTGCTCTCCATATCAATCTAGCCTAATTACCAGTTCTCCAAGTAGTTGTTTCTTTCTCAAAATTACATTTGATAGTGTTCCAGATCGTGTGAGAGAGTAAGAGAAATTAACTTGATGGGTACCTACAACTTACCGTGCAAAACTATGTGTCATATCCAAATCTACGCAAAACTTTAACTCAACGTTTTATTACAGTGCATATATGATTAGTCTATTATGGCTAATCTTCAACGTTGAGTCAAAAGGGAAAGAACCTTAAAAGTTAAAAAAGTGATTACAATTGATGTTTTCAATATACTTTTAAGATTACTTTCGTAATCGAGAAGAGACCTGCTTCTGACATTGAAAGTAGATAGAATCATAACCAAGAATGAAGATTCTTCTTCACTCTATTTTATCTCCATGTGGCCAGTGTTGCGTCCAGGTTCACCGGTACGTGACCGTGTTCCTATTTCATCAACTTTCGACCAGAGAGAATATATCCCCTTATCAGCCCGTTCTCTCCGATAGTTTCGACCTGCTTCCAGATATCACGTAGCAGCTGTCCCATGGATTAGATAGAACGCACGCATATCACTCTGAAGATAGGACGTCGCCTCCTTGTTTCCATGTTGTATGAAACGAAATCCCCATTGATGTCTTCTAATTTGGCGCCTATCTGCAATATAATCTTTTACTTAAGTGGCCCCTCATGACTAAGGAGTTTTCTCCAGTCTAGGCCCATAGACGAAGGATTCTCTAGGAAAGTCTCCTAAGACGTTTTGTATTACACTAAAAATTTTGATTTAAAATTTCTTAATAATATAATATTCATAATTATCAAATAATACAAACTGAAAACATTAACATTCATTCAAACTTATTGATGGCTGATCAGTTACAATTAATGACAGGAACAAATTCTCTATCGTTCCAGTCTCATCGATTCATCGGCAATTTAGAACGGCAACACGGACAAGAATTTCTTTCGGACAACCACATGGCTAAGCACGCCCCATGAAACAGGTGTTTACAAATCATTCTTGTCGCTGACCCTCTCATCTCCTCCAAACAAATTAGACACTGCTCTCTACTTTTCTTGCCAACTTTCACTGACTCTAATCGCAGTCCCTTCCCATTAGTTAGTATCATCTGTGAATTGATTCTCTCAAGTTTCAGAACTGCCTCTCTAACAGTTTGGTCTTTTAGATCCGTCTCATTATATATACAGCGGCAGAACAGGTCTGTTTCCTGGAAAACAACCTCCTGAACATGTGCTACCTGACAACATAGGTGCAAGTACTTGTGCTTCTTGGAGACCCCGAAAACAAACATGCGAGTCTCATTCGTGACAGCCTCAACCAAGTCAACATACGCATCCTCACTCTTAATTGTTGCTTTTGTTCCCTCTGGATTATCTCGAAGTTTATTAAGGTTGGAAACAATGTCGTTCGTGAAGTGGCATGAGTCTGTGTCAAACTCCAACTCACGTGATTCGACTTGTACTTCGTGAATAAGAATTCTCCTCCCGCGTGACGTTTGGCGATAGAACTTGTGTGTTGCCGAGTAATGGATGACGAAGGAAAGGTCCACCGGTAACAGCCTGGTTGGAAAATAAATCTCCTCCATAATCTCATGTATTCTGGGAACTGTCACTACTTTAACGTCGAATAAATCTTGACTTTCTATCATGATGAAGCTTTCAGAGATTCAGAAAAAAAAAAAAACCAGAAATTTTCTTGCTTGATAGGTAATCAGAGAAGGTTTAAATTAATGACAATTCCTTGTTGCCTATTGGTAAATTTATAATGAATCACTTAATCAATTTCCGAGTGGGAAACTGAATTTAGAGGTATGCATAACTCGTGAAACTACAGCAGATCACTTGATCCTTTTTCAAGTGGAACACTGACAAATATGAAAAATTGTGATTTTTATATAATTTTATTAAATAATAATAATAATAATAATAATAATAATAATAATAATAATAATAATCAAATTGTTTGAGTAATTAAGTTAATATTTCATTAAAATTATGTAAAATTAAAATCTAAAAGTTTTCAATAATACTAAAGAAAAAGGATAGTGTTGGTAAAATATGTGAATAAAGGGCTCAACTACGACAAGGCATGCAATGCAGGAGAAGGCCCAACACGACACGACGTCGTCACTCTTCAGATTTATATCAATACACGTTGCTGTCTGCCTACAGTTCTTCCACTGTACAGGTGTCAACGTCAGGCTCCACGAGCCATACACATATAAGATCACAATAACCGAATCAACAGAGACTTTGGCCGAAAACTGAATCTGGTGAATAACGTTCCCAGGTATGCTCTCTTTCTCTTTATGGGTAATCTTTGTTGTTGCAGCATTATATAGTTGAAATGAGAGATTTATTAGTTCGTAAGATTCAAACTCTGTATGAATGAACAATCCTGCACTGTCTCATCTTGCTTTCAAGGATTATTTATTTGATTAGCAATTGATATAAAACTGCCATGTATAGAAGGATTTTAATATAGATACTCTATATTATGCACAGATCAGGCAAATGAAATTAAACTGTTAGATCCAACACATTTTACTTCCTAAAGTGATTTTTCAGAATCCTAGGTCGTACTCAGTACGATCGTCTGAATTGAACTTTCCGGTGTCAATTTCATTTGTGACAACCGAGTGTTGACCTTATCTCTGTTTTAAGCTTCTTAAGAAACCAAACAAGTCCCAGGCAGTACCCACTGTATTACTCTGGTAATGACAATACTTAAATCCGTGCAATGTATAAAGTGCAGGTATGGCAGAAGCACAGGAGGTGAAGGAAATTTCAAACCTTAGTTCGGACGCTTATTTTGAGAGAATTCAGTCCAGGAAGAAGTTACCCCAGTCACTACAGGAGACTCTGACCGCTGCGTTTGCGAGGATTCCAGCTTCATCCTTTCCGAAAGTTCCTGGTGGAAAAGGTGATTGCAGTAAAAAATGTAGTCAGATTCTAACAACTGTAGCTAGCCTAAGTTGATTTTCGAATGGTAAACATCACTCCGCAACATTTTTTATTTGGAAATAATAATTCTGGGACATTGTTTTTTGCAGTCATTGAAATTCTGGCAGACACATCTGTTGCTGATGCTGTTAAGATTTTATCTGAATCCAATATCATGGCTGCTCCTGTGAAGAATCCAGATGCAGCAACTAGTTTGGAATGGAGAGACAGGTACCTAGGAATCATAGATTACTCAGCAATTGTTCTCTGGGTTCTGGAGAGTGCAGAACTTGCGGCAGTTGCTTTATCAGCCAGTTCTGCAACAGTTGCTGGTGTTGGTGCTGGAGCTGTTGGTGCTCTTGGAGCAGTAGCACTGGGTGCAACTGGTCCTGCTGCAGTTGTGGGGCTAACTGCTGCTGCAGTCGGTGCTGCTGTAGCTGGTGGTCTGGCTGCAGACAAAGGAGTTGGGAAAAATGCTCCTGCAGCAGCTGACAACTTGGGCGAGGATTTTTACAAAGTCATACTCCAAGATGAACCATTCAAATCTACCACTGTAAGTTAAGTCCCAGTATTTTCTACCTTTATGGATAAATTAGATGATTCAACATACCATGAAAAGGAATAATTAACTTGGGAGATCAATGGACATTTCATGTTGCCACAGTACTGATTGAAACTGTATTCAAAAGAAAGTTCCTGATCCTATTTTGGCCTGCTGTTTTTGTTATAGGTTAGATCAATACTCAAATCATATCGATGGTCTCCTTTTGTCCATGTTGAAACAGACAGTTCAATGCTGAATGTTTTGCTTCTACTCTCAAAGCATCGGCTGCGAAATGTGCCAGTGATTGAATCAGGACAACCTGAAATTAAGAACTTTATTACCCAATCAGCAGTTATTCAGGGTCTCGAGGGATGCAAGGGAAGGGATTGGTTCGACTGCATATCTTCCCGGCCTATTTCAGATTTGGGGCTCCCCTTTATGTCTTCCAACGAGGTTAGATTTCCTCTAGTCCGTTAGTAGTTTCAGATTACATCAAAGCTTAATTTCCAGTTCTTATGCTGCCCAGGTTGTTAGTATCAACCCCGATGAACTGATTCTCGAAGCTTTTAAGCGCATGAGAGATAACAAAATTGGTGGTCTTCCAGTTGTGGATGGCTCAACCAAAAAGATTGTTGGGAATGTGAGCATAAGGGACATCAGATACTTGCTGCTTAAGCCTCAACTTTTTTCCAACTTCAGGTACTGGATATGAACCCCTTGTACCAAACTATACAGAGGAAAAACCAGGAATTTATGAGATCTGGCATTGAGGTATCCAAGTAGTCTGATCATTACAAAGTACAATTTTCTGTACTTTAGGATCGAAAAACATCTATGCTGGGGATATAAATTATGAGAAGAACTTGTAGCAGGTTTTCGTATTTGACTGACATTCAATATTCCATTTCTCAGGCACCTTACGGTGATGAACTTCATGAAAACCGTTATCTCAACAACCCAGGAAAGTGGAAAAGTCATGCCCCCATTAACCTGCGCCCCGGACACTACTCTTGGCAACGTGATCCACTGTCTGGCTACCAAGTTAGTTCACCGGATCTATGTTGCTGGGAAAGAAAATGAAGTAATTGGTGTCATTACACTCAGAGACGTGATTTCTTGTTTCATTTATGAGTCTCCCAGCCATTTCGATGCCTAGTTTTTGTTTTCAACAATCAAAAACGTTGACTTAGTGGTTCCCTTTGGATTAGATCTCCTTCTCCTCAATACTCCATGAGTTGCAGATATTCAATCAGAAATACTGGAATTGGAGCTGTTTTATTAATTACCTTGCATGTACGCAACTCAAATTGAACCAAAGGCTGGGAATTTCCTCACTTCTTTATCACGCATCATTTTTCTTGTTCTTTCCTCATCATCCCGCCTTCCCAGCACAGCATAAATGTTTGGAGTTACAAAACTAACAAGATAGTAAGGTTTAAATCTGAATGTTTGACAGCCGATACCGCTTCTCTTAGGTCAGCATCTAAATAATGCATGCTTACAAGCACCAAAGGATGAAGCAAAAGCAGATGCAGGAGGCTCAGCCATCTCCTGGATTAGTTCTTTTGCTCAAGTCCGTCTGCAGGTGGCCCCAAAAGCTTGAACAGTATCTATTAGTTCTTTTGCTCAAGTCCGTCTGCAGATGGCCCCAAAAGCTTGAACAGTATCTATCAATCAGTGAAGTATCCATCCCATCGATCATCACTATAGTTCTAATATCGTCCCATCGGTCAATTAATTACGTCACAGAACAAATAAATATGCATAAGCTTGTAATGTAGTCGTAGGTAACAAGACTTCATGCTCGGGCCGAGTCCGACGCCCAACTCTATTTTGGTGAGAAGGAAAGAAACCAAAGAGGCCTAAGGCCTTAAGAAAGCAATAGAAGCAGCATCATTAAGAAGAAATTGACGAAGTCCTGACCCTGGAGACTCCCAAATAGACAGAAGTTGAGGATTAGAAAATCCCTGCTTAGCTAGAAAATTCGCACACTGATTACCTTCTCTATAAGTATGCACAATAGAACACTCTCAATCACGCTGAAACAAATGCCTGATGTCCTCAACAACATGGAAATAAGGGTGAGACTGAGGACAAAGTCCCTCAACTAATGTAATAGCTTCAAGAGAGCCTGACTCCAAGATAATTCTTCTGAAATCACGATCCCAGACTAAGAAGAGGCCATGATACATCGCTCGAAGTTCAGCTAGCATATTAGTAGCATGACCAATGAACCCCGAGAAACCCACAATCCAATCCCCTTTAACATCCCGCATCAGACCACCAAATCCTGCAGGACCTGGATTACCAATCGAGCTACCATCCACATTAAGCTTAATGTATCCAGTAGTCGGAGCTTTCCAAGACACCCATATGTCCAGCTTCACATTTAGAGAAGTAGGAGATGCAAAAGCACGATGACACTCATCAAACAGCTTCATGAACCAATGATGTTGCCCAAATAAAGATACGACTTCATGTTGAATACACTCCTTGTTTCTAGCACACCAAATCACCCAAGCCACGACGACAAAACGAAGGGTATGAACAAAAGTGCGCGAGCAATCTAGAACATGGTGATAAATCCAATCATCAATATTTAGCATGAAAAAGGAGTCCTCGACATGCCCAAGAATAGATAACCAGACCTGTTTTGCCCAAAAACAATCGCGAAGAGCATGAAAATTACTCTCCTATCTATTATCACAACGATGACAAAAGGGAAACGATGTCATACCCCAATTATATCTCAGCTCGTTCGTTGGTAATCGGTGTCACCGTATCTGCCAAATAAAGAAACAGAACTTCTGTGGAAGATTGAGTTTCCATATCCTCAACCAATGTTTACTAGGGTTAGGGGGATATGGAAAACGAGTAATAAACTCAAATCCAGATTTCACTGAGTATTGACCAGATGCATTCTCTCCCCATATCAGAGTATCAGCACCCACCCTTGTCCGTGAAAGTGGGATAGCAAGAATGTTATTTCTCACTTCTATATCCAAGGCCGTGCGCAGGCAAGAAAAATTCCATGTGCTTTGATCATTCAAAATGTCACTCACCCTTCAGTGATGATCCTGAGTATCTACTCTATCAACTCTTCTGCGCAGAGGAAGATCCCCGACCCATCTATCGTCCCAAAGCATAATATTAGCGTCATTACCTACTCTCCAAGTGAAACCATCTTTCAAGAAAAGACTAGCTTTGGAAATAGCTTTCCAGCCAGGGGAAGCAGTCGAAGAAGCCTTGCAATTAAGGATAGAAATATGTCGTAAGTATTTATGCTGCAATACTTCTGCCCAAAATTTTGGACTATGTTGAGAGAGATCCCAAATCAACTTGCCTAGCATGGCAATATTACTATCCCGAGCTCGATGATGACCCAAATCTCCCAACGCTGTCGGACTACAAACCATCTCCCAATTCAGAAGATGCAACCCCTTGCTTTCATTAGACTTCCAAAGGAAATCAC
>JANZLD010000001.1:3053294-3065096 GCA_026413575.1 Erythroxylum carthagenense
TGCACTTTATTCGTTAAAAATATGGATACCTTCGTTAACAACTATGTAATTGGTAACAGATTAACAGTTTAAAATTAGATAATAAATTTTAATAAAATAATCAATCCAAGGCATCTAACAACAAAGGCTATTTAATGGGTTGCCCTTTCCCTTTGATCACTCCCAAGGGGTACATGCGACGATTCATGTTGAATAGATTCATGAAAATTAAATTTTTAAATGAGAACAACTCGTAGTGGTAGGGACCTCTTTGAGCCACCACCCAATTTATTCACTCACACCCTCAAAATTTTTGTTCTCTAATGTTTCTTTTCCGAGAAAATTGAATTCTAAAAGCGAAAGTTTTGGAGTATCACAGAGTAAGTGTTCTGATCTCGTTTTCATGTGTTTTGATTTGTTGTGATTTTGGTTCATTTTGATGGGAATAAAACCCTACCTTCTGTTGTTACTTATGGGTTTGGTTCTTTTTATTGATGTATCTACTGGATTTCGAAGAACCTAAATGTGGATCTAAGGTTCTTCTTCCTGTGTGGGATTGTCAATTTGTGTACTTTATTACGATTCTTCAATATGAAGACTTGCTCTTTCATTTGTGAGTTGAATGCTAATGGCGCAAGTTAGCTTTTAGATGTTGGCGTCAAACTTAAGACTGTCTGAACAAGCGAATTCACAGCTAGTTTAAACTTTTAACGTTATTGAGTCCTAGCAAATGATGCTGAGAAGCTGCCTTTCTCAGGGTTTGTTGAGTATTTCTCTATTCTTGACCAATTTTGCGAATTAAGCAGGCGGCACATGAAGGATTGATCAGGTTGTTGACATCTTATTTTGGTTCAGAAGGTATTGGCGAGGATGTCAACTCCTGCAAGGAAGAGACTGATGAGGGATTTTAAGAGACTACAGCAAGATCCTCCTGCTGGCATTAGTGGTGCTCCTCAAGAGAACAACATTATGCTCTGGAATGCTGTTATATTTGGGTATGTGAAGCAAAAAAATCAGATTTTGTTCGCACTCTTTTTCCTTCATTTTCATCATCATTCTCTTCTTCTTATCTTTCCTCTATTTTTTATTTGCTTTTCTTAATGGCCTTAAATACCAATTGTACTTATATACTTTATTGGATGTCTTGCAGGCCTGATGACACCCCATGGGATGGAGGTAAATCGAATCTTGTGTATGATCTAGTGAAGGGAGCATATCATAGGCATTTAATTATTTTACTTTTGCCACAACAATGCTGATTATTGTTGTTGGGTGCATTTATCGATATGATGTTGTTGCCTTTCTAATTGTTAACGTGTAACTTGTATTTTGCAACTATGTTCTTGACCGTTTTATGTGCTTTTGTTTATCAGTTTGTGTCTTCGTTCTTCATCCTTGTGTAAAAATTGTCTATCTGATTGGAAAAAAAATATCAGCTATATATGTTGAGATGAACATTATTCAAACAAGGTTATGGAATTCCCAGGCTTTGATTTTGCTGACCCCGTGAATGTTTTTGCTATTTTCTGCAATATAATTAACCATTGCACACTATAATGAACGTTATGCAGGTCACATGCACAACTGGTTTATTGGCAATTAGCCACTTTTCTTATTCCATTTTTTGCATGTCATACTCTGTACATACTTAACATCAAGCAACTGATCAGCTACCTTTACAAAGTCTCACAAGCTGCAAGCTGCTTTTAGAAATTTTTTTTTTGGTTATTTTACTTCACTAGGAATGCTTTTTATCTTTAAACTTCACATCTAACACCATGGTTGTTTAACTTCTCTTACTTTTAGATTCCTGATAGTGTTTTATAGTTATTGCAATACATTTATTAGCTTAAAGCTGAAGAAAATGACATCTTTATTCAGCTTATTGTTGTGTTTAGTATAGGTGGTTTTGCTAATTGCTTATGTTTATTTTTGTTCTTATGTTCTAGTAATATTAGAAACCTAATATATGTTATGATTTCCACCTCTTGCAGGTACGTTCAAGTTGACACTTCAGTTTACAGAAGATTATCCTAATAAACCACCTACTGTGCGCTTTGTCTCTCGAATGTTCCATCCAAACAGTAAGTTGGATACAACAATAGTTCTTTTTTGGGCATTGTTATTTTACTTCCATTCTTTATTTCATATAACATTCTAGATACTCTTGGTTGTTTCAATGGGCGATTAGCTATATAAGATCCATCTCAAGTATAGGCTGGCCCCAATTCTTTCTTTTCAATGAAGGCCATAAAATTTTACCTAGCCAACACTTGTATGTCTTTGGTACCTGAGTTTAATGTGCTGTTGAACCTGTATAAAAGTCATGCTATTGATAGGGATCAAGTCATGGATTCTAGACTGTTGGAAGGCAAGTTGGTTCTGCAGTTCAAAGCACATAATTGTTAATGAGTTTCAAGTTGTGTTTGCTTTTTTCCCCTGTTTCGTATTGGTTCCTCATTCTCTATGTAATTGTACAAATCTGTGCGTGTTACAATGTTGTTGCTGCCATTTCAACCCTGAAATTCTTTATTTGTCTGCCTTCAGTTTATGCAGATGGAAGCATTTGTTTGGATATTCTACAAAATCAGTGGAGTCCTATTTATGATGTGGCAGCCATCCTCACATCAATCCAGGTAACCAGTCTATGATTCAATACTTTATTTGATATCCACTTGGGACATGTCACATATAAATCCAGATTTGATGTATATAATGTCTCCCTATTTATTGATTTTCTCCCCATTTGTTTTGTAGTCATTGCTATGCGACCCAAATCCAAACTCACCAGCAAACTCAGAAGCAGCAAGAATGTTTAGTGAGAACAAGCGCGAATATAACAGAAGAGTTCGTGAAGTTGTTGAGGAGAGTTGGACAGCTGATTAACATCATGGTATGAAATTTTGAAGATGGTCTGCAATGTCTGTCCAAATATCATTTGGAGCAAAAACCTTGTGCTTGCCGGAACCAATTAACTGATAAATGTTTGATTTACTTTTATGAACGAACTCGTCCACTTGGTTGTGGCGTTTGTTGTGCCTTTCTATATCTGGCTTTCTTATGAACCGACCTAGTTTCTACGTTTTACATTTTACTTAAATCCAGGATGGAATTCATGCAGACTAACCTAAGAACGCACAAACATTCAATTTCAGCCTTGGTAAGTGTCCCAAAAAAGAATCGAATAAATCGATTGGGAATGAAACTCTGTTGTCACTCAACTGCTATCTGTGCAAGATGCAAACTGGACTGATTTTCTTTGGATTACTACTACTAGAAGATAATGACCGATAAGATTTTACACTTTTAACTGCCTAGTCTTAGTTGAAACTTCTTGATTTCTTTCTTTGTAAGCTCTTAGTCCTTACCATTGTAAGAGCATTAACACATGCATGAGCGATCGTACATTACTTCTACTCGACAGGAAAATAGTATCATGACTCTTGCTCTTGGTTTTTTTTTGTTTTTTGTTTATCATTATCCCTGTACGGCTTGGCAAATCAATGCAGCTATGTTCAAACGGACAACTCGAGCACAAATCTCAAACGTTTCACAAAAAGTAAAATCTGAAGCTCTCAGCAATAAATACATCAAACCTCCTACAGAACTCTTATCAGAGAACTTTACAATGAACTCTGTCGATGGTCACTACCTGCTCCATTCATAGTCTCCGCCATATCTTGGAGTGGCATTATTGGCACGGCTTGTATCTTCAGGTGCAATGGAATTTGCAAAAGCGTGCCAACCTAGGAGGTATGGCAAAATATACTGCATTTGGGAAGGAAAAAAAAAAGAGAGTCAAATATCAAGTCTGGACATGAACAAGATTAACATAGGGCAGTAAGAGCAGTATTTGTTTACGATGTATTTAACACACAAATCAACCCAAACTATGCTCACTCTTAACATACATTAAAAGCCGATATGAGGACGGTATACTCTGCTCTGGTAACCGGAATATAGATGCTTTCATCCATGTTCAGAAGTTTATTTTGAACACCTTCATTAAAGCCATTGTGAAAAACCACGAAAGAAAAGGTTAGGATCACAATGGGGCTTAGATGTCCAAGTATAAGCAGTAAAGGTAAAATAAACCTATCAACCCACCATAATAAAGCTAAAATAAACCTATCAATCCACCATCCTACACACGAAGAATTACTAATAAGTCCTTTCACGATTGAGGTCTTAACAAAGTGAAAAATGACGACATGTCATCTCATCTATGGAAAATAAATTGTTAGTATACCTAAAATTTGACAACTTAAAAGTACTAGAATATTTTAATTACGTGAATTGCCATGTTATATACACAAACATATTACTAAAATATATTTGGAATTTAGCCTTGAGAACAAGGGAGGAGAATTACTGAGGTTAAAAAAGTGGCCAGAGCCATCTGGAAGTGGCTCTACCTTCAACACCTTCCTCACCTTACCTTCATCACTGAAAGCATGAACAATTGTGTCATATTTCACATAATAAAAAGGCCAGTGCATACCTGTTCTTGAATGCTATGTTAATTCCTTAAAAGACTGAATGACAGGTCGTGCACTGCAGTCGCAATGCACACCAAGCTCTACTGACTCCCAATACAGAGGATAAAAAACATTGATAAATAGATGGCCCACCCAACGGCAAATATATGTAAGAAGGTCCCAAATCCAGGAGAAAATGCTTCATATCACACTGCAGTTCTAAGCAACGGCCAATAGTTTGGTAATCTGATCCATGTACATCCCTACTTGTCAAGATATGAAAATTAGTTGCAGTTGCAAAAAGCAATAGTACCTTCTCCCCTTATTAGGATCGTGGAAAAACTCCAATGAGTCCCTTGCGCCAAGGCTTATCAGAGTTCCAATTTCTGTCACTGATAATGAGAATACCTAGTGCAATTAAAAAACCAGAAGAATGTCACATCCACTATCAGTCTATTCACCGCAGTTTTTTCCATGCCAAACACAAAAGGACCAAGTTGTTCAAGTAAATTTTACTAAAACTCTTTTAAGTTTTTCTTTTTCTTTTTTTCTCACAAAGATCTGAATATGATGCTTGAATGAGACGTCAAAGTTCTCACTTTCAATAGAATACTGATCAATGTATACAAATTATTTCTTAATCACATATTTTCAGAAAAGGACGCATGAAGCATGATCTACCAAATAAGTTAAATTATACCTTAAAAATTATGAACCATGTATGAATAGCCATGTTTAACCAAGGCCAGAGTTTAAGAAGTTTTTAATACAGACCATAATCTCTGCACTACTGTTCCAAGATGTTTATAAATTGAAAAGGTCATATTTCCATTTACTAAATCGACTTTCAGCTAACCTGTTTTCTGCTCCAATCATATTGACGGACCCCTGCTGCCGGTGCAAATTGTAACAGCACAAAACCTTCTTTGGATATTTTAAACGCTCCTGACTGCACACCACAAAACCTACTTGCAGTCAATAACTTAAACCCCTGAGCGAACAATTTTATTTCCATCAAATTATATCCGCAGAAGGAACATAGCAGAACTTACATCTAATGCCCCAAACTCTGGCGCTCTAGGCTCCACAGTTAAAGCGGCCTTTCCTTTGTATATTGAGTGACCAACGAAAACCTTAGGCGGCAATTCTCCAACTATACAATTAAACGTAAACAAGTAAACACCAGTTGCTGACTACAAATGCTAAAATCTATCAATCATAATCCTCTATTGACAAGGTGGACTGGCTTTATTTAGAATGTTCAGACATCACAGCCACTAAGATATGAATGTTCTGGTTTATAGACTTAGCTTTACGTACACAAAGCCGAAAGCCTACTGCTTTTATATAGAATGTTCGGATTCTAGCAACACATTTTTCTCAGCAACCAAAAACGAATAATTCCTTATCCTACGTCAACTTTAACAAAATAAAACCGAGAATAATGAAGAAGTACCACCGCTGGACACCGTTCGTGAAGGTGCATAAGTCGCGTCTGTAGAAGAAGAACGGTTACTGGAAAACCGCTGCTGGTCATAATACTCCGATTGCCGGCACTTCACGGCGAGCCTGCTCTTCCGGGAGAAACCACCAAACAAGGAGAGACAAGAAGTTCTAGGGATAAGTGAACAGTTCTTGATACACTCTGCCGAGGAGAGAGATTGGTAAAGACACGGATTAGGGTTTCCATGTGAGAGGTTTAACGGCAACATTTTCTTTCCCCTCTCTCTCCCCCCGGGCAAAGGTCTTCTATTAGGAAGTGCCAAAACGCGATGTCTGTTAGTCGTTTTGCTGGCTGACGGTGCTATTTGATTGATAGAAACGGTAAGGGGTAGGATGCGGCCACGGGCCCGCGGCCCGAGCGGTTCAAATAATTCGAAGTTCAATCCAATCCAAAGCTTGACTCAACTCTTCCCTCCCTTTCATTGTTATACATCATTATTTCACCATTGTCATTCTATGTCATCTTCATACACTAACACTCACAAACAGGAAAAGAAAAACACTAATTAGCACTCATAATACATGTCGAACATCAACAATCTCGTATTTTGGTTCAAAACAATTGTTCAATATTATTTATGTTCTATACTACTCTATTTAAGTTTCGGGTATTAAACAACTTTGTGAAGATTGCCATGTAATAATAAAAGCAGGTAAAACTTAACATCAATTCGAGTGATTCATTCATTCATTTATTTGACTCAATTGTTTTAGGGAGAAAGATTGAGAATAGAGTGAAAGTGAAAGAGATTAAAGAGAGAAACTAGAGGATTGGACCATAAAAAAGAAACCCCAACTGTTGTATTAAAGGAGAAGGGAAGAGCAAATGATGTGAAAACCTACAATCAAATGAGCTCTCTATAAAGGGTCGCAGTGGCCACCTTCTTAACTACACTTTAACTAATTGTAAAGTGAAGCTAGCAAGAAAGAGGAAGTAGAATATCAAGTAGGGTTATAATTTTAACAATTATATATTGTTAGTCTTTTAAACTGGATAAGTCCAAGATCAAATTTGACTTAAAACTTGAGATTCAAAAAAATAATCTGATCCCGATCCAAAGTTAATATTAAGTCAGGCCACATTGATTCAGGTTGGACTTAGATATCTTTGCCAAACCTAGATAGCAGAACTTAAGATTTATATCAATGCTCCATTATGAATATCATCAAAAACCTAACTGCAACTAAATAAAAACAAGTTAAAAATTTTCACAAAAGAGAAATACAACTATGAAAAATCATTAAAGAATGATAATATGCAATGAAGCAAAGAAATAAAAAGGAAAATGAATATAGAATAGTGTGAACTTTGAAATTGAAAATTGAAGTCATATCTTTCACTTTTGAAATTCTACCTTTGAAATGATATCTCAAACTCTAAAAGAAACAATTAGCATTTTATACTTTAATTAATAGTCAAAGAAATGCAAATTTGTGTTAGGAGACTAACAACACAACTATGTAAAAGATCAATCAAATATCAACAACAAGAAAGAACTCTTCAAGTTGCAATAGCAAAATAACATGAGGATGAAACAAACAACAATATTTACGTGAAAGAAAATCATATGATAAACCAAAAAATAAATATACTAAACTTTATAAGGATTTACATAAAAAGTTAATCTCTCACCCCGTACCAATAATAAGTTGTTTTTCAAAGTTTCAAGATTGAAACTAAAGTTGATGTTATAATCAATAATCACTCAAATCAATCCCCAAAACAATCAAACAAGGATGACAATCCAACCCTCTTTGCCCTCTCTTTGTTTTTCCTCACTTTTGCTACCCTCCTTAAAAAAACTACGTCTTTTTCTCTTTTATATTATGAAATAAGATTCTCTGCAACTTATATGGTCATTTATATAGCCATGAATAAACCATATATCTTTTTCAACACCTCCTCAGTCGCAAATATATACAGTTATAAAGAGTTACACGGTCTCCACACACGATCGTGTCACATAAGCATTTACAAGATTGTGTATGCCTTCTATAAGCTTTTTGGACTATCAACATGCAATAATATTTACCATCATTTGCAAATATGAAACACTAAGACCCATATGAACATCGAAATCAAATCCATATCAAATTATACCTTTCATAGCGGAAATAGCAAAAAAACTCATAGTGTTAGAAGTGCATATAAAATATCATGCCTCTATTGGTATTCACACTCTCGTGAGATCGAACAAATGCTTATGGTGTGCTAACACCACTCTTGAGACCTCTCTCTCTCTATCACTTTAGAAGGACGACAACCCTAGGGTTTTCTTTTAGGCAGATGAGTCTTACTTATCTAAAGCCATACTATACATCTATATATATGGTAAAACCCTAAGGCCCAAAAACCCAAAACCTATTAAAGCCTAATGAATGTTCAGTCTCTTAGTTTGTGATCTTGTAGGCTTATTTAATATTAATAATAGGCCCAACCTTCTTTTAGGCCCACAAGTTATAAGTGGTGTCTAACAAAACATTATAACTACCTAGTATTAAATAAGGTCGAAGTCTGACATTACCTGAATCACAACTGATAAATTACAGTACATTTTATAATTGGTTTGTAGGGCATACACTAATATCTTCACCTCTTCACATTTTCTTTTCACGTTTACAAAGACTCACATGGTTGATCCACTTGGCCGTGTAAGTCAAGATACGAGACGTGTAGCACTTTACACAATCGTGTAATTTAAGACATGGGGTGTGTAGCACTCTTCACTGTTCATCATTCCCATAAACTATAAAGGTGTCTTTGATCATCAAAGGTCTCAAAATAGGGTTGGACACTCACCAATCTCCCCCTCCAGCCTAAATATGAGGAAGACACGTTATTCTTGATCATTTACTTAAGATACATCCCAGAAAGCTTACAATAAAGCTCATGCTTGTTTTTGGGAACCACTTTAGTCAGCATATCATCACCATTTAAATCGGTATGAACCTTCTCCAACATTAATTATTGCTCTTCTATCATAGAACTCAACCAATAATATTTGATGTCTATGTTCTTTGTATGAGAATGATACATAATATATTTGTTAAATTCACTAGCACTTTAATTATCACAAAATACTACATAATTTTCTTGCTTCACATCCAATTCTTGAAGGAACTTGTTTAGCTAGAGCATCTCCTTACAAGCTTCTGTTGTAGTTATATATTATGATTCAATCATAGATAAAGTCACATACTTGTGTATTTTAGATTGTTAGGAGATGGCTCCCCCTGCAACTTTGAACAGAAAACCTAAAGTGGATTTTCTTTGATCTCCAGCCATATCTTCATTCGTTAAACCTTCTAAAATTAACTCACCATCACCAAAACACAAACTCCACTTTGATATGCATCTCAAGTGCTTTAAAATCCATTTCATTACTTTCTAGTGAACCTTCCCTATATTTGATAAGAATTTACCCACCATCCTAACAGTTTGAACAATATCTGGCCTTGTGCACATCATTGCATACATCAAGGACCCTACTGTAGATGAGTATGGAATAGAGGATATGCCATATTTCTCCTTTTCTGTTGAGGGACATGCACACTTATATAGCTTGAAGTGAGATACTAATGGCATGCAAACTAGCTTGGCATGCTATAGATTGTACCTTTCTAGTACTTGTTCAATGTATCTTTTTTGAGACAACCAAAATCGTTTATCCTTCTTGTCTCGAGTTATCCTTATGTATAAAATTTGCTTTACAGGTCTCAAATCTTTTATATCAAAAAATTTGGACAACTCTTCCTTAACTTTCGGACTCTTCCAATGCTTTGACCCATAATTAACATATCATCAATATAAAGAAAAAAAATAATGAAGCTCTCACTTGAGAACTTTTTGAAATACATGCAAGCATCAACATAAATGTAGACTTTTCATCAACTTACAATCCAAATTTTCCTTACCTTTAGCTTTGAAACCATTTGATTACTCCATATATATCTCCTTTTCCAAATCTCCATATAAAAAGGGTATTTTAACATCCAACTGTTCTAGTTTAAGATCCAAACAAGCAGTTATACCCAAATCTGTTTAGATTGAGGTCATCTTGACTACGTATGAAAAGATTTCATCAAAGTCAATATCCTTCTTTTGAATAAATCCTTTCATCACCAACCTTGCCTTGTGTTTTACCAACTTATTACCATCTCTCTTTATCTTTAACGCTCATTTATTCTTCAATGCCTTTTTGTCTTTTAAAAGCTTTACAAGCTTATATGTATTATTATTCTTCAAAGAATCCATCTCTCCCTTCATAGTTATGAGCCAAAAATCTTTGTCTTCACAACCTTTTACACATTCTCAAGCTCCCCCTCAATAGTAAGTAAAATGTATTCAGAACTTGGATACCTTACAGAAGGCCTTTTCTCCCTTGTCGACCTTTGAAGATATGTTCTATCAACTGTTGGATTTAATTGCTCCCTTTGATCATTATCCTCAATGGATTCATCTCTGGATTCATCTTCTTCATCTGTAAACTACTCAGTAGTCAAAGGAATTGGTAAAGAACTAACTATGTAATTTGATGAGCTGCAGAGATGATTTATCTCCACTCAAATGATCAACACCTCTCTCATGCTTTTAAAACACCACATCCCTCCTTCTGACCACCTTTTACTTCTCTAAGTCATAAAGCTGAAGCCAAACTAACAAAGATGTAATGTATCAACTTTGAATCAACCTTTTGTCTCTGATCCATGGGAAAGTGTCTAAATATCTTGTAACTAAAAGCTCTCAAACGATAATATATAGGATCCTTAGTAGTCCACACTCTCTCAAGAATCTAAAAACTCAATGGAACTGAGGGAGCTTGATTAATTAGGTAATCTGTAATTTAAATTACTTCTCCACAAAATTTCTTTGGCAACATAGACATCTTGAGCACGTGATGAACCTTCTCCATAATGGTTTAATTCATTCTCTCAGCAATCCCATTGTGTTATGGAGTCCCTGTTTAGTTTTCTCGTGTCTGATGTCATACAATGTATAGTATTCTTTAAACACCTTGGAAGAATACTCCCCTCCATTGTTTGTTTGTAGGCACTTCAACTTCCTTTTATGTAACAGCCCAGTCCACCCACTTGTAGATATTGTCCGCTTTGGGCCTCAGTCTGCACGGTTTTGCTTTTCCCCTTCTGACCCAGAGGGAAGGGATGAAAACGCGTCTTCAAGGGAAAGGTTTCCACACCCTCATAAAGAGTGTTTCGTTTTCCTCTCTAGTCGATATGGGATGGCAATGATCCTTCATCCTCCCCCCTTAAGGGGCCAGACGTCCTCGCTGGCATATCGCTTGGGTACTGGCTCTGATACCAAATGTAACAGCCCAGTCCACCCACTTGTAGATATTGTCTGCTTTGAGCCTCAGCCCATACGGTTTTACTTTTCCCCTTCTGACCCGGAGGGAAGGGATGAAAACGCGTCTTCAAGGGAAAGGTTTCCATACCCTTATAAAGAGTGCTTCATTCTCCTCTCCAGTCGATATGGGATGGCAATGAAACCTTTCCCTTGAAGACGCGTTTCGGTCGAGCAATATCCTTGACTCACTTAAGGAAGGACACCTATCTGATTTTCAAGGGTTATATATTTGTAACTTCTGTAATATCATGAAGAGTAGTAAATGCTTGTTTTTACAAGTTGTGGCCTTTCTATCTTTTCAATTTTTCAGTATTGTTGAACATCGATTTGGAGCAGTGCTGTTTTTTTTTAACTAATACATTCTTTTTCTTATTATTGTTTAAAAGTGTCATTTGAAGTATATTTTGGAATTTGGAGAATGTTTTTGATTAACATGTGCAGTTTGTCAGTACTTGTTTGATATTGTTGAGATACTAA
>JANZLD010000001.1:3136355-3148398 GCA_026413575.1 Erythroxylum carthagenense
TATATAAATATAGAAAAAATAAGTTATTTAAGGGTCAGTAATACAATGGGCCCCCTAAAATTTAAAAAAAATTAATATTTGGGTCCTCCTATATTAAATTTCTGGCTCCGTCACTGTTCGCAAGTGAAAGCTCCTTTTACACACCAACCCATACACCTCCTTGTCCTTTTCACTCTCTATTTTTGACCTTTGTTAACCTATCATTAATGCAAATTAAAGTCCTAATACAAAAGTTGAGATTTTCATATGGTATATTTTAGAAAATTTCCATGATTTTTTTTCTTTTAAATCTATCATACAATCTAATTAATAAATTATATTTTTAGAACTTATATTTTAATTAAAATATGTTTTAAAAATATTATATTTAAAAAATGAATTACTATTTTTTCTTTAATCATAAATTTATTTAATCTCACTAATATTTATATTTTTCAAAATTTAGGTTATTTATTTATTTATTTATACTTTAATTGAAAGTTTTTCAAATTATTATTGTTAAAAACTAATTATTATTTTTATCATGAATTTATTTAATAAATTGAATTATTAATTATAATATATAAGTACTTTTGCTTAAGATAATTTAAAAATATTATTTAAATTATAAAGAAGCATTCTAAAATCCTTTCTTTAAATGTAATTCAACTTTTACAACTCTTTACATAAATGCTAATATAGAGATATAATTTTTTTATTTTCATTGTTATTTTAAATTTGTTTTATATTAAATTTGATCTTAATTTAAATTATTAGTTTATTGTATATTAATAGGATTATTAACACATTTTTATTTTAATAAAATATTATATATTATATTATATTTTTACTTATTTTTGTAATTTTATTTTTATTTATTTTATATCAATTTTATATCGGTTTAATAGGGATTGACTCTTTAAAATTTAAACTTAGTATGATGGATCCGAATTTTAAAAGATTGACCCGTCCGAAACTACTGACTACAGCAATTCAATTACCTGATGCCTCTAGACAACTGTTGATCCACTCCTCTCTGACTCCGCCTAGGGTTTGTTTCATCAGATCAACACCATGGCTATGCAATCCGGAATCGGGCTCTCTAAGATCTTAATCATTGCTGGGGCAGGTGCTTTTTCTGACCACTCTCATAACGCTTTCTCCGACTTCTAGACTTACATCTTCGTTGTCGTTTGATTTTGTTGATTTGACGTCTCTGTTGTCGTTTTCCAGGGTACACCACTACTTTCCTGGTCAGGGATGGTAAATTATCTGACTTGATCGGTCACCTTCAGGTACTGCAATATTTGTTGCCAATCTAGCTCGGTTTTCATGATTCTGTTTGGCTCTTGATTCTTTTCACTTTTTCTGTTGGTCCGTAAGTTAAAGTTGTGGCTTAGGTGAGCGCTTGTCTTGTTTGTTGAGCTCAGTTCTGCTGGAATTTCCTTGATACTATTTGAAAATTCTTGTAAAAAAAACAGTCTTTCTGAATTTGGTTCAATCTCTTCATAGCGGTTTGGATTTGGTTTGATGTGATTGGCAGGATTTGGTGAGAAAAGTGGAGAAATCTGGGGAACAGTTGGAAGGTGATTCTGGGGGTTCTGACTCTGTTGTCCAACAGGTAGTCAGGATCTACTATTCCAAATGAATTTATTGTCTGTTATACATATTTATTTAATGTTTTTGTAATTTTTCTCGTTAGATTGCTTAGCTAGTTTAATACGCATGATGATTGCACATTGTCTCACGACTTTTTTTGTTCTCCCAATTACTTTCCTTATATATTTTTCTTGTTCATGCAGCTGAAAATGTTGCAAGCTGAATTGCAGCGACATCTCAACCAACCACAAATAATTCTGAATGGTGCTTCTGACCAAATAGGTATATGCTCTGTGATTCTGTTGACTGGTTTTTGGTGGCAACCTATTTTCTATGGGAGTCTAATCCCAATTCCAAATGTGTTGTTTGCCTGTAATCCAGTTCTATAAAATGTATATATAGCTCTTTTTGTGTTTTGTTTTTGAAAGATTGCCGTTCACACTTTTAACTCTATGCAGGTAACTACTCAAGTCTCATAGTTCCTGTTGCCACATTAGGTGCATTGGGTTATGGTTATATGTGGTGGAAGGTATCTACTATGAATACTATGTTTTCATTGGCTTCTTTCAGTCTTTGGTTACTTCACATAATTTTTATAGTGATTCTACCTTTTATGTTGCATTTATGCATATTACATGAATCTAAGATCAAGAAGGTCCTTTCAGGAGACTAAATTTGTTTTTACTATGACTCTTTTGGCAATTAGGGTCTAAAATTTTCAGATCTTATGTATGTGACTAAGCGTTCTATGGAAACTGCTGTTGCAAACTTGACAGAAAATCTGGAGCAGGTGTCCGAAACTATATCAGTAAGTCCTGTATAGTTGATAGTTTTCTATTGTTGCACTATCTACTATGAATTTTTTTTAAGAATGATTTTCGTAGTGTAATTTAGTGTGAGCAAGACTGCATAAAAGGATGGGGTAGACGTTATAACTTCTCCAGGCATTTGATTCCTTTGATATTTGATCACTTTCCATTTTGAAAGTTTGGTTGGACTTGAAGTTCATTTTCTGTTTTGACGTTCAAGATCAGGCTTTAATCTGTAATCCTTTACCAGTTGTTTGTTTAAGAAGTGTTTATCGAGTTTATTGTTTCCACATTACAATATCAAATTTTGAGATTTGACATTATAGCTCTTGTGAAATGAAGTGTGTTATCTGTTTCCCCTATGGTTATGCAACATGGATAAAGCTTTTTAATATACTTCTATTTACTCTTTTGGCCAGGCTGCAAAGAAGCATTTAACACAGCGAATACAATTGTTGTATGATAAAATAGATGGTCAAAAGGAGATCTCAAGAGCCATACAGAATGATGTAAGATTATAAATTTGATTTACCCCTTTCCCACCTCTTTTTCCCTCCTGATTCATTTCACTCTTCTTTTTCTCAGTCTTGACCTATTCAACATGTTTTCATTTAGACCAAGTTTTAACAGATCTTCTGTCAATTTGGGATTGTTGATTCTAACAATAAGCATAAAGAACCAAAAAACTCCCAATTCTGTTCATTCCAGAATCATTAAACATGGGAGAAAGGTATTAGATTTCATCAAAGAAGATTGATATATTGCAAGTTCTTTTCTAGGAACTGAGAACCTAGTTTTAGGCATGAGGTCTCTGCTAAATGTAAAAAGTTTGTTATACCTCAGTTTGATGTAGGATTTCACCCATGTTCATGATTGAATCCATTCGCAGAATAAGCACAGACCACGCACATTAGATGCACATTACCCTTGTTTTTTAGCATCCTAATATTGTTTGATCTCATGAATCAGGTTGAAGCTGCTTCTGAAAATATTTCACAGATTGGCTCTGAGTTGTGGCAGTTGCAGCATTTAATTTCTGGTTTGGTAAGTTTGATATTTGACATTTTCCTGAGTGGTGGCACAATTGATTTTGCTAGTATTTATAATTATTTGAGTTGTGGTTTCTTTTATCATGTCCTTGAGTCTGCTTAGATAATCAATGATGTAGGTATAAGGGATCATAAGCAACTTTCAACAAAGTAGCGCTACAATTGTGGAGATATTGGCTGGAACTATAATAAAGGAAAGACACCTGTTAGAATTTAATGGTAGTCAGTGCGCAGTCTTGTACAAAAAAGGATCATTTTCTATTACTGTTATTCAGAAATCGTACTTGCATTGGGAAAAAAACAACTCCTAGTTCGTAATTGAAAGCCTAGCCATCAACTGCTATAGTAGTTAATAGGAAAAGTAACATAAACAAGCTAAATAAGGAAAACTGATAGAACTAATTGAAATTCTAGAATGCTTCTGCATCCAGGGATTTGTAACACCTGTTACAGCAAATTTTGACCTTTCTGAATGTTCTACTGAAAGAGGAGTTGAAATAGAAAAGATAAAATGTTGGCTATTGTTTTATCTAAACAGTTTGTTGCTTCGACTTTACTAAAAAATACTAATAAATTTATGAAGATAGTTACCAAATGTAATTATATTTTTAAATTTTATTCTATTGTTATTCAATGATAGAGAAGAGGGGGCATAAAAAACTAATAGGTTAAAATATTTCATTTTTCCAATCTGAAGACATTTTTTTGCCTTGTCTGTGACATGATAATTTGCCTGCTTTTACTACAGGATGGGAAGATAAATACGATAGAGAAGAAACAGGTAGAATGCTTTTCTTTTGTATTGTTCCATTTACATATAACTTATTGACCTAATCGCTGATTCTTTTATGCATGTTGATTGCATGTGTCTGTGAATGTACTTTTGATATGCCTTGTACATATACCTGAGAATATTTTGATTTGTGCAGTCCATTTTCCACCTTTTTCCATGTATTATTTTGGTGTGGGCAGTCATTGTTCCCCCTTCTTAAATGTATCTTCTGTAATTGAAACTTGCTATCTGTAATTGAAACTTGCTAAGTTGAATTTAAACTTTCTATGGATCTCAAATGCTTATTGATAGCTGCTCCCAAATAATCATTGGTATCTAGATTGCTTTAAGTTGGAAAAAAGGCTTGTATACAGCTATTAGTGTTCCTGGACCAAATTTATTTGTTAAAAATTGTTTAACAGCAGGACTCGTTCTGTAATGACTTCGATCAATTTGGTGATGATTGGGTTAAGAGATTCTAAATTACTTGCTCAGGCTGTTATTGGTTAAACTGGAATGCATAACTGCTGAGTGTCAAAAGCCTTGTAGACCACAATCTCATATTTCTTTGGCATGCTTCTATTAATCCTTTTGTACAGAGTCGAATGATAAGGAGGTTTGGAGGAGTTAAATTGAAGTGAAACAAATTACTGAAAACAGTTCAAAATTTCAGTTTTTTTAATCATGTTGAGATACTCCATTTATTATGAAACGGTTAACTAGTTGGTTATGTATAGAGAGATGGAAGCTGGAAATGGGAAGGAAATTGGAGAATTGTTAACTGGGTGGGAAAAGAGGGGGAAGAAACAAAAGGATAAAAAAAATCCATTATAGTTTCTGTGCCTTTTAAAATTTGCTTTGACTGCAGTTGCACTGGCTGTTGGTTTTATAGATTCTTGTGTGTACTTGTGAACCGACTGATCGAGGTGTATGATGGCAGGATCTTGCAAATGCAGGTGTTCTGTACCTGTGCCGTTTTATCAACGAAAAAACGTTGCAGAAGCCTAAAGGTCTGGAGGCTCTGGAGGTAAGAAAATATATATATTACATTATGTTATTCATGATTGTCCCCAGGAAATGCGTAGTCACATTATATGGTTCAACATTTTGTGAGTTGAGCTTTTGTTCTTATGGGAAGAACATGGCCGATAGTAGTACTTTCTTTTCTGAGCATGTTGTATCAGATCTTCCTAGAAGTGAAAAATAGACACAGCAACTGTATTTTGTCTTCGATTTTTTCACCCTACTTGTCTAGATAGAAGAGTTCACATAATATGATTCAAGTCCATCAATGAGGGATGACTTTTCCACTTCTTCCACTTGCTGCCCCCTCTACTATTACTATTACTATCCTTTCTGCTATCCTGTTCAACTATGTGCCATAAATGTTCTGATTTTGTAGCTGGGTGTTGGCTGTTCCTTTCATCCTTTTGTCCTCTGTAGACTACCTTCTTTTTCATTATGTGCAAGATTCTTGAAGTGTATTTATATCTTCATACGAGTGCAATCTAGCATGATATCCCAGCAAGTTCTAACTGTTGGTTATGACTTTACAGGATCAGTTTAACCATTCTGGGATAGCCCATCGTTCACTCACATATTCCAAAGTTTCAAGTGCAGCGGTATGTGCCTTCTTAAGTACGAAGGTCTCAAATTAAATATACCACTTTACTCTCTCTTTCGCTCAAAATACGCACACATTGATGCCATGTGCATGCTTACTCTGCACCTACACACAATTTTTCATCTTTCAGAAGCTGATTGCAAACCAATAATTATGGAAGATCCCTTGTTTGATGATTAAATACAGTCCTTTGATATATGATTCTTCTGTATCCTTCCAGGGTCTTAAGGATCTTTTTAGAGATGATCTATCTCGAAGTGTCAGTGAGCCTGTGACTGGTGTTGTACCCGATGTCAGCTGTAAGCTGGAAGACAGACCACCAATCTTGCTAGCAGGCTTGCCAAGGAACATACTTAGGTTTGAGTTCCAACTCTTTTTCTTCACCATGCATATAACTCATCTGGTAATGTGGATTGAGATGATTGAATGTGCATTATATTTTTTTGGGAAAATAAACCAATATTTATCATTCTTCTAGTCAAAGTGCAAGTAGTGAAGGATGTTTGTGTATATTTCCACTTTTCAATATACCCAAAAGAGTATTATTCTTCCCTTCATCTCAAATTCCCATCATGCTGCGGTTGGAGTCTCAGGTTTTCATATTGTATTGATGAAATAAAGGCCACATAGCGACTTATGAAATGGTTCTATTGTTAGTTTCTCAAATAATTCAGCCAGACCTCTTTATTTGGCTGTTTATGTTATTCTAACTTCTGTTAGTCCTAGACTTGTAATGCTTCTGCGAAGTCTTTGGTCAGTGCACTTCATCTCATAATATACAAGTATCGATTACCATATGCTTGCATTTTTCCACAAATGGTTTGAAGTTTAGTATTCAGTGTTTGGACAACAAAATATGATCTCCACATTCTTGTTTACACAACTTGATATTTGCAGGTAAATCAGATTGGTGCTAATAGCAAACTATAAGCAAGATGATGAGCCTTACACTCGCAACAGGCTTGTTGAGTACAGACATAAAATAATCACGGACTGAACCAAGGAATTTCTTGATGGAAACTATGAATTGCAATTTGATCACAGTGCTTTGATTATTTTAACTTCCGTTGTATATTTCCATTCTCGATGAAATTAGCAGAGTTTTGAGTTGTATGGGAGATCGTCCAATACAGAATAATAGCCGTAGAAACATTCATGGTGTCTTCCAAGCTGTGCTGCAAGACTCTTCAGGCCTGTATGCTGAAACAGATTTATGTCCATAAATAATCCGAGCTTGCCATTTATCTCACTGGCTCATATGAACCCATGTTATGTGCAAAACTAAAATGATGGGAATAAATCAGCGTATTGCATTTGTCCCCATCAAGAACGAGGCCTGTAGTTGATCACACTTACCCGTAGAAGCATTTTACAGCACACACTCAGAGGTAGAATGAGGGAATATGAAACCTTAATAAAGGAATAGCCTATATCCAACCTGGTTAACTTGTATTGCAGTAGAAGCATAAATAGAAGGTCTTTAGTTCATGCAAAGAAGGGCGAAAAGGCAAAACATTTGGGACCTAAAGAACCCTGAAATTTCCCACTTTAGTAAAAGATGTAAACTGATTGCCAGAGAACTGGCTGGTTGATTTGTATTTTAACGTAACCTTGATTAACAAAACTGCAAAAGAGAGGACCTAAAGCTGCAATCTGAAAGAGGAGTGTCAGTCTAAATTATGCAAGCTAGGGATCCATCATCCCTGCTCCAGCCTATTTACTTCCACTTAGTACAACCATTTTGTCCTTAATGAACTGTGATATATAGAAAATACTTAGTTTGCTTTCCTCAACAAAACTTCTAGAATGTTTGACTACTACACCAAGATTATTTAGGTGCATAGCTTTATCCTTTTCTTTTGTGGTTGTTTGTTTATGTAGTTTTATTCTTCTTTCTAGTCCTTCTTTGCATAATCCTTCCTTAAATATCAGCAGAATTATGCCCTAAGAAACTCCCCAACAATCTGTTCATGATTTCAAAAACTTGTAACGGTTTCATCACTGTGGCATGATTGATCTGGTCAATTGGATATGCATAGGTTTTAATTAGCTGACTTCCATGTAAACCATCATCTTGTGCATGTAACTTTATTCTTTTTTTATATATCTATGTGCATAGTGGAATTCATAATTCCTCCTGAAACATCAGGTCAAGGATCCTTAAGTCCAAATTAAGGAGTGTAACAACTTTATTTCATGAGCAAGAGTGAAATTGAATTATACTCGAAGAAGTCATCAAGGTACTTATAAGCCCTTTTGAAACTTTACAGCCATGCTCTGATACTTTGTGAGCTTTATGATCACGTCATCGGACCATTTAACATGTAAAATCAAGGTGGTATGATGTTAGAGATGAAGATTATACACAAATGAAACAAGTATGAAGTTGAATTTGAATAAATGAGCAAGCATGGTGCTTCAATGGAACAATATATATACCTCGTGTCATTGTTATGATGACTTGGAGAAATCCAAGTAAATTTTGTCATGTTGAGTTTGAACTAAGTTAATTCAAGTTGTTTCCGACTTGATCAAGCATTATACACTAAGAAATGAGGGTTGAAACTTTGTGAGCTTCAATACACTAGACCATTAAACATATAAACAAAGTTATTTGATGTTGAAGATGAAGATTATGCACAAATGAAGCAAGTATGAAGATGAAATTGAAAAAATGAAGCATTATAACAATAATGCTGTAATGGAACAGTATGTATATGTTTGGTGTCGTTGCTATAGGGACTTAGAACAATTAGATCATTTCATATTGAGTTTTAACAAGTTAATTTATGCTGGTCCTGACTTATTGAAGCATTATACACTAAAACCTGAGGACTGCAACTTAAACTAAACCAAAGTTCCAGCAATATTGTGAAACTTCAGCTTATTCATGATTTGGACGCTCACTTGGACAGAAAAAGTTCCTCAGCTATTTTTTATGTATTCTCTAACTAATTTAGTTCATTTCTAACTTGTCTAAATATTAATCAAGTTAATATAATCATTAGAACTAAAAATTTGTTGTTTGGTTATAAATTAGAGGAGTTAGTTTGTACCTATGTACTGTTATAACAACAAAAACATATTCTGATTTGCAGGTTACTTTTGCTTGTTTATTTTGGTAAAATCATAGATGTATGGGATGGCCTACACAAGTTTCATACTTCCTCTTATGTACATATGTATGTTTATGTGATAAAAAGTTAGTTTTTTTGACCCATATATACAAGAGTTCTGTTAACTTGTTCTTCCTCTGCTGGGTTTCCAGGTCCATTTCCAACCACATAACTCATATTTCTTGACAGTTTCAGTTGAATAAAGAACAGAATACTTGACAGTAGTTTAATAACTCGTACTGAAGAAGTAACGAATTCCTTTATTTGCAGTAAGAAAATGAGATGTGGGGTTATTGCTTTACATGTTAATGGATACAACTTTGTACATGCTTATTCAAGATTGCGGTTTATGATACAAAAGGAGAGATTTGTTAAAAGTTTTAAAAAGCCTCCTGTAGTCCTCAACTGATGAAGTGAAGAATCAGTTAACAAAGGCAGTTGCAAAAGCATCCTCCAATTGATAGACTATGTCTATACTCCATATTTGTTCAAGGAGTTGTCTCAAAGAAGGGCAGCATCTTCTACTGATTCAATTCTAAGTAGGAGAATTGGTCCTTGTTTGATGGGAATATCGTGTAACCATCTACAGCTTCAGTACTGTTGTCGCCCAAGACGTAAGGAGCTTGTGCTTCATTTTTTTTCGCTTCTTCCTCCGTACTGGTATTCAAGTTCTTCTCCACAAGCTCTTTGAAAATGGATGATTTAAGGAGGAGGCTAACTGCAGTTGGGGAAGGTGACCTGTTGCAAGGGCTAATGGATGTTTTCCCGTGAATGATTTCACTCTGTGGCATAGTGTTTGATTCGTCTACTGTGAAAGGATCGTCTGTTTGAAGAAATGATGGTTGGTTTGGGATGGTATTCTCCCCGGGATTGTGGCCAGAGAAGTTCCCCAATGACGGGGACTGTGCAGTTGATGACCATCCTAGCACAGGACTGAGAGTTTCAGTTTCTGGTCTGAGCCACCTGACGTATGTACTCGAATCAAAGTTGGTCACAGCATTGATTCCTCGATATACTATGGCAGCTATTTCATAGGCACGAGCAGCCTCTTCCTGTGTACCTATGATGGGATAAAACAAGTGTCATAAAACTAGTTTCAGTTTGGCTCTAAAAAGTGAGGTCTTGGTTGTCGAATCCAAAGCTAGCGTTTTTACCAAATGACTGATCCATCGTTTTAGTTGGTCTGCAGATTTAGATTTGTTTGATTTTTTTTATGTAATTACCCTCTAGATTAGTTAGTTCTTACGTTGATGTTTGTAACAGAGAGAGAAGCTAGCTTTGATCAGTTTACTCACAGTAGGTTCCAAGGTAGAGATACTTGTTTCCAAAAACTCTCCCTATCCTTGCTTCCCATCTTCCGTTCTGGCGGTGCCTGCGAGTTACCAGAGAAAGTTTAGCGTCAGAGCTGAATTCTTTTCTTAGCAACAAACAAACAGGTCAAGTTGTGTTACCTGGCAACACCTCTATATTTGAATACTCCTCTGGAGAAGCCGCTGCTTCTCCTATTGAAAGAAGATGGTCTGTTAACAATCATCGTTAATACTTTCAAGGATTCTTTCAAAGATTCAGAAGATCAGGAAAACTTACCTTCTTAATGAGGCTAGATATTCTTCTTTTGTAACACTTTGCATTATTCCAATCTCTTCTGCATACTCAGCTACCTATAAGAATCATGCCAGAGACATAACATCAGAAATTTGTAATAGACCCTGCCCTCTGGGGCCTGAACTTTTAGATATTCATTCGAGTTTGATCATGTACTGGAAAATTTGTGAAAGTTGACGTTCCCCAGCATTTGATAGCGGCCAAATCGTATGCTCTGGCAGCAGATTCTTCTTCATCATAAGCTCCTACAACGAATAAACAGATTTCTATAGGTTAGTTTCTTTTTTAAGCCAGTGTTACAGCCAAATGGTTTCTTTCAGAAAGGGTTCTACTCACCAAGGTAAACTGCTCCAAGGCAAATATTAATAGTAAGTCCACAAGCAACCGATTGAACAAAATAGAGAAGAAAATTAGTAATTCATCAGTAACCAAACGCAGTAACTGAACATGAAAATGATTAATGAAGAAAAAATATTAGGAGCCAACCTTGTTTACCCTTCTTCCACTGAGTTGGATTCCAGGATCCTTTATCCCATAAATGAGCTTCATATCGTCCAGTCCACCGGTGTCTGTACTATCAGATATACATTTTTAGAGAAACAAAATCTACAGAAAATAGCATGTTAAGGACTTACGTGACAATATACACGCGTGATTCACAATCTTATGTCCAACCTGCTAACCCCACGAAATCTTGAACTTCTCTTCACAGTCGTAGCAGGAGAACTTTTTTCACCTTGTTGATCATTGCATCTGGAAGCAACTGCAAAATGATCTCTCCTCCTCTTGACACACTTACTTGAATCTTCAGTGTCGCCTACTATCAAGCTCAAGCAGCGTCTTACAGGGCACACAGATTGCACAGTATCCATTTCTTAGGACTATCAGTGGCAAAGTAACTAGAGCCAACAATTAGGTAGCGTGGCGTTCAGAAGACGTACGACTGGAACTACTTATAAACAAGTTCGGATTTGTTTTACTCTCAATCTGTTTCCTAGTGCAACAGCTACTTTATCAAATATCAATTCATAGTAAGAAAGTTGTAGATTTATAAGGACTAACCTTAATGCGGAAGTATCGAATCGATTTGTTTCGTTTTACGGTTGGCTACTAGAGTCACCGATCAATCCACGTCCCAAACCCTAAACTTTAGATGGTTTGTTTTTCCGTGAAAGAGGAATTGAGAGAGTTTTTGAATATATCAGGTTCTCTTTTCAGAATCATTATTTCCTCTTATATGAGGACGAAACCGTCGGAAGTTACTTTTGTGTAACTTCCAACAACTCCCACTCGGCCACATAAGCCACGAGTTACATCTTCTCCCTCAATTTCACGTGTCATACTGAGAATGGGACGTGCGACCATTTAAAGAACCATTAGTGTTATATTAAGTCACCATCTAACTAACATAACACTTTCATATAGTCATGATACCCCAAATCATCCAAAATATCACCAAACGCATACACTGTCCCTTTATGCTCATAGAT
>JANZLD010000001.1:3148498-3161806 GCA_026413575.1 Erythroxylum carthagenense
TTCTCTTTTCAGAATCATTATTTCCTCTTATATGAGGACGAAACCGTCGGAAGTTACTTTTGTGTAACTTCCAACAAAAGTGATTTCGATGTATTTCAGGCCATAGATGACACGTTTTACTGTCTGGATTCTTGCCGGTCAAAAACTGATTTCAGGATTACCAAAGGTTCCACCAAGATTATAACTTAGACCATTATGATCTTATTGACCAATGTTCTTCTATATCGTCAGCATTACAAGAATTAGTCAAATCAGATGGATAACACCCTGAATATTTCTCTTCTTATTAACTTACAGTTGGCACTTACTCGTTTCTACATATTTGCTGAGTTCCGATTCTCTTACAATTTGATCCAAAGATATCTTTCCAAAAACCAGTGGAAGATAAAGGTCAATGCGGAATTATCAAGTATAAAACTTTTACGTAGTCGACAAAATTCTGCAATTAATTTTTGGCAGTTAGGAAGCTTTTATACTTTTTCAGGTGATCAGAAGAAAGCTGTTCAGGATTACCGACGTAGACAAGTAGAATAAAACTTGAGTTTGGCATTTTTCCATGCAAAGTTCCAAGAAACCTCTCATCTTCTGCTTTGTGCGATGAAAAGAACCACAAGCAAACAAGCCGGAGAGTGCCATAACCTGACAAAGAATTGCGTCCATTACGTATCCTGTGTTGAAGTCAAACTTGTTTTTCTCTATTCTGTTATTAGTTGTCCTATTATTTCTGCATTATTTTCCTAGTCAATTGTTTATAGCTATTCTTTAGGCAGTAGTGCCATTGGTGGCTGAATAATAGCAACAGATAGAACTCTTCCTTGTATAAAAGAGTAAGAATGTTTAGAGGTTTTTATTGAGTTAAAATAACAATAAGCTCTTTTCCTCTATTTTCTTTTGTCTCTGTTCTGCTCTGTTTTACGGTTCTAAACCGTTTTCTGCTGACAATTGGTATTAGAGCCTTAAGATCAAGGCCAAAAGATGTCTCATCTTGAAATTGAGAGAGCTAGAATATTGAGAGAGAGAGAACAGAAAGAGAGAGAGCTAAAAGAGAGTGAGGAGAGAGTGAGGAAGTCTCTAATGAAGAAAGTTCTACTACAGTTGGAGGAGCCTTGTTCCCCGAGAAAGAAGGTTCGGTATCGTTAAAATATCCTATGCTGACGAAAAGTAACTACGCAGCATGGGCTATAAAGATGGAGGTCTTTATGATGGCTCAAGGAGTGTGGGATGCAATTGAGTCACCTGGCCCGATTGATAGACGCAGAGATAAGATGGCGTTGGCTGCCATTTACCAAGGTATAGGAGAAGATACCTTGCTTCAATTGGGTGCGAAGAAGACTGCAAAGGAAGCATGGAACATGCTGAAAACAATGAACCAGGGGGCAGACAAGGTTAGAGAAGAGAGGACTCAGTCATTATGGAGGGAGTTCGAGGCATTGAGAATGAGCGACTCTGAGAACGTTGATGATTTCTCAGGGAAACTCACGATCATTGTAAATAAATTAAGAAGCCTTGGCAACGCTGTAGAGGACGAAAAAGTGGTAAAGAAACTGTTGAGATCAGTTTCGTCAAAGTTTCTACAGATCGCGGCCACAAT
Source organism: Erythroxylum carthagenense (assembly GCA_026413575.1). Taxonomy (NCBI): domain Eukaryota; kingdom Viridiplantae; phylum Streptophyta; class Magnoliopsida; order Malpighiales; family Erythroxylaceae; genus Erythroxylum; species Erythroxylum carthagenense. The sequence continues at coordinate 3,150,090 of JANZLD010000001.1, forward strand.
TGAAGAATTTAGTGACCTAACCACCAAATCAATTGAGGAGGTGATAGGTTCACTCAAAGCACATGAAGAAAGACTTCTAAGCTGTGGCATAAGATCTGAAGAAACTGTGCTTCTTACAAAGGCAGAATGGAAGGCGAAGGAAGAAGCAAAGAAGAAAGGGAAATCGAAAGAAACCACAAGTTTTAGAGGCGGACGAGGAAGAGGACGTGGTTAAGGTAGAAACGGTGGAAGATATCAAAGGCAGGAGGAAGAACCACAACAGAAAAAGAAGTTTGATAAGTCAAAAATCAAATGCTATAATTGTGGTAATATGGGGCATTTCGCCTCGGAATGCTTGTCGAAAGAGAAGGATGAACAAGCAAATCTGACTGAAAAAGATGATGATGAACCTGCCCTGTTGATGACTGAAGCGTGTGAGCTAAAGGCTCTACAAGGAGAAACTTGTATGGCAGCAGCGAAAGGGAACGAGGTGAAAGAGACGTGGTATCTCGATTCAGCAGCAAGTAACCACATGACAGGTGATGTAAATTGCTTCTCTCAAATTGATTATTCTGTTAATGGAAATGTGAAAATTGGCGATGGGACAGAAATCGGTATACACAGCTTAGGATCAGTGTTATTCCAATGCAAAAATGAAGAACATTTGATCTTAACTGATGTATATTTCATTCCAAAATTGAGAAGCAATATAATCAGCCTTAGTCAGTTTGACGAAAATGGTGGACGAGTGGACATAAGAGGTGGACTCTGTAAAGTTTATGACAGAGATAACAAGCTTCTGATCAAGGTGAGGAGGCAGCGTAACAGGTTGTACACAGCAAAACTTCAAGTTGCACAGAAAATCTATTTGATGGCAAACATAGCAGATCAAAGTTGGCTCTAGCACTCACGTTATGGACACCTTAATTTCCAAGCATTAAATATGCTCTCAAAACAAAAAATGGTGAAGGGATTGCCGGAGATATCTCATTCGAACCAGATATGTGATGGGTGCGTGGTAGGAAAACAACACAGAACACCGTTTCCCCACACTGCTGTGTTTAGGGTTGAAGTGCAACTGGAATTAGTTCATGGAGATCTCTGTGGATCTATCTCGCCATCAACACCAGGAGGTAACAAGTATTTTATACTCCTTGTTGATGATTACTCACGGTTCATGTGGATTTAGCTGTTGAAATGCAAAAGTGAAGCATTTGAAGCATTTAAAAAATTTAAGAAACAGGCCGAAACTGAAGCTGGGAAGAAATTGAAATTCTTTAGAACAGATCGGGGAGGAGAATTCTTGTCACTTGAATTCAAGAAGTTTTGCGAGGATGAAGGAGTGAAGCGACATCTTACGGCACCATTTTCTCCACAACAAAACGACGTCGTAGAGAGAAAAACCAAACTGTTCTGGAGATGACCAGAAGTATCATGAAGAGCAAGAATATGCCAGCATATATGTGGGGTGAGGCTGTATTAACATCAGTTTATTTGTTGAACAGATGCCCAACTAAAAGTGTGCAAAAGATGACACCCTATCAGGCTTGGTGTGGGAAGACTCCAAATATACAGCATCTACGTGTATTTGGATGTCTTGCTCATGTCAAGCATATGACATCTCATCTCCAAAAGCTTGATGATAGGAGCATAAAAGGAGTTTTACTCGGTTATGAAGAAGGGTCGAAGGCTTACTGGGTTTATGATCCAAACAAAGGCAGAATAATGATAAGCAGGGATGTCATCTTCGAAGAAGGAAAAAGCTGGGTATGGTCTGTTGAAGAACAAGAAGAAGGGCAGAAAAGTGGCGGTACCTTCATTGTCCAGTTGAGAGATGCAGGGGGTGCTACTGCTGCAATGAAGGAAGGGGATGTATCACCCTTAACTCCGGTACAGTCCTCTTCTGCCAGTACACAGATTTCAAATTCAAGCTCAAGCAGCTCCACCCCGCCACGGAAGTTTAGATCATTGCAAGAGATTTACAATGAAACCAGAGAAGTGGATGAAGAAGTTAGCCTGTGCTTCTTGTCCATGGAGGAGCCAACACGGTTTGAAGAGGCAATTAAAAATGAAAGCTGGCGGCAAGCTATGCAAATGGAGATTGATTCAATCCGAAAAAATGGGACGTGGGAGCTTGCTGAGTTGCCCAAAAATCAGCAGGCTGTAGGACTCAAGTGGATTTTTAAGTTAAAGAAGGATCCAGATGGAAAAGTGGTGAAGCACAAAGCCCGTCTTGTAGCAAAGGGTTATGTGCAAAAGTACGGTGTGGATTATAAAGAAGTATTTGCACCCGTGGCAAGAATGGAAACCGTAAGAACCATTCTCGCATTTGCAGCTCAAAAACAATGGAAGGTCCATCACATGGACGTGAAAACGACGTTTCTAAATGGAGAACTCGAAGAGGAGGTTTATGTGAATCAACCAGATGGCTTCATCGACAAAAACAACCCGCAGAAAGTTTTAAGACTCAGAAAAGCTTTATACGGCTTGAAGCAGGCCCCAAGGGCATGGAACGCCAAGCTGGATCAGTGCCTAAAGTCACTCAATTTCAGTAAGTGTTCATTTGAACATGCAGTTTATAAGAAAAAAGAAGTGAATGATATAACTGTAGTGGGAATTTATGTTGATGATTTAATTCTCACTGGTTCAAATGAAAAACTTATTGAAAGATTTAAACAGGAGATGATGAGAAAATTTGAAATGAGTGATTTGGGTTACTTGAGTTATTATTTGGGTATTGAAGTGAAACAACATTCTGATTGTATAACTTTGTGTCAAAAAAGTTATGCTAGCAAAATACTTGAGAAAACAGGGATGTCTAGCTGCAATAGCTGTCACATTCCAATGGATCCGAGAAGCAAATTAAGCAGGCATGATGGTGAACCACTTGTAGATGCGACAGAGTACAGAAGTATCATCGGAAGTTTGAGGTATTTAGTTAATACTCGTCCTGATTTACTTATTCTGTGGGTGTTGTAAGTCGTTATATGGAAACTCCTACAGTATCACACATGAATGCAGTTAAACAAATACTTAGATATGTGAAAGGTACTATTGGAATGGGGATTGTGTATAAGAAAAATCAGGATTCTGAAGAGCTGGTTGGCTATAGTGATAGCGACCTCGCTGGTGACACCGATGATCGTAAAAGCACGTCAGGAATCATGTTTTTTCTTGGTGAAAGTCCTATCACCTGGGTATCACAGAAACAAAGAATTGTTGCCCTGTCTTCATGTGAAGCTGAATACATTGCAGCAACGGGGGGTGCGTGTCAAGGAATTTGGCTTGCAAAGCTGATTGAAAGTATGAGAGGGGATTGTCAAGTTAAACATGTGTTAAAAGTTGATAATAAATCTGCGATTTCTTTAGCCAAGAATCTGGTTTATCATGAACGAAGCAAACACATCGACACCAGGTTCCATTTCATACGAGAATCTGTTCACAATGGAGATGTTAAACTAGAGTATACTGAAACTGAAGTGCAGCCGGCTGATGTGTTGACAAAACCACTTGCACGACAGAGGTTCTACAAACTCAGAGACCAGATTGGTGTAAAACAAGTTTGAGGGGGTGAATGTTAAAGTCAAACTTGTTTTTCTCTATTCTGTTATTAGTTGTCCTATTATTTCTGCATTATTTTCCTAGTCAATTGTTTATAGCTATTCTTTAGGCAGTAGTGCCATTGGTGGCTGAATAATAGCAACAGATAGAACTCTTCCTTGTATAAAAGAGTAAGAATGTTTAGAGGTTTTTATTGAGTTAAAATAACAATAAGCTCTTTTCCTCTATTTTCTTTTGTCTCTGTTCTGCTCTGTTTTACGGTTCTAAACCGTTTTCTGCTGACATCCTGTGCATGGAAATCTTCACCAAGTTTCGGACTTGTTCTATCTGTGTATCGTTTTCTAGCACGAGTTCCTGCCATTGTATGCACCAAAGAAACTTCCCAGTTAATGGCGGATCTGCCAATGGAATAAAACGTGCAAATATATTTTCAAACAAGGTGATCGTTGCTGTATTAGGAGTCAGTAGGATAAGATGAGTCAATTCCTAATACTAAGGGCTTGTAAGAGAGTCCTATGATAGGCCTACTTGAAAAAGCTCATGGGAAACCATAAGAGGCATGCAAATCCTAGAAATTTATGGAGAAAAGAACCAACTTGTCGTAACAGGTCATGATGGGATATAATCTACCATCTAGAGGCCGTTGAAAGGAAGATTCAAAATATTAGTGGTTGAGTTTTTTGAGCATGTGATTTTATGTTTTGCAACTAGTGGATCTTAGGGTGTTTTTATTGGTTAGTCAATATGTTAATGGTTTCAAATCATGGGTTTATGTTCATATTTTATAATATTTTGAGGTGCTCTCTTGAAATTATTTAAGGCTTTGTACCAGATGTGTTACAATGTGAAAAGAATTTTAGCAATTAAAATATTGTCTTGTCTTGCAATATTTTATTGTTTTCTTTCCTTCACCAATATATGTGGTATCAGAGTGGAAACATTAGTAGCAGCAGGAGGTCCATTAGAACAAGTGCATTAAGAACAAATACATTATCAGGAGGTGGATTTGCAATAATTATCACAATTTCATGCCCTTTTAAAAGTAACTACTACTATCAATAAAAATTTTCTCTCCTAATTCTACAGTGTCAACCATCTATGTAAGTCAAATGAACAGAAAGGAAAGAGTAATTGAAAATGATGGGCTGACATAAACAAAATAAGAATATGTGCAAGGATTCTTATCTAGAGTGTTTGGGATTGTTAATCAAATGAAGTCTTATAGTGAACTGTGAATAACCAAACTGTTATAAGGTGTTAAGGAGTTTAATATCAAAATTTAATCATATTGTTACTGCAATTAAAGAGACTAAAGACCTGTTTGGTCACAATTTTGATGAAATAATGAGTTCTTTGATAGCCCATAAGGCTAAACTTGGCAAGTCCTATGGAAAGTTAGAGGAAAAGGCTATTCAAGTGTAAGGGGGAATCTTCAAAGAGAAAGACAAAAAACTTAGTAGGTTATGGAAGAGGAAGAGGTGGATTTCGTGGAGAGGTCGTGGCGGCAGCAGAAGTAAAGGCCAATTTAGTGAACCAAATTAGTATAAAAGGTCAATCTAATAAAGCTATTATAGAAAATTGGGACAACAAGAAGCTAATTACTAGACCAAATAGAGAAGAGCATAAGCAAACAAATTCTATAGAGAAGGTTAAAGAGGAAGCAAATTGTTCATAGCCCATTCAAAGATTCAAAATGATGTCAACAATAAAGATGTATGTTTTATAAATAGTAGATGCTCTAACCACATGTTCGAAACTAAAAAATTGTTTAAATAACTTGATAAGTCACAAAAAGTGAAGTTTGACTCGGGGACAAAAAACAAATAAAAGTTGAAGGGAAAGGTACAATTGCCTTCAAAATTATGTAAGGTGATATTAAACTTCTTTATAATATGCAATTTGTACCTAGCTTAGCTCACAGCTAATTGAGTATTGGACATTTAATCACTAGTGGATATTTTATTGTGTTTGATGGTGATTTATGATAAAAAAAATATGGTCTGACCATAATAACTGTCTATATGACACAAAATAGTAAGTTTCCCATTGTTGTCTCAAATATTGTGAGTAAAACCCAAAATGTTAGAAGAAATAATGAGACTAATTTACAACATTTATGTTATAGGCATTTGAATTGAATGGTTTGAAAATTCTAATTAAAAAAGAAATGGTTGTTTTCTTGTCGAGAATCGGTGAACTTGTTTTTTTTATGAGGGATGTGTTTATAGGAAGCAGAATAGAAAGTCATTTCTTATTGGAAAATTATGGAGGGCTTCTAATTATCTTGAACTTATGCATGCTGAATTATATGAACTTATGAAAACAGTAATTTGGTGTAAGTTACTATTTTTTAACATTTATGGATGACTATAACTGTATGAGTTGGATTTATTTCTTGAAATTCAAAATTGAAATCTTTGAAAATTTCAAAAAATTGAAGGAACTGGTGGAGAAACAAAGTGAGAGAAGCATAAAAATACTTTGAATTGATCATGACTGTGAGTTCTTATCTAATGATTTCATGGTTTTTCATGATGAGAATGGAATTCGAAGAGAACTTACGACACTATACACACCAAAACATAGAGCAAAAAGATAGAACAGTAGTGGAAATAGCCAAAAGCATATTAAAGGCGACCTTCCAAACTAATTTTAGGGAGAAGTAGTTGCAATAGTAGTGTACCTCCTAAACATCTCACTAAAAAAAGACAGTTTTAAATCAAACATCTTATGAAGTTTGGATGGATAATAAGTCTCAAGAGAGTCATTTAAAAGTCTTCAATTATATAGCATATACTTCAGTTAATTCTTGTTCAAAGTTTGATGAAAATTTTGTGAAATGTATTTTTGTTGGCTATAGTCTCCTATCAAAATCATATCATCTACATACTCCTATAAGTGGCAAAGTAATAATTAGTAGGAATCTTGTGTTCAATGAAAAAACATATATGAGGTGGAATTTTGATAAGAAGTTTTGAAATTTTAAGTTCCATGATATTTTGATGTTGGACAACCATCAAATTGAGACTCGTCATCACCTTAAATTTAAGCTCCTTGATTACCTACAAGTTTAATTCCACTATTGATAATAACACTGCAAGTTCTGTTAGTTCGGATTCTCCAACAATAGTAATGAAATGCTACCAAAAAAAATTAAGATACATTAAAGAAATTTATGAGTCATGTGACTTTACTTTATTAGTCATTAACCGATTCTTTTTGAAAAAGTTACAAAATAACTTGAGTAGCAGATTGTTATGATAGAGATGCAGGCTATTGAAAGAAATTCAACTAGAAGTTGGTTGATGTCTTCAAAAGAACGAATGCCATAGGGCTTAAATGGGTGTTTCAAATAAAATATAATGATGATGGAAGCATGCAAAAGCACAAATCTCAACTTATTCCAAAGGGATACTCACAATAATAAGTAATAGATTTTGAAGAGATTTTTTCTTTTATTACTTAATTTAATACTGTGAGAATTATTTCGACATTGGCTGCTTAGCTGGAATTACCTATGTATCAATTTGATATGAATTCCGTTTTCTGAATGGTGTTTTAAAAGAGGAGGTTTATGTTTCGTAACCTCTGGGCTTTATTATTAGTGGTAATGAAAACACAGTTTACAAGCTGAGAAAAGCTCTTTAAAGGTTAAGCAAGCGTTATGTGCATGGTATACTAGAATTGATTCATTCTTCCAAGATAGCAGGTTTCATGAGAAGTGAAAATGAACCTACTATTATGTTTTTTTAAAAAGCAAGGTAATAGAGATTTTTTGGTACGTTGCCTTTATGTGGATGATACAATTTATGTGGGTTCCTTAATATCCTTGATTGATGATTTTGAGTCTTGTATATTAAGAAATTTGAGATGACATATTAGGGCATATTACAATATTTTTAGGACTTGAGATCTTGCAAGGTGTTGATGGAAATTTTGTGTTTTAAAAGAAATAAGATGCAGACATTTTAAAGAGGTTTAGTACAACAAATTATGAAGTGATGGCCATACCAATAAACATCAGTAGGAAGCTACAACATAAAGATGGGCCTAAAAAAATTAATCCAATAATATTCAAAAGTTTAGTTAGTGGTTTAAACTATTTGAAATACATTAAACCTAACTTTACTTTTTATATTAGTATTATGTCCACATCTGTGCATAGTCCTACAAAATAACACTTTGGAATAGCAAAAGGGACTCTTCATCATGTTGTAGGGATTGTAAATTTGGGAATTTGGTATGCGAAGTATTGAATTCTAGAATAATTGCATTTCTTGACAATGAATGGGCAACATGTGTAGATGATCGAAAAAGTAATTCTGGCAATGTTTTTAGCTTTGATTTTACAACAGTGACATGGAGTTCAAAGAAGCAAGAAACAATAGCTTTATCATCATCCAAAGTAGATTATGTAGTAGCAACTTCAATAACATGATAAGCTTTATGGCTCAGAAAAGTTCCTATAGATTTTAGTCTTAAGAAAAAGGAAGCTATTGAGATATTTTGTGACAATCGATCCATAATTGAAAATTGTATTATAAAGAAATTTGATTTTGGATTGGCAAAGAATTATAATTTTCATTGATATGCATCATCATTTCATTAGAAAGCTAATAGTTGATGGCAAAATAATGCTAAAATTTTATGGCGCAATGAACAAGTATTGGATATTTTTACAAAAATCTCTTTCCTAGGCTAAGCATAAGTAAAGCACATTGTTTAACTTACATGCTTAGTTTAATCATATTCTTAGTATTAAGCTCCCCCATTAGAGCCAACCATAAGATGAAGGAGGTTTTTGGGATGTTACTACCTTTCTATAAAATATTAAACCATTGCAATTCCTATTCTGGTGGAGAGAAAATATATAAGAAATATTGATCTATAAACACTTTAGAACTAAATATAAGCCAGATTCAAGAATCAACTCGATCTAGGTTAAAAGCTTTAGGTTGGAGCTAGCCTTTCCCAAATATTCGAAAATCTCCTAATAGAATGGAGTTGCATGTTCTGTCTTTCATCCTTCATAATTACTTCCAATTTAGAGTTATTAAGAAAAGAAGCTCTTAAAGTGTTATAGTTATGTGATGGAAAAAAAAATGCCAATTCATTACAACATAAGGGATTTTTAGCAATGAAAAATTTTTCACTAAAAGCCCCTAATTTGTCACTAATTCTAATTAGTAATGATTTATTTTCGTCTCCTTTATCTTCACCAAAGCTTCGTAACAAAAAACTATAGGTGACGTTTTTATCAAATTGTCACTAATCTTTTTTACAAGTAATTTTTGTTATGAAAAATTATAGGAAACGTTTTACTAAATTGTCGCCAATAACTTTCGGTTGATGTAGCCAAAGGATTTTAGCTACGTTTTTGAAATTGTAGGTAATAACTTTTAGCTACAGTAACAAAATGTATCCAAAAGCTATTGGCGATGTTTTTAAAAACATAAGAAAAAATTTGCCAAATTTTCTAGCTATGTTTTGAAATTTTTAATATACGTTATAACTAAATATTATATATTGTAAATTATAATTATTGGTGACATTTTTATTAATATTATTGTATGTAATATTTTTATTTTTGTTGTATAATTTATTATACAAAAATATAATAAAATAATTATATGCATTGTATATAAAAAATATGATTAAATTTGATCATATACAAGATATTAAGTACAATTTCAAAAAAAAATTTACAAAATAAAAAATACAAATATTAGTTTAATGGCTAAGACTCGCTTTCATCTTCACTGCTTACATAATCCAGGCCAAATAAGTTTTTGACGTATTTTTCAAGCGTGGCCAACTTTTTTTCATTACATTCTACTTTAGCTTGAAGCGACTAGTTCTCCTCTTCAAAATGTTCAATAAATGGTGGTCTTGATGAGGATGAGGCAATTGACTTAGGCCTAAACCCAAGACCTTTGATATAGCTGGATTGTGTACCAAGCACCTTGTTGCAAATTTCATCTACATTTGGCTCATTTTCATCAGACATTGATGCTTGCAATAATTCCAGCATCTTATTCTAAAATTTAAAAATAAAATCAATATTCAATTCAAATATTATTAGTTAGTACTACATAAATAAATAAACTTAAAATTTAAACAAAATTTTATACTTATATAGTTATTGTGTGCTTCTTTATACATCCAACTAATTTGTAGAATGTGATCCTATTACACTATTCTCCATGTAATTCCTTCTGGCTCTATTTTATGAAAAAAAATGTAAAACACAATAAATAATATAACAAAGAACTTACATATTCATTTGATAGGATAACAAATGATTTGGAGCCTTGGTTGTGAGGAGTTTCCATTTGTCCTCTGTTCATCTTGGCCTTTTCACACTTTTCCTAAATTAAAAAGGGTCATTAAATCATGCAACAAGATTAATGGAAGCAAATGTGAAGGAAAGAATACAAATATGAACATTGGGAGAGGCCCAATAATTACATAAATTGTTCCAATTTCTAAATACATTTTTTTTAGAATATGTCCCCTTGCCTCCTCATCTAAAGGAAAAGGTTTGTAATATTTATGCAATCGATAGTATAAATAAGCTCTACTGGGAGGAATATGGCAAAATTCTTCCTAATGAAGAACAAATCGATGCAGAACAAATCTCCTCTTCAAACACTAATCACCCTTTGCCTTTCATGGCTGATCTTCTTCTTCAAGATTTTTAGTATCATCCTAATTATCTCTCTTCCTTAATTATCTGTATCTCATTTTTTGTTAGGAAGCTATCAAATGAATGTTTGATTGTATATACTATGTATTATGTAAAGCTTCCTCAAATCTCCAAGAGAACATAGATAAAATGGAGGTGGTGGCAATGTCCCAATGGTCGGTATAGGAAATCGGTTATTTTAGAACAGTCATAGATTCCAATTACTATATTTGTTCAATCAAGTGTGTATGTATTCGAATTTGGGTTCGTTATACTATTTGACTTAATTAGCTGTTTAAGTTCTATACTAATTGTTTCTTAGGTGAAAAACATCATAATGGCAGTTCATTTAATCCAATGATCCATACTGTATCTAGGGATTTGTTCATTGTATGTTATACTATTTCAGTTAAAGTCAAGTCGTTGGAAGAGAGTGTTAGTAACCCAACACTTGAGAGAAAATCTTTGACTGTTTCAATTGATGTTTTCAAATGTGCAAGGACTCTTCTTAGGAATCCAGACATAGGAAAATCCTTTACCTTTTTTATATTTATGAAATATTTGTATTAAGTGAGGTGTAGTACTATGTACAATAGGCATCGTTAAATAATTATTTGTGCATAAATCTATAGATTTGAAAAAATTTATAGAGTTTGAATGCGTTAGCTATTTAAACAATTTTATAAAGAAAGCAAATGAAAAAATATGAAAAATCATATAAATGTCAATTATAATTAACCTTAGGATTATTAAGCACACTTACTATTAAAAATTATCTTTTTAACATTATTATTTTTAATAATACTATCACACACAAAAATTCCTCAAATTTTTTATAAGAAATACATAAGATATAGAATCTTTATGGTTGTCAAAGTCCAATTTTTAGCAACAATTAAGGGAATGAACCAAAGGCTCGATGTCTGGCGACGAAATTTTTAAGTTGTCGCAAAATGTCATTCCTTTTGTGACGATTCATATAAATCGTCGTAGAATATATTTCTTTAGCGAAGATTAAATAAAATGTCCCAAAAAGTTGGATTTTTGGTGACGAATTGAGAAATTGTGTCAAAATTGACCGTTAGAAATCATAGTAAAAAAATAGCTAAAAGTCAGTTTTGTTATAGTGATTATCAAACTCAATTAAACATGTTATTATCAAATATTTAAAGGGGACTAGGACTCATTTCATTTAAATTTTGATTTTGAACTAAAATAAGAAACATATTTTGAGTATTTAAAATTTTCGCTTATGATAAATTTTTTATTAAACTTCTATCATAACTTAATATTATGTTTAATTCTATAAAATTTTCTATCAAATTAAATCAGCAATATTAGGGCAGTCGCTCTCTCTCTCTTAGGTCTTGTTTCTCTCTCTCTCTCTACGAGTGCAAGTGTTGGTCTTGTCGTTTATGTGCAAGGTGAGGTCTAGGTATTATTTTTACGTTGGTCTCTCTTAGATTTTCGTTTCAGCTTCATGGATTCAGGG
>JANZLD010000001.1:3170516-3182137 GCA_026413575.1 Erythroxylum carthagenense
GTGTTCCTAATCCCAAACTGAACACTAATCCAAACTTCAATTCAAAAATTGAAAGTCTTAGGGGCTAAATTGAAATTCCATTTCTACATATGATTTGTATCCCCATGTCTCAATTTTATTTTTCCTCAAGAAGCACTTCAATCGGATCTCTACAGATCCTGAATTTCGCAAAAGACTGAATCATGTTCAGAAAATTATCTAACTCAATTTGATTAAATTAATCATCCTTAATTTAATCTCATAAAAATACAAATTTCCCCTGAGGATGTCGATAATTGTCTTAGAAATCCAACGCTTTAAAAACTAAGTCAATCGGATGTCGGACGGAAAAGATATAAGCAAAAGATTGAAATAGGGACATAATAAGAAATAAGAATAGAGACATGCATATATGTATAAATACATATATAGATATCCGAATTTTTCAAAAATCATATCTCTTGATCCCAAACTCCAAATTTTACAAATTTGGTATCAAAAGATACCTCAGAGAAAGCTCAACAACTTCCATGAAGGATATAAAATTCAATTTGTCCTCTTAGGGAGTTAAAAATCTACTCAAAGTTTCTGTCCTATTCAACTTTTCCTAAACAACTTCCAAATTTTAGTCGATCATAACTCCTAGCTCCGATATCAAAAAATTGCATACTTTATGGCGATAAAAAGCTGATAATATAAGCTACAACTTTCATGTAGACCATTTACTCCAATTCAGACCACATCAATCCGGTAATTTGCCTCAAAGCAATACACACAAACTTAACTTTAATAGCATTATTCAAAAACAAAGCAAATAACCTTATTTTCGGAAACTCATAACTTTCAATCCCGATATCAAAAAATATCATACTTTGTAGCGACAAAAAGCTCTTAACATAAACTACAAGTTTCATGTAGATCATTTGCTCAAATTTGGCCTAAATCAAAAAGTCAACTCTCAAGTCAAACTTTCTATCACCAAAAGTCAACTTTCTTAATTCTTCAAATTTTCACACTTTTTCTCTTTATTTCTTGATTTTAAGCTTAATTTTCAATAAACTCATTCACTTTAACTTTTATAAACTATACAAATCTATTTAAATCTCAAAGTCATCATAATCTATCAATTCCTTTTCTCATCAATTTTCTTGAAACATAAACACATCTATTACAAACTTCATATACAAACTTACTTATTTCATACTTTTTATATTTCTAAAATTCACTTAAAGATCAGGGTCCAACACTTCCTACACCTGAAAAATACGTCTATGGGGAAGAGGTATTCGTACCCTTATAAGGCGTACTTCATTCTCATCTCCAACTAATGTGAGATCTCACAATCCACCCCCTTAGGACCTAACGTCCGCACTGGCACAACGGGTCAGGAATTGACTCTGATATCAATTGTAACAGCCCAGACCATTCGCCCATAGATATTGTCCGCCTTAGTTTGCCTATCGAGCCAAGACCCTCAAAATTTGTTTTTCCCACACCCAGGAAAACATGTCTATGGGGAAAAGCTATTCGTACTCTTATAAGGCGTACTTCGTTCTCCTCTCCAACCGATATGTGATCTCACAACTTTCAGATATCTGTGGACAGATGTACTAGGCTGTTACAAATTTCGTTGGATTTTACTTTGGAAAAATTACAAAAAGTAGAAAAATGCATGATTAATGATTAAAGAAATTTAAATGAAAGTAGGAATTGAATGTACAATTAATTGATCATTTTATAATTAGATATTAATTATTATAATAGATACATATTTGTATTTCATAAATTGATTTTAAATGCCTATTTATGCTTAGAAATAAATGAAGATATTTTTATTCGAAAAATATTATATGTTATGTATGTTATGGTGGAATGGATTAAATTGAATGAGAAATAAACTTGTTTGAACACTACCAAGCCTATAGCTTAGCGTGTGGATTTTCTTTCTACGTGTAGATTTTGAAGAGAATTAGAAGAATGCTATGGTGGATTTACTACAAGACAAGAATCACATTGAGGATCTCAGAAGACTTGGAGGTGGATGTAATACAAAATGTTATTTTTGTTTTTGGTTATGGCATGTACATATAAAGAAGTGAAGGATTACATAATTTTATTGGGAATTATATATGAAAGTAATGTATAAATTTTGGTTTAGATGAGTTGAAATGTATTAGAGGATGGGTAAATTATATTGTCAAGGAGTTTGACTTGGAGATGGATAGTTGAGTAGCTTGCATGAGAAGTATATTGAAGTTTCTTGTAGGAGGTTTTACGTAAATATAGTAATTGCTAGAATAATGACGTTTTACATAGAAAATGTTATAGTTTGAAGTATTATATATTTAAGAATATGGTAATACTCAGTATGCCTATTCCATTATTGTGGACTATTACTCGAGGAGAGATATACTGCTCATTATACACAACACATTTAAAGTTGTGTGGTAGTGGAGATGTATATACGGCCAAAGAGGAAACTTCTCCAAATTTGTAGTATTGACAATTTTGATGCATGATGAGAAGGGATTAAAGTTTGTGGTTTGTAAATCCCTTATCCCAGGATCACTGTTTGGCTGGAAAGTAGTATAGAGTCTCTTGCAAGAGAAGATTTACTAGAAAGTTAGAGATATTGGAGTTGATGTATTCAGTTGTCTATGGCCCTACTGAGGAGGATTCACTAGGAGGTAACAAAAATTTACATTTATTGTTGATGCTTCAAGGAAGAATTGGGTGTACATACTGAACTCAAAGAGTCAAGTATTTGAAATTTTTCATAAATTTCATGTCATGGTAAACATGGAAGATGAGAGAATGATGAAGTGCCTACAGACATATAATGAAGGTGAGTATACTTCCAAGGTGTTTGAAGATTAATATACATTGGATGGCACTAGACATGAAAAGACAAAACCATGGACTTTACAATATAACGGTGTTGTTATAAGGATGAGTAGAACAATTATAGAGAATGTTCATTGTATGCTTTAAATTTCTATGTTACTAAAGACATTTTGGGGTGAAACAGCCTAAACTATAATCTACTTGATTAATATAGCTCCCTCAATTCCATTTAATTTTAAAATTCCTAAGAGAGCATGGACTAGTAAAGATATCACATATCATCATTTAGGAGTTTTTAATTACAAGGAATATAGACATGTACCCAAGGATCAGAAATAGAAGCTTGACTCAAAGGCTATACTTTACATTTTTGTTGGATATAGTGGTGATCAATTTGGCTTCATACTCTATGACCTAGAAAAGCAAAAGGTGGTTAGGAGCAAGGAGTATTCCATGAGAACGAGAGAGGTGTTGATCTTTTAAGTGGAGATAAATCATCACACAGTGGCTCATCATATGACATGGTTAATTCTTCGCCAATTTCTTCTATTATTAAGCAGTCCACAGGTGAAGGGGATGAAGTGTGTGACCAAACATATGTTGATGATAATCAAATATAGCTTGGTATTAATAAGCTATATGAACCACATTTGGGTAATGCTAAAGATAAAGTTTTTGAGGAAAATAAGTAGGGGAAGCAATTGGATTCAACAACTAATGATATACATATAAGGGAGAAAAGGCCTTCTATAAGGTATCTAAGTTCAGAATACCTATTGGGTACTATTGAGGAGCAAGCTGAGAATGTGCAAGAGGTTGCATCTTTTGATGACAAAGATCTCTAGCTCACTGCTATGAAGGAAGAGATGAATTCTCTAAAGAAGAATGATAAATATGAACTTTGGAAGCTTTCAAAAGGCAAAAAGGCACTAAAAATAGGTGGGTGTTCAAAATAAAGAAAGATGGTGACAAGCTGGTAAAGCACAAGGCAAAGCTAGTGGTGAAAGGGTTCAATCAAAATAAGGATATAGATTTTGATGAAATCTTCTCACCAATAGTCAAGATGACCTCAATTCAAATAATTTTGGGTCTGATTGCTAGTTTAGACCTTGAACTTGAACAAATGGATGTTTAAACAACCTTCTTCTATGGAGATTTGGAAGAAGAGATATATATGGAGCAACAAGAAAGTTTCAAAACTAAAGGCAAGAAAATCTTATCTATAAGTTAAAGAAAGGCTATATTGGTTAAAACAAGTTCCAAGGCAATAGTATCAATAGTTCAATTGTTTTATGATGGATCATGGTTAAAAACAAACTTATGTTGATGCTTGTGTGTATTTTAAGAAGCTCACATATGATAACTTCATCATTCTTCTTCTATATGTCGATGATATGTTGATTATGGATCAAGATGTTGGAAGAATCCAAAATTTGGAGTATTTGTCTAAATCTTTTGATGTGAATGATTTGGGACCTGCAAAGCATATTTTAAGTCTAGAAATAACTTGAGATTAGGAAGAGTAGGAGATAATGGTTATCACAAGAGAGACGTGTTAAATGGGTACTAGAAAAGAAATATGAGTCATGCCAAGCTAGTTAGCATACCACTGGAACCTCACTTCAATCTGAGTAAGCATGCATATCTCTTAACAAAAAAGGAGAAAGATGATATGTACTCATCTACTTTAGGTTCTTTGTTGTATGCAATAGTCTACATAAGCCCAGATATTGCATAAGCTATTGGGATAATGAGTAGATTCTCGTCAAAACCAAGGTAGGTTCACCATGAATTTGTGAATGGATTCTGAGATACGTGAGAGGTACGTTAAAGTAGAGTTTGTGTTTTAATGATGGTGAGCCAACTCTAGAAGGTTTTACTTATGTAAATATGGCTAGAGATCTTGATGGAAAAAAGTACACTTTAAGTTTTTTGTTCAAGTTAGTAGGGAGAATTATCTCATGGCAATCCAAGCTACAAAAGTGTGTGGCTTTATCTATGATTTAAATAGAGTTTATAGCTACAGTGGAAACTTATAAGGAGATGCTCGGGTTGACAAGGTTCCTTAAAGAGTTGGATATGAAGCAAGAAGACTATGTAGTATTTTGTGATAGTTAAAATGCTATTGACTAAGCAAAAATAATATATATCATTCTTATGCAAAGCATATAGATGTCATATATCATTGGATGAGGTCTATGATTGAGGAGAAATAATTGATGTTAAAGAATATTCATACAAATATGAATGGTGTTGATATGTTAACTAAAGTTATTCCTGAAAACAAACATAAGCTATATAGTAAGCTTGTCAGGATGTTTCTCTAATAGATGTTAAAGAATAACGAGTTTTTCCCATTATTGGGCTAGAGGGGGATATTATTAAATGTTCATTCCTATTTTAAGACTTTTGGTGATCGTAGACACCTTTATGGTTTATAAGGATGACTAGCAAGTGAAAATAATATAGATAAAGCTCTTTTGGAGGGAGACACGACAATGTAGGGTACTACATGTTCATATCATTAAATTACACAATCATGTATATCACCTGTGTAAGCACGCATGCCTATTTGGAATGACACTTGCCTATATTCTACAATTACATGATCATGTAGATCAATTGTGTAAGTCTCTATAATCATGTGAAGAAAGAGTGAAGAGTGAAGACATACATAGTCATGTACATACCCGTATTCATGACATACACAGCCAAGTGTGATGATCGCGTATCTTTCTGTAACCGCGTACATCTGCTAGTGAGTCTATGTTGAAGATAAATGGTCACTTGCACAATTGTGCATGTGACTGTGTACAGTTCAGAAAAACTATTTCATGTTATAAAAGAAAAAAAAATTCATAGGTTTTG
This sequence comes from Erythroxylum carthagenense, assembly GCA_026413575.1. Lineage (NCBI taxonomy): Eukaryota > Viridiplantae > Streptophyta > Magnoliopsida > Malpighiales > Erythroxylaceae > Erythroxylum > Erythroxylum carthagenense. The sequence goes on from JANZLD010000001.1 coordinate 3,176,208, forward strand.
CATGTTAGTGAGACTATAACATCCAAAAGTGAAGAAAAACAAAGAGATGACAAGTAGTGTAATATTCTCATCCTTTTTAATTATTTTGAGGATTATTTTGAGAGTTTGCTGACTATTACATCAACTTCGATTTCAATCCTGAAACTTTGTGAGATAACTTGTTATTGTGGCGTCATAGATTAAACTTTGTAAATTCTTATTTGAATTTAGTGGATTTGCTTGTTGATTTATCTCGTAGTTTTTTCCTCTACACTAAAGGGATTTTCATGTAAATCTTGGTGTTTATTTAATTATCAAGTTTCTTATTCTCATACCAATTTGCTGGTTAAAGTTGAAGAGTATTTTAGTTGTTGATATTTGGTTGATCTTTTAGAGAGTTGTATTATTATCTCCCAACACGAAGTCCCTTCTAATTTGTACTTCAGATAAAGAAGAAAAAGATATTTCTTGTTTTCCTTAAAAGCGAGTGATCAAATTCCTCCAATCCTAACCAAACATAACTAAAGGAAATTTTTTCAAGTTGAACTCCATCCCAAGTTTTGATTCCTTTGATAATATTGACAATAAAGTAAAGTGAAAAAAAAAAGATAACATGCATAAAGAAAATGAACCGTTCTAACCTTCAACTATGAAAAAATGTTTTATAAAGAGTCCACTTTTTTTAGATTTTTTCAACCCAATGTCGAAGCTTTAAAATTTTAAAATTGAGTGACCAACATTTTAAAACTTAACAGTAAAATTGAAAATGTTAAAATTTTCTGATGTAGTTAACGAGAGCTTTATTATTCAAGACATATAATTATCACTTAGAGAAAGAAAAATGTCAAACTAAGTATACAAGACATATCCTATTTTAGTATCTAAATACCCTTTGTTCATCTTATTTTGTAAAAACCTAGAAACTACAAACTATAGTTGTCTAAGTGTTTCTGCAACCACCTTTGCTTCTCCAACTTCTCCCACTGTCGCCATAACCTACATCTATCGCCTTGTCAAACAAGGAACTTATCAAACAACACTAGTTAACAAATTTCATTTATATAGACAGTTTTATCTGCAATCTTGAACTTTATGCTTTTGACTTTAAGTAACCAAAGCCCTCAAAGGGTTCGACTTTAAGCCAACAAAATTCAACCATGAAAAACATCATTATACCTCCTCCTATCATCGCAATAGTTAATAACATAATTGAGATTGTGGACTAAAAGAAGCATTACAAAGGTGTTCGTCAATGTCCATAGAACAAGTATATGACAGAGATTCATTGCTCAAATTAAAAAGGCGCTCGGATTTAATATGTTTGACACCTTCATAGAAACTGCTAAAGCTTATGGTATTGCAACTTTTAGGCTTCGTAGATGCAAAGCTATTTTGAATTTTCCTTTAGAAGTTGGGAATTCAAGTTTTAGTGATTTGATTTCTATGTAATCTAGGATTTCAGAGACTAATAACTATAAGAAAAATAAATATTAAAGGTACAGAGAGTGTGAAGAGTAACAAGTTGGTAAAGACAAATAGCTCTTTTTCAACCAATGTCAAGGAAGAGAAGATGGAAGCTTCTTTATCAGAAAGTGACGTCAAGGTTGAGGGAATTGCTAGAGAAGCAAAGATCTCAACGATAACACTTAAACAATTTTAGGATTTCTGAAAAATAAGATGAATAAGATCTGACCTATATGCTTAGTTGAACACTTTTTATCATCTTTCACAATTGAGAAATATAGGTTTTGAATATCAAAACTCTCGTTAGCCACATTAGGAAATTAGTAATGGAATTAATGTTTTCAAATGTTAAATTTTTCAAAATTTAGTTACTCAATTGAAAAAATTTTAAACTTTGACATTGAATTAAAAAAATCAAATGGTTAGACAATGTTATGAATGTTTTTCATTAAGGAGAAAAACAAAAAATAGAGGAGAGAAGAAGATAGAAGAATCTCAGAGAAAAGAAGGTAGACACAAGGAGAGAGAGGTAAACAGCTAATTCGTATTTTTCTTTTGTTAGGGAAACGATTACAGATCTATTTTTATACTACCCATAATTACATTTGCAATTATATAATTGATGTAACATTTTATGCGTAATAATTCCTCCCACTTTAGAAAACCTTGTCCATAAGGTTAACATGAAAATTATTAAGGAGGTATACATAATTAATGGTTAAAAAAGAAACAACCATATTTTTCTTTTTAACAACAATAAACTTTCCATCTCGCTTTTGTAATTGTCTAACAACATTCTGATTGTTGTTCTCTTGTAATTATTTAAATTGGTGATCAGAAAGGTGGAGAGTGATTTTGATTTCTCTACTAAGTTACTCTCTATTAATCTCAATGGTCAATGAATCACCAACTCGAGACTTCCATAAGCGTTGCTCCTTATTTTTAGCATTAATGGTGAATGAGCACCTACTCAAGAGTTCCATACGTGTTCTTATCGTTCTATTCTATAATCACCATAATACTTATATTAAAATTCAATTTGTTCCCAAGCCTCTCTTGTTAAACATCATTATCTATCTTTCTATCATTAATAATATTATAAAACCTTTGACCTTATCTGTCAGTCATTGTGGTATCAATAGTAAGCTTTGCATTTTCTGAAGTAGCCATTCCTCTTGATTACAGAAACTGATTAAAACATTGCTTTAAAGTTATCTATCTCATATTAATGTTAACCTGATTGTACTTGAATCTTTTACGTCCATTTCTCACTTCAAATATGAGATTCCTTAATTTTTTAGATTCTTTCTTCAAGCTTCTTATACTCTTGATTTTTTCCCATTTATGAAATTTCCTAGTCAAGAATCGTAAAGCTCTGATACTATTTTTATGAATATTCTTTATTAAAGTGAAAAAAAACCATAGGAGAGAAGAAGAGAGAAGAATCCAGAGGAGAGAAGGTAAAGAAATACACAAGAAGACAAAAAGGCAAATAGATAATTCATATATTTCTTTTGTTAAGGAAATAGTTATTGGTGTATTTTTATACTACCCACAGTTACACTTACAGCTGTATAATTGTTGTTATATTTTTATGTAACAATTCCTCATACTTTAAAAAACCTTATCCATAAGGTAAACGAGAAATTTATAAAGAGGTTTATAGAATGGGTACAAAGAAACAATCATGTTTTCTTTTTGACAAACTGAACTTCCCATCACCCTTTTGCAATTGTCCAATAACTTTCTGATTATTACTCTGCTCCAAATATTTAAGTTGGTGATTATGAAGGTGGAAAGTGATTTTGATTCTCTACCAAATTGCTATCCGTTAATGTCAATGGTGAATGAATCACTAACTTAAGATTTTCATAAGTACTACTCCTTATTGTCAACATCAATGGTGAATGAATCACCTACTCAAGAATTTCATACATGTTTCTCATTATTCTATTCTATAATCACCACAGTACTCGTGTTAAAATTCAAGTTGCTCCTCAGCCTCTCTTCTTCAACATCAATATTTATCTTTTGTCATTAATACTGTTATAAAACTTTTGACCTTGTCTGATAGTTATTGTTGTATCAATAGTAAGCTTAGCTTTTTCTAAAGTAGTCATTCCTCTTTATTACATAAATTGATTAAAACATTGCTTTAAGGTTACCTATCTTATATTGATGGTAATCTGATTGTGCCTAAATTTTTTGCATCTATTTCTCACTTCAAATATGAGATTCCTTAATTTTTTGAATACTTTTTTCAATTTCAAAATCTTGATCCCAATCATTTTTTATAATGTTTATGGAATTTCCTGGTTGAAAAATTTAAAGCTCTGATACCATTTGTTATAAATATTTTTTGTTAAAGAGAAAAACGAAGAATAGAGGAGAGAAGAATCTACAAGGAGGAGAGAAGGCAGAGAAATACACAAGGAGAGAAAAAGGCAAATAGCTAACTCATATATTTCTTCTTCTAGAGAAATGGTTACAAGTGTATCTATATAGTACCCACAGTTGCATTTACTTATGTATAATTGTTGTAATAATTTATACGTAACAATTCCTCCTATTTTAGAAAAACATATCCATAAGGTTAGCAGGACAATTATTAAAGACGTTTACAAAATGGGTAAAAAAGAAACAACTATGTTTTCTTTTTGACAAATATGAACTTTCTACCACCCTTCTATAGTTGTCCAATAACATTCTAATTATTATTCTCCTTCAAATATTTAAGTTAGTGATCATGAAGGTTGAGAGTAATTTTGATTTCTTTACCAAATTGCTCTCTAATAATGTCAATGGTGAATGAATCACAAACTTATGACTTCTATAAGTGTTGCTCCTTATTATCAACATCAATGGTGAATGGATAACCTTCTCGAGAATTCCATACTTGTTCATTATTGTTCTATTTTATAATCATCATAGTACTTATGTTAAAATTCAAGTTGCTCCTAAGCTTCTCTTTTTCAACATCATTATTCATCTTTTTGTCATTAATTCTATTATAAAACCTTTGACCTTGTCTTATTTTTGTATCAATAGTAAGCTTGACATTTTCTGAAGTAACCATTCCTCTTGATCACATAAATTGATTGAACATTGATTTAGGGTTATCTATATCATATTGATGGTAATTGAATTGTATATGAATTTTGTACAACCATTTCTCATTTCAAATCTTAGATTACTTAATTTTTTTATGCTTTCTTCGAACTTCTCAAACTTTTGAGTCCAATCATTTTCTGTCATGTTTATGGAATTTCTCGGTCAAGAATCGTAAAGCTATTATACCATTTGTTATGAATATTTTTTGTTAAAGAGAAAAAAGAAAAACAGAGTCAAGAAGAGAGAGGAAGAAGGAGAGAGAAAAGCAAATAGCTAATTTATATATTTCTTTTTCTAGGAAAACAATTACAAGTGTATTTTTATACTACTCATAATTGTCAATGATTTTAAAACCGAACAAGACCGGCCAGTTCAATGAGATTAACCTTGAACCGACCTGATTTTCGGCTTGATTTTTATTATTAACTGTTATAAATGAAAACCGGCCAATATATTATTAAACCAACTGGTTAAATCTGAATCGTGAAGAACCGTAAATGCGGTTCTTCTTCTTCTTCACGATGAGTCACCAACAAACTTGTGTTGTGAAATCTTCCCTAATATGTAAAATCGCAAATTAGATCAAGGATATAAAAGTATCATTCGTAACATACAAAGAGAAATTGCAAAACCCAAAGAGTACAAAGATTGAGAACAAAAAAGGTTTACCAAAAAGGAGAAGAAAACCACTTGTGATTATTGATTAAGTCTTTCAAAATTTCCAGTTGATTGCAAAACAAACAAAACAATGAAACACCCATGGTTCAGAAAACACTGAAACACCCAATGTTTAAAGAAGAGAATAACTATCACAGAACAGACCCAAAGTCACGTAGAGAAGAGTCATCGTTGACCAAAAAAAACCACCCAAGTTTCCCAAAAAAGAACTATCGTAGAGCAAATCCAAGGTCAAGTACAGAAGAGTCACCGGAGAACAAACAAAACACCCAAAAGACATCTCTATCCATTGCATACTAATAAAAGATTAATAATTTCTTATTGAATATTTCATTAAATATTTCAATTAAATATTTCATTTTTACTTATTTTATAATTTTGACTTCTTGTTTATTAAATACAACCTTTAAATGGTCTTGGACAGTTGGCACTTGTAAAACTGTCTTGTTAAAATTGGCACCTTTGGGCTTTTGACAAGAAACTTGAGCAGAAACTTGAGAAATTGCGCGGCGATCTCTAAAACTGATCACAATCTGAAACCGAAACGCTACAAGCTTGCTACTGCAATTTGCGGCCAGATTCCTAGTTGGCCCTCATGACTTTCCCCAATGCTACTGCTGAACCTAGCCCTACGACTAAGAAAGTCAGACTCCGGGAGAGGGAGGAAGACCCCCCCCCCCCCCCCCCCCCCCCCCCCC
>JANZLD010000001.1:3182237-3194854 GCA_026413575.1 Erythroxylum carthagenense
AGCCCCCCCCCCCCCCCCCCCCCCCCGGAATTGCCAGCACAACCCACTTCCCAGAGCTATAGCGCGGTCTTAACAGGCTATCGCAGAGCTGCAACCACCACCACAGACTTACCTTGGCCAGAAGAGGAACCTATAGAGCTGTCCGAAGGCGACATTACCATAGTTCAGGGCTCCCACGGCCTTGGAGTAGAACTCTCCAGCACCTTCAAAGCCAAACTGGATCATCGCTGGACCAATGCCGTCGTGGTCAAGCTTTTGGGACGCAAAATTGGCTTCACTCTGCTAAAAGATCGTCTCCACTCTTTGTGGAATCCCACAGGCCCCGTGAAACTTGTTAATTTAGAAAATGATTTCTTTCTCATTAATTTCAAAGAAGAAACTGATTACCTTCGTGCTTTGACGCAGGGCCCTTGGATCCTCGTCGGCCACGTCCTCTCCATGCAACCATGGGCCCTAGACTTTCGGCCTTCCTCCGGCAAAATAACTCACGCAGTGGCGTGGGTCCGCTTCCCAGATTTGCCCATCGCGCTACCATTCCTCCATCCTCACCGCTCTTGGGAATCTGGTGGGGCGCAGAAGATTGACGAGACCATCCAACAAGCTTACCGCGGGCGTTTTGCCCGAGTTGTCGTCACTCTGGACCTCAACTCTCCTCTCCGGTCGGTGGTTGAACTGGACGGGGAAACGATCCAGGTCGCTTACGAAGGCCTTCCACAGATCTGCTTCCACTGCGGTCGCGTCGGCCACGGTTCTTCCGCCTGCCCTTGGCTCCCAGCCACCTCAGACGCCCCGATGTCTTCCCTTGACAACCCGGCCCCTCCTACGCAGGGAGGCCACAACTCCACCTCGACCCCTCCTGCGCCAAGCACCCTCAACTCCACCCCAGCCTCTCCTAGCCAGAGCGGCCACAGTTCCTTCCCGACCCACCCCACATCCAGCCCAACCACCTTCGGACCCTGGATGCAAGTTAACCGTCGCGCTCGTCGGAACCCTCCCCCCTCTACCGCCAACAATGGCCGCTCCTCCCTCGTTTCGGCCGGTGGCTCATGTGGATCGCGGTTTACGGCGCTCTCCTCTCTAGACACATCCCGTCCCCCAACGGATAGCACCTCAACGGCCACTGACACACCCCATCGCTCCTCTTCAGGCACGTCCACTCAGCGCCGCAAGTCTACCTCGGCTCTCCCATTTTCGGCTACGCGAGAAGCTTTCTCACGCCCGAAACGCGCCTCAGCTGGCTTTATTCCCTCGCAGGCCACTACGTCGTCTGCTAAGAAGCAGACCTCCCCACTGGGCCCGGCCTAGGCACTCTAGCCCGTAGTCCCTCCCACTCTAACCCCTTCCCAGTAGGCCTCCCCTTCCCTTGGCCCAGATCCATCCAACCCAACCCATCTTCCCCTCTCCACCCAGGCCCCTCTTAGTCAGCCCTCCCATGCCCAGGCCCCCAGCCCTCTAGGGCCCACTTCTGGCCATCAAGCCCTCTCCATCCCCTCCTATGCGGCCTTAGTAGTCCCGGACCGGAATCTTCCTCTGACCCGCCCGGTTCTTTTGGATGACGGAGCAATGGAAGAAGATTCCGGCGACCCAAGAGCCTCTTCACCCCTCACCCTACCCAGCGGGCCTACATCCGAGGCAACCCCTCTACGGCCCCCTGATCCTGTTCCGAATCTGATTCCTGCATCCATTGATCCCGGCCCCGATACCCAAATGGCGAAATTAGGCCCCGTGCCTCCCCTCTCTCCCGCTCAGGAGTTGACTACTTCCGCAGGCACTTTCCCTGCAGTTTGATCTTTGACTTCCCCGATTTCTGTCATGATGATCTTTATCTGAAACTGTCAAGGCGCTGGAGGTCGGTCCTTCAAGCCCATCATGCAGAATTACATTCGCATTCATAAACCTCGCCTTCTTGTCTTGCTTGTACCTCGCATCAGTGGAGCTCGTGCTCTGCAAGTAATTCGGACTCTGGGGTTTACACAATCCTTTCGGGTTGAAGCTGCGGGTTTTTCAGGCGATATCTGGCTACTTTGGAACCCCGACATTTCAGTCCGAATCTGGGTTGCTCACTGTCAATTTGTGCATGCTAGCATAGGGGGGACCACTTGAACTTTGAGTTCACTGCTATTTATACTAGCCCTTCCCCTACGCTTCAGAAGTTCCTCTGGTATTACCTTCCAGCTATTGCGAACATTACCACTACCCCTTGGCTCTTAGGTGGCGATTTCAATGTCAAATTGGACAACCGGGATAAGCGTGGTGGCTCTCGTCTCCAACCCATTGTCAACCCTCAATTTCGCACCTGCGTGCGTCTCTGTAACCTTCAGGAAATAGATTTTGTTGGCCCTCGCTTCACGTGGTGGCGCGGCTAAGTTCGGGTCCGATTAGATCGCGCCTTCTGCTCCACTTCTTGGCATGCCGCCTTTCCTTCCACCCGCGTGGCCCACCTGCCTTTTTTGAAATCGGATCATCAGCCACTTCTCCTCACTTTTACCAACCCTGACCCCCCTCTTCCGACTCGGCGTCCTTTCCATTTTCAATCCGCTTGGCTCACCCATGCGGATTTTGCACATGTAGTGGCTACGCACTGGGCCCCCTCTCCCTCAGACTTTTGTGGTGCGATTCAACATCTTTCGGCTAAACTCAATCAATGGAATGACGATACCTTCGGGAATATTGTCCACCAGAAAAACTGTTTCATGGCCCGCTTGGCCGGTATCCAACAATCCTCAGAAGATTCTGTCTCGTCCTCCCTTTAGGCGCTTGAGCTATATCTGCAGGCTGAACTCGAACACGTTCTGCTTCAGGAAGAGCTCTTATGGCATCAATGCTCGCGCAGCCAGTGGCTCAACGCAGGCGACAAGAATACTTCCTACTATCATGCACTCACTTCTTCCAAGCATCGGCAAACGCGCATCACTTCTTGCACCGCTGAGGACGGCACGATATACACTGACCCTCGGTCCCTCAAAGACTTAGCCCGTCGTCATTTCGAGGCTCTCTACTGCTCCGAAGGCCCCTCCCTCCCCAATTGGCACCTTTCCGGAAGATTTCCTCCTCTCCCTCTGCACGCCACAGATGACCTTACTCAACCGTTAAGTCCCGAGGAAGTTAAGACCGCTTTCTTCACCATGGCTCCTAATAAAGCGCCTGGCTTTGATGGGTTAACTGCGTTGTTCTACCAATCTCAGTGAGACACTATTGGCCCTTCCGCGACGAGCTTTCTCCAGAATATCTTTAGTCACGGCCTCTGGTACTCTGAGCTTAACCGTACCATTCTGGTCCTTATTCCTAAAATCTCATCTCCTGCTTCGCTCTCACAATTTAGGCCTATCGCTCTCTGCTTTGTTTTATACAAAGGCCTCACAAAGATTCTGGTTAATCGGATCAAACCGTACCTCAATGACCTCGTCACTCCCATTCAGTGTAGTTTTTTTATACGCCTGATTACCGACAACATTATCATCACTCAGGAAGTTATTCATTCCATGCGTAGGAAATCAGGACGCAAGGGGCTTATGGCCATCAAAGTGGATTTGGAAAAGGCCTATGATCGGCTTCATTTGGGCCTTCATCCACGGCACCCTCCTCGATGTGGGCTTTCCAGGCAATCTTATCACTCTTATCATGAAATGCATCACTACTGTCTCCCTCCAAGTCAACTGACAGGGGGACTTAAGTGACCCATTCAGCCCTTCCCGAGGCCTCAGCCAGGGCGACCCGCTATCTCCCTATCTCTTCGTTCTCTGCATGGAACGCCTGGGCCATGCTATCACTCACGCGGTGGCTCACGGTTCCTGGCGGCCCATCAAGTTGTGTAGAAATGGACCGCCCCTGTCTCACTTATTTTTTGCAGATGACCTTATCCTCTTCGCAGAGGCTTCGCTCGATCAGGTATCCGTTATTCGTGACACTCTTAACTCCTTCTGTGCTTCCTCTGGGCAACGCGTGAGTCTGGCCAAATCGCGATGCTATTTCTCCTGTAATACATCTTCAACTGCACGCCATTCCCTCAGCAACGCCTTAAGAGTCCGCGGGACCTCTGATCTCGAACGGTATCTTGGCGTCCCTCTTCTGCATCGGCATGTTACCCAACGCACTTATCGGTCTATTCTTGATAAAGTTCACCGGCGTCTTTCGGGTTGGTCGTCTCAACTCCTTTCTTTTGCTAGGCGACTCACTCTGACCTAATCGGTCTTAGCAGCTATCCCGAGCTACACTATGCAGACAGTTCACCTCCCACACAGACTATGTGATGATCTGGAACAAGCTATGCGCCAATTTTTGTGGGGTTCATCGCGCAACCAACACAAAATCCACCTTATCAATTGGTCGGACGTTTGCAAACCCAAAGAGCTGGGCGGCCTTGGTCTTAAGAGCATTAGAGCTACGAACGATGCTTTCCTTGCTAAACTCGACTGGTCCCTGATTACCACTCCGCGTGCGTTGTGGGTCCGAGTGCTCTCCGGTAAATACAGTTTCGATGCAATCCACCCTCCCCCATCCTTGGCCACCACCGGGGGTTCAATGGTTTGGCGCAGCATCAAAGCCACCTGGCCCATCGTTTAGTAAGGGATGAAATGGATGCTCGACGACGGCTCCAAGACACGCTTCTGACTTGACCCGTGGCTTGTGGGCACTGGACCACTTCTATCCCACGCTACCCACCCTATTCTCGTTTCCACTCTTACCCTGAGTGTCTCCCAGTTTGTGGATTCCAATGGCCATTGGAATTGGACACAGATCCACTCTTGGCTTCCTACTCCTATTTGTCGCCTTATTGTCGACACTTTTTCGCCCCATCCATTCCTTGGCCTCGATCAGTTGGTCTGGGGTGCTTTCGATAGTGGCCACTTTACAGTAGCTTCTACGTACTCCATGATCTTGGGCCTTGACCATGAGTCGCCTCATTTGGTTTGGAAGGGCATTTGGCAATGGCCCGGACCACCGCATATTCGCACGTTTCTTTAGCTCCTTAGTCGCGACCGGCTCCTCACGAATCATAACAGGGGTCAACGACACCTCACTACGGATGGCAGTTGTCCTCACTGTTCCTTCGAGGAGTCTTCCCTCCACACTGTGCACGATTGCCTCAAGGCACGTCGTGTGTGGACCATGTTGTCGCCCCAACTCGCTGCGACTCAGTTCTTTACTCAACCTCTTAGCGACTAGATTCACACTAACATCCACACCCGCCGTTGTCTCCTGGGCCATGATTGGGCGACCATCTTTGGCCTCACTTGCTGGTTCCTCTGAACTTGGCAGAACCAGTCTCTATTTGGTCCTCACTTCAATTGGCCCCCCTCTCCTGACTCTTCTATTTTGTCTTATGTAGATTATCTCCGCTTGTCGTCCGCGAGGTGCCATAACCCTACCAGTCGAGTCTGGCCCCGTCACGAGCTACACGTCCGGTGGAGCAAGCCGCTCCCGGGTTGGATCAAGTTAAACACCGATGGTGCTAGCAATCGCAACACCTGCACAACCGCAACTGGTGGCTTCCTCCGCGACAGTGATGACAACTGGCTTGAAGGCTTCACTCAGAACCTAGGCTAGTATGCTCCGATGTCTGCTGAACTTTAAGGAGTTTTCACAGGCCTCTCTTTTGCCTGACGCCTCGGCTTCCGCCGCATCGAGTTGGAGGTGGACTCGCTTGCAGTGCATAATCTACTCATCTCTACCGCTCACCGGACCCAAGTCACCAAACCTATAGTTATAGGCATCCACGAGCTATTTTCAAGGAATTGATCTGTTGTTCATCGACACGTCTACCAATAAAGCAACAAATGCGCCAACTGGCTAGCCTCCCAGGTGGACCGCTTCACTGTTAGGGTTTTTTTTTTTTATACTGCACCTTCCGACTGTCACCATTTCCTCTTCGAAGATCAGTCGGAGATCTGTTTCCCTAAAACTGCTTTGTAATTTGCTCCGATATTTTCCTTTAAAAAAAATACCACCTGTAAACTTTAAACCTTTCTTTAATCGGTTAGACAACCGATCGGGTTTTTAAAATGTCGATAATTGCATTTATCATTTATGGCTATATAATTGCTGTAATATTTTATACAAAACAGACAAGATATGTATGCTTCTTGAACAAACAAGATTATTTGATAGAATATGCAGTATAATGTTGCACAACGCAGTATCCTTATTTTTCCCGAATTTTGCAACAATGTTAAACTATTAGTATACAAATGAATCTATTGAGTAGAATGATACATCTCTATAGAGGATAAATACCTTATCCCCACCCTTCTGCTTCACCCACCAACAATTCTATCGTATGTCGGGAAAATATTGCTATAATACCAAACAACTTTCACTGAAGGCTTATGGCCAATCAGCCGTTTTGAACCTCTCAACTCCCAGTGGTCTTCCAGTTCCTTGCAGATTTAACTATCGCTGGACACTTTCTGATCAGCTTTTATGTATTTAAAAATAGATGACACCTATATGAATGAATTATAAGGATGCTTCCCAGACCCTGTAATCTCTTCCCTGGGTAGCCAAAGACCACTTTCGGGGTCCACTTGGTGGTTCGTAATAACCTGGTCCAATTTTCATCGCTACTTTCTCGTCGATGATAGCCGCATAGACATCCCTTTCTGCCTTGGCTATTTTAACCTTTCAAAACATCATGTTCATATTAGCAAGTCCATGCTTGCTGTTCAAAAATTGGTCCATTCTTCTTGTGAATAGGATTTAAAAGGGTAGGAAGCAATTTCAGATCTGACTATTCAAAATAAAAACAAATGGATTGCACTTACCTTGCTCCGACAGTGGATTTTGTTCCTTTTTCTAAGAGCAATAAGAGCTGAAATCTCAGATCGGTGATGAGAGAAAATGTGGTCAAAAAAGACAGCTGGTGTGCCTGGATGAGTCAAGATGTATGCATATCCTTGCATTTCCATCCCACCAGGGAATCTCCAATGCCCCTTTATGAAGAAACATCTTGGGTCAACTATCATCATAATACCAGTCTTATTGGCAGCGCAGAAACAAAACTGTATTCCATTTAATCTCCTAAAGGGGCTAACGGTTTAGCTGAGGTCATTGCTCGGATATGTTTCCAACAAAGTAAGGCTTGAATGATGTCCTCTAGTTGTTTCATCTATTGGTCTCCTTTTCGTGTTCTAAGAATTCCTCAATTTGGAACTAATGATTCGCCTTCTTTACCTTTTCTCCTACTCCTTGATTTTTTTCACTATTTTCTTTTGTTCTGCACCTAAGAACTGGAATATCTACTTTGTGTGCATGCAGCTTCCTTCTTAACCAATATTCTTCTCATTATACAAACAACATATTCGGAATCTCATGTCTTTATAACTACTTTTAGTTTTAAGTCTTTGATCAATTTCCTTCCTCTAGAAGAATCAAATGTAAAGCAGATAAAACCTGAGTAGAGCCAGTGTCATGATTCTCTATGAAGGTAACAGCGCGAGATGGCCACCACCCAACAACCCCAGGAGGCTTTCCCTTTTGGTCTGATAATCGCCAGTACTCGCATCTTTCCAGCACCTACACAAAGTTAATAGCATCCTATCAATGCAGTAACCTTGTAACAAGTTGTTTTTAATTATGTAATATCAGGAAGATAGGACAGGAAAATGGTTCATCAAGAGCAATACAGAAAGATCTATTTTCCCTGTCCTTATTCTTCAAGTTAAACAATTAGGCCTTCATAAAGATGCCGGATCAGAATAATGAAAGAACAAGTTTTGGCATTACTCTCAATTTCATGAAGCCCTTCCAATTATGTTAAAATTGTTCATGATATTCTGATCATTACCGAATGAAGAATTCCCTTAGTGGTGATATCAAAAGCACCAGCAGTTCCACCAGTCGCATTGATCCAGTCAATAATTCTCTGCCGATGAGCATCTTGATTGTAATTCATTTCACCATATGTGTAACTGAGAGAATCCCAATACTCGCCAACTACAAAATAAGGTTCACTTGCATCCAGGTAGTCTTTGACATAGCCTCCCCAGAAACCTCTGGCAAAATCAAGCCTCCATCCATCATACCCAATTTCTTTTCTACAGATCAAACATGATCATAAATTAAGCAGATATAGAATAATCCCTTCATTTAAGGATCGACGCATGTTAAGCACAGAAAGCCTACCTGCGCAGTAGGAAGGGCTTCTAACTAATTCAAACAACTAAAGATATGAATAACAACAGAACATGGTTATAAAATGATTATCTACTCGCCTTAGCTTGGATCTTAAATGATAGAATCCAGAGCAGGGAAGCTTTACACGAGATGAAGTTCAGGCATGTTTCAATTACTGATGTCAACCATATCATCTTTCCAGCACTATCAAATTCAAATTCAGTTTGTCCTCAAATCATCAAACAATGACATAACTAGAAAACAAGCACAAGCAAGCAACAAATAGAATCAATCAAGAAGATTTTAAAGACAATACCGAGGGAAAACATGATTTAAGACTAAGCTTTTTTTTTCAGATTTTTAATCCTTTTAGGATATTTTGTACGCTTGTAACTAGGATGATAGTTTCCTATTTAGTTAGGATATCCAATAATTATGGGATCTAATTATTTTTGTTTTCCTATTTAGTTAGGATATTTTATGATCGTCGAATCAAATTGTTTTTGTCTCTCTTTTTATTGATGGGTAACTTGTATATAATTGACCTTCTTCACACTTTTAAACAACTTAATGCAGAAAATATTTCTCAATCTCGAGTACTCTCATGGTACTATAGCTGTAAAGCTTTGACTTCCTAGAGAAAATCGATCTGAGTGTTAAGCCTTCATTGCCGACATTCTAGTGATTCTGACCAACTTTTATTCCTAGCGACTTTTTTTCCTTTAAGCAATCAACCTTCGTTGTCTAAAGCTCCTTTCATTTTTCTTTTTTTGGTGTGTGTGAAGAAATCAGAGGCGGTAGGACAACTACTACAACACAATTGGAGGAGACAGCTCACTCTCAACATCTCAATTAATTGCAAAATATCCAAATTGCATATATGTTGAACAAAAATTTTACCTTAATGGGATTAACTCGTTTGCACCTTACTAAAACGGAAACTAAAGATCAGTCATCTCACAGACACGAGGCCAAAACCAAGGATCCTCAATTTGAAGCAGGAGATGAAGAAGATTCCATAATTATGGAATGACTATAGAACTCTATGCCACTTGAGATTATTGATACACTATGTCCTTTGTCACTGCCAAGGATATTTGAGATGCACTCCAATAACTGTATTATAAGGCTAGCACAATCTAAGTGTACTAAGTCAAGGTAAAGACCATGACTACAAAACAAGGGAGTAGGTCAATTACTGAATATGCCAATCAATTAAAATCCTTGTGGCAATGGCATAACTATTATAGGATTCAAAAACTAAATGTCCTGAATATGAAGCCATTTTAAAAGACTTTATTAAGGAAGATAGAGCCTATAAATCTTTTGCTGTACTTTATTTGGACTTTGACCAAGTGAGAATCGGGATGCCTGAAGTTCCACATTTTAATGAGGTTGTGAACTAGTTTGTCAAGAAGAAAGTAGAAGAAACCTAATGCTTGAACCAAAAAACACGGCCAACTCTGCTATGGTAGCTAAAGGTGGCAATAATTCAACTACAAATTTTGATGAAACTCCAAAGGAGTGCTAACCTGTGGCATACTTACTGTCAGAAGGTATGTCATACCTATAAAAGTGCTGGAAGTTTCATGCAAAGTCTCCAACCCAAGAATGGGTAAAAGAGGAGATCAATTTACAAAAGATGGTCAAGCTCATGTTGTTGCAATTCAACAAAATGAGGTAACACCTCAGGAGTTGGGTGGTCTCAACCAAGAAGAGGTCCAGAGGATAAGATCTCTTATTAATAACCTCGACAGACATTCAGGTACTTGTTCTTTGACATATTTAGGTGAGTTTCCAGTATCTATTAGATTAAACGTTGGGAAAAACCCTTGCCAACTCCTAATGGATCAAGAGTTATTGACCACATCAACCCTTTTTTCACATATTTCCCATCTCCAAGCGATAGAAAATAGCCCCACAAATCATTCATTGACCACTGTAGCAGGTATAGGAAATGTAAAGATTAGTCCATTACTGATTACAAAAAAGTTCCATATCCTTAGTTTTATCCACGAACCTGAACCTTATCAACAAAGTGACTCGATATTTGAACTTCTATGGGATTTTTTATCATAATTATTATGTACTTAGGACGAGGATTCAAGGAAGACAATTGAACATGCTAGAGTATGGGATGATCTCTACTACCCTGGAGAACTGAACCTATCAAGAAAGATTAAGGGCAATTTACCTCAATCTTTTCTTTTAGAATCTTTTTCATCCAAAAAAGACACCATCACCAACTTGGACATCCATTCTTTATATTCATTAAAATTCTATTGCCTTCTTTATTTAAAGGTCTAAATATTGACGATATTCATTGTAAAGTTTGTGAACTTGCCAACCACAAATATGTATCTTTTTCAAATATTAATCAAACAAAATCTACCCCTTTTTCTCTCATTTATAGTGATATTTAGGGTCCTCCAATTTTTGATATTTTTGGGGCAAAATGTTTATTTCTTTCATTGATGATTGTAACCATAGCAATTGGATACGTTTACTACAAACACAAATCTCTTATCAGCAATATCCTCCCAATTTTTTTTTCCAAGATTAAAAATCAAAATGGGGTCAATACCAAAAGGTTTAGATTTAATCATGCTTAAAATTATTTCAATTAAGTCCATCTTGTGTTAATAACCTATAACAAAATAGAGTGACAAAAAGAAAAAGGGTCACTTCCTTATTATCCCGAGACTTCTTTTTTCAAAAGAAATATACCTAAATCCTTTTAAGGGGAAACAGCATTGACAACTATTTTATATCTTATAAATCATTTGCCTTCGAGAGTCTTAAGATTCAAGAGTCCAATGGAAGTCAACATTTTATCATAATCTACAAACTACATATAACCTTGTTCCTAAGGTATTTGGTTGTGTCATCTGTCCATGCTCATGGAGAAAATCATGAAGAGTTAGATCCAAAGGCACTAAAATGTTGTCTTTGAGCTACTCTTCAACCCAAAAAGGGTATAAGTATTATCATCTTCTATCAAAAAGGTTTTATACCTGAACAGATGTCACTTTTAATGAACATGAGTCTTATTTCACCACTCCTTATCTTTAAGGTAAGAATTAAACAATAGAAGATAAGGATAGGAGGGACCTGAGGGGATTTCTTCTTGGTTGAGGAATGCACCAAGTAGCTACTATATCCTCTTATTTATTTCCTTTCTTTCAAAAATTTTTCACCATCTCATAGAGCCTTTCTTTGTTAGCCTAAACACCACTGTCATCCCTAAAACCCTATCTAAGGCTTTAACCAATGAGAAATAAACAAGCTATGAATGCAAAGTCGGAGGCATTGGGAAAAAATAAAACTTGGGAGTTGGTGAAGCTATCGATTGGGAAGAAACTTGTGGGCTATTAATGGCTTTACATAGTGAAGTATAGGGCAGATGAATCGATTGAAAAATATAAAGCAAAATTAGCGGCTAAAGGTTATATCCAAACTTATGAAATCAACTACCTAGAGACTTTTTATCCAATTGTAAAGATATTAGAGTTCTCTTATCTTTGACAGCTAATTACGGTTGAGAATTGCACCAATTTGATGTCAACAGTGCATTTTTGCATGGAGAACTCAAGAAAGAAATCTACATAAAAGTTCTACCAAATTATAGGAATAATTTGGCTACTCAAACTGTTTGTAAGGAGTAAGACCTTATATGGACTGAAACAATCATCATAAGAATGGTTTGAGAGATTTGTAAGGGTAATGATGGCTATAAGGGTATAGATAAAGTGAAAGGGATCACATATTGTTCATCAGACACTCACCTTCAGGAAAGTCACAACACTTAGTGTATGTTGATGGCATAACAGTGACAGGGGATGGACAAGGAAAGACAATCTCTAAGTCAATGTTTCGCTAATGAATTCGAGATCAAGGAGTTAGGAAGGCTGAATTATTTCCTCGGCATTAAAGTAGCTCACTCTAGTAAAGTTATTTTTATCTTCCAACAAAATTGTTATTGCTCTCCTAAGAGAAACAGGCAAGACAACTTGCAAACCAAGTACTATAATAGACCTGAACTTTAAACTTGAAAAGGTAAAGGAGGATTTTGCAATAAAGAACGCCTTGTAGGAAGGATCATTTATTTGTCTCTCACACGACTAGATATAGCACATGCAATAAGTGTAACAAGTCAATTCATGCATAGTCCAAAAAGAAGTTTATTTGCAAGCAACTCACCAAGTATTATAATATTCCAAGAGGACACCACAACAAGGTATTTGGTTTGAGAGAAATGGAGGTCTAGTAATTAAGACATATGCCAATGATTATGTAGGATGGATTGCTAAAAGCATATCAACTTCAAGAAATTGCACCTTTCTTGGTGAGAACCTGGTCATGTGAAGTGTGG
Source organism: Erythroxylum carthagenense (assembly GCA_026413575.1). NCBI lineage: Eukaryota > Viridiplantae > Streptophyta > Magnoliopsida > Malpighiales > Erythroxylaceae > Erythroxylum > Erythroxylum carthagenense. The sequence continues at coordinate 3,194,722 of JANZLD010000001.1, forward strand.
ATATTAGCTAATTCTCTATAATTAATTAGTTGATATTCTATTAATTAGTAGCTGAGTGTTGAAGACTAGGTTCTAGTAGGTTCCAGAAGAAATTTAGCATGTGAGGGTATAGTGGGGAATCTTGTGAGAGTTA
>JANZLD010000001.1:3281529-3294143 GCA_026413575.1 Erythroxylum carthagenense
TTTTTAGTTTGAAACAATTTTATAGATTTTTATTTATAAATATTTCAATAATTTAATTATATTTTATATAATTATTAAAAAAGCTTTAAATTTAGTTAAGTTTGGATGTGAAAGAAAGACTCGATAGAAGGAGAAGCTTACAAATCTTTTTTAAAATACGAGTGAAGTATTTACTAAACTTGATCCCAACCTATATATTTAATTATATACAATTTAGAAAATAAATGTCTTGCTTATTACAAACTAGACATTACACTTGCAAAAATTCTAGAAAACTAGCATCTCACGTAATTAGATAAATATGTGATCAAAATATTAAATTATGAAATGGAAGAGGAAATAGTTGTTATTTACAATTTAAGAAAATTATAATTAATATTTTTGAGAATTAGACCATAATTAATATTGTAAGTACATAAATATACTAATACGAATGGAATAAAAAAGATTTGAGGGCTCAATTGGGGAATAAGAAAAGATCGAGGGTTACAAAAAACAATAACGGAAGATATGCCTCCCTTAACCTTGAACCGTTGGTGGAAAACAAAACCGCCAAGGCGAATATGCTCACAGGCCACGAGTACCAACTATTCCGATTCCCGGGTTCGCAAGCAACAACCGAAGCCCTCGTCCAAATAAACGGCCAGCAATGCGAATACGTATCCCGGACTTGAGATCCAACGGCCCAAATCACAGGCTTAGACGCATTTCTGTCGTTTACTAGCTTGATTTTAAGAAGATTTCACTCAGGATTATTCAGGGCATAGATATATCAGGTTGAAGATTCTAGAAATTTTCTCCCATAGCTCAAAGCTCTCGTTTTCGTTCCCATTTTCCTTCTCCGTCTTCTCGGAAAAATCATGGGAATAGGCCCTGGTCTCTACACCGATATTGGCAAGAGAGCTAGAGGTAGTGCTGATTTTCTTTTCTTTTTCTGTGCATTTGATTGATTAGTGACTAGTTAGTGCTTCGGGTTTTGAATCGTCGTCTAGTGATCTTATTTCTTTTTGGCAATTTTCAGATCTTCTTTACAAGGATTACCAGGGTGACCAGAAGTTTACTGTCACTACCTATACCTCCACTGGAGTCGTAAGTTTCTTTGTTCTGTTCATTAACTCTTGGCTTTTTCTTCTTCTTCGTTCTCGAATACTAAACTCCATTTTATTTTGTTTGTAAGATTAATGTACCTTTTTGGATGAATGGAAGATAAAGGTAAATCGGAGAGAAAATGTTGACTGAATTGCTTTTGAAAGATTAAGGGTGGTTTTATGCATGTATTCATGGGACTTTGTTTTGCAATCGCTATCGATGCCCTTCCAGAGCATCTAATTCATGAAGAAAACTGTTTATAGGCTATGGTACTGTCAGATTATTTGTATGAGAAATAGATATCTGACTGTATCGTGGAGATTTCTACGGTTGGTTGTATCAGATATGGAATATTTCCAAGTACTTGTGACATGTTTTATCTTGTTCTTTTGTGGAGATTTAATGTATTTATCTTTTTCAGGCAATCACTTCAAGTGGCATAAGAAAGGATGAGCTGTTTTTGGCTGACGTGAGCACTAAACTGAAGAACAAGAATATCACAACTGATGTAAAAGTGGACACAAACTCCAATGTAGGAAACAAAAACTTGATTTATCTTATATTCGTCATTTAAGCTACAAAATCAACGTACCCCCTTCAGTGCCTTTTTAGCTTAAAGTTTAAACTAATGCCCTCCTTCAGCACTTCTTTAGTTTTCGCTACTGTTTTAAGATAGAACAAACTGAAGTATGGAGCTCATGATGCTTTCAGAATTTTTCGTAGTTTTGTCCTGTACTCTCAGGTTTAGTAGTGCAAATCTTTTCGTTCAGTCCAATTTATATGGCAAGAAATCAATTAGTCATTGTTATTTAGGTTTTCATAAACTATTTCATCTGTTCCTGTGTAATTCAGCGAGTGTAAGAATCTCTGCATGTAAATAAAAATTATGCCTTTACAGGTTACTGTTTCATTTTTACTAAAATAATGTGCAACTATTTATGTGAAATTCCCATTTACTTATGGTTAGCTATTCTTTTCCTTTTTTATTCTTGTACTGCACTTTGATACCATACAACTTTTGTCAATTTAAATAGTAGGATAACGAGGCTTTGTCTATCTGTAGCTTTTCACAACCATCACAGTTGATGAACCAGCCCCTGGATTGAAGGCAATCTTTAGTTTTAAATTCCCTGATCAGAGGTCTGGAAAGGTAAGCAGCCTTCGTGATCTCTATGCTTAATTAACTTTTTGTTGCTGGAAGCAGTTTGATCTGCATTCAGGTCTGAGAGATTCGTGTATTAATCATTGCTTTGCTTCTCTTTGGTCTGATATATGGTTGTGACGACAGGTTGAGCTCCAGTATCAGCATGAGTATGCTGGAATAAGCACTGGCATTGGATTGACTGCGAATCCCATCATTAACTTCTCAGGTGTTGTTGGAAACAGTGGTCTTGCTCTTGGAACTGATATCTCGTTTGACACTGCCTCTGGGAACTTAACAAAATTAAATGCGGGTTTGGGTTACACTGATGCGGACCTTACTGCTTCTGTTACATTGTGAGTGTTCTTTTTGTTGGTAAAAAGGGAGTTGCTTTGATCCTTTTTTAAGTCTTTTAAGAAATGTCGTAGCGAATTTGATAGCTGATGCCTGACACTTCCGGGACGGTGAGAATTTCTTACTTATCTTTGCATACATTTGGCTTGTGAAAAATCTTTTCCTATTTTGTTTTGGGATGAGGTTGATATAGGTAGACTAAGAGTCCCATGATTGCACTCGTTGTTTTCATTTTTTATATATAACTAAAGAGTTGGATAATTTCCGTTTAGCTTATGTTTTTGAGTTATTGCCTCTCTTGTCACTGATGAAGTAAATTTTTATGATTGCTACAGGAATGATAAAGGAGATTCTCTTAGTGCTTCGTATTACCACTTAGTTAACCCATCATGTGATACAGCTGTTGGAGCTGAGCTGACTCATAGCTTTTCGACCAATGAAAACACACTGACAGTCGGAACTCAGCATTCCCTTGACCCACTAACCACACTAAAGGCCCGGGTGAACAACTATGGCCAAGCCAGTGCCCTCATCCAGCATGAATGGCGACGCAGTTCTTTTTTCACCATCTCAGGAGAAGTGGACACAAGGGCAATTGACAAGAGCGCTAAGATTGGTCTTGCATTGGCCCTCAAACCATAGACCAAGTCACGTCTTGGGGCGTCAGGAAGGCTGGGGTTTTAGCAGCAGAGGACAATGATGGCAGGTAGGCTGATGGACTTTACCTTGTTCAGAACGTTCCGTCCATTTGGGTTGATGGGTTTTCACATGATTTGGTGGTTTATGGTGTAGAAAATAATCTTAGCTGGTGTCGAGAACCATAAGTCGTCAATTTGTTCTTTGAATTTCGCATCTGCCCTTAAATTCAAGGGTATTATACATGTTCCTCAGAATATACTGCACATTTAATCTTGATATATTCAGTATTCTGCTCCAATTTGGGTTGGTTTGGTTTGGTTTGGTTTGTAGCTGCTTTATCATCATTGCGTTATCTAGGGCACTTTCGCCGGGCTATTTATAATAGTCAATAGTCAAGTCTTTGATTTGTTTAATCGTCCGAGTTGCTTGCACGTCTAGTCTAAGCCAATTCTTTTGTTTATCATGCACACGCATTTGGATTGCAATTTTTCGAATAGTTGGATTTTTTGGGCAAAATTGTCAAATTGTGCTATTAATTTTCTTTATGCATCCAAAACGAGAAAATTAAATTTTGTATCTTTTCTCCTAAAACTTCACATATGGCTCAAGATCTCGATAACATGAAAAAGCTAGTGTAATGCGCTTATTGTATGAGTACTTCAGTTACCTTGAAGTAAATATCAAATTAAGGGAGTGTTACAACTGCTCAATAATGGCTACCAAGAAAGTTTGCGATAGTAATGAAGACGTTGAACTTGTGCAAACCTTCCATTAAAGTGTTTATTATATGTGATAGAAACCAACACCATAGTCAAGTTCAAACCTATTTCCTACGAGCAAGCAATAATAGAAACTTTTCAAGTATTAACTACACACTTTTCACTCCTTCAAAGCACTATAACCGTATGTAGAATGTTTACGATAGCTTATTATTTCTTCGCAGATCATCTGATATTAATGTGTTGTATTGGCCTGAAGAAGACCATCTCTGATCTGACTAGCAATGTCTCTCACTGCTCCAGGTCCGTGAGGGATGAAAACAGAGTTAGACTTGGAAGATGCACCAATTTCTTTCATTGTGTCAAAGTATTGGGTCACTAAAACCATGTCCATGACGTCCTTCGATGTTGTACCAGGTACATTAACAGAGAAGGCCAGTACACTGTCTCTCAGTCCATCTACAATGGCTTGACGCTGCCTTGCTATGCCAAGACCAGCCAGATACTTCGATTCTGCATCTCCTTCGGCTCTTTTAATCTGTAAAATCTTCTCAGCTTCAGCTTTCTCGTTGGCAGCGACCCTCAATCTAGCAGCTGTTACCACAGTTGAAGAGTAAGTCAACCAATTATACATACAAACTTAAGTAGGCATATAACAACCAAGTGAGATGGATTTTTGGAAGCATCTGACATTGATCAGTAATCCAAGATGTCATATAAAACCCATTTATCAATATAATCACTGTGAATGGATATTGCTACACAAGAGAAAAGTCCTCTATTAAAAAGAAAATCACTAAACTATTAAGCTTATCAGTGGGGAAATAACAAAAATCAGGCTAAACAAAGAAACATGTATACCTGCATTAATCTCATTCATTGCCCTCTTGACATGCTCATCCGGCTCAATGTCCACAATAAGAGTCTGAACTATTTCATAACCATAATGAGACATGGCCTACATATTGACAGTCAAAAGGGAAAAGTAAGATTGAATGAGTGATGTAGTTCGGTCAGCTATGAACCAAGTATAGAAGACTGCATTCTACCTTTTCAAGTTCCTCTTCAACAGCTTTTGCAATCTCATTTTTCTGTTCAAAGGCAGCATCAAGTTCCAATTTTGGAACGCTTGCCCTAATAACTAAAAAATTGAGGAAAAATGAATTTCAGTGACAACGTTTAGACACCGATAAAGTACAAACTAAAAGAACAGAACTCGAGTCTCCTCAAATATTAGATACCAAGATGCACAATCTTATATTTATGTTTCTAACCATAGAATTTCCTACAAGTTACGACACAGCAGTAATTATAATGGGCAGTCCACCAAATACATCCTACCATTGTAAAAACCTTTACCAAATCCTACTTCATTGAAAGGAAAATAAGAGATAACAATGGAGTATTGCAATGTTTTTGTTCATGAAAGTGCTTAAACATGATTAAAATTCACAAAAGAAAGGTGCATAAATGCTGTATGAATGATCAATTTGTTCTCTAGTAACCACTAAGGTTTTCCAGTAGCAAGAAAGCATAAGAATGGGGCTCAATGTAATAACTCCTGATTAATGTAGTTTAGAATTGAGGATCACCAACTAAATGAACTGACGCAATGAATATGATGAATGAACTCTTGGTGTCCAAAGTTACGAAAGTTGAATGCTGATATGATATACACAAGATTGCAAGAATTCCGCTCCTCAAACTAAAACAGATGCACTAAACTAACAAAATATGACATCCAAAACAAATCCAACGAAGATAAGAGTGACAACTATCTACAAATTCGGGGAATTCCAACAAGAGCTAGGTGCCATACCATCAAAGACATAAGCTTGAATCTGTGCTCTGGTATTGCTGAGCTTATAGAAAGCATCTTGAGCACTTTCAGCCAGGGCTCTGTATTGCACAGATGCCACGACGGTGACAAACACATTGTCCTGAAGAGGAAACATAAAAAAGATCACAGCCTGCCATCCATGGAACTTTGATGTACAAAAACTACCACTGCAACTATTATGATGGAATCAAATAAGACGCTTGCAATCAAAATACTATTTAATGTCTTCAAATTGTTATTCGTGACTTATATCAAGCCCTCAATCCTGTAATATGCTTACATGGCAAAACAAAAGAAAGTAAACTAATTTTATGTCATAGAATAACAAGAAAGAACCTTGGTTTTGGTTTCACATCGAACATCCAGCTGTTGCACACGCAAAGAAAGGTGACCGGCTATTTGGCTTCCAATACACCAGGGTACACAGTGACAACCCGGCTGAAGGACATCACCAAACTTGCCAAAATTCTCCTTGACAGCTACAGTTGACTGGTCCACTTGAATACAACCCAGAACCTGTCCCATTTCCTGAGGATAATCAATAACATAAGATCAATAGCAATCCACAAAGAAATTACCAAAAACCAAATCATTTCTAAAAAAATAAGAAGCATATCCCCGTAAACTGCCCTGACACAAAAACACATCAAGTTAGAGTTTACCTTAGACAGACTCAAAATCCATCAAAAGGTAAAGTGTAAGACTTGTTTTGATAGAAAAAAAAACAGAACATGGTAACAAAACTAAATTCCAGCAGTCAGTTACCCAAAACCGTGGACATCACCTCTGATTCTTGTCAAGATCATTGCATGATATAAACCGTCAAACAAGACCAATTTTATTACTCACCAAGCACTTCTTTCTCTAGCCAGAACAAAGACTACACTCCGTAATAAACATCTTAAGAACACCCCATGGCTGTCTTAAATACCCGAGGCCAACAAGAAAAGCAGATTTAATAATGGAATATGACGATTGAAAACTGCACAGAATATCGGCTACTGGATTAGGAGAATACCGGCTCCTGGATTAGGAGAATACTATCCAATAACAAAAATTTCAAATTGTTCACAATTTTATGAATGCAATAGCGTGAGAAATACAAAAATGATTGACTGCAATTATATACAACCGTTTCCACAAAGCATTAGATGAGATACAACCAGAAGTGTATTGATCACTCTCGCAGTTTAACATATAAAATAAAAAGGAATACGATTGATCCAAGAGATTACTACTCCAGAGAAATCTGAGAAGAAGCAGCCACCTTCTTACCAGAAAATTGAAATCAGCTTTGTCCTAGCCAGCATCGGAACAAAGAAAAACTGGGATCTTATTGGGATACAATTGGAGAAAATTTGAAAGAAAGGATGGCTATTGGTAGAAACTAAAGTTGACGATGACAAGCCAAGTCTAGAGCAGATGTGGGGAACAGAGAACCTAAGGAAAAAAAATAAAAAGAACTGATAATTTCAACGACTTATTGGTCAATGCCGGACTTTTTAACAAATATCTCCAACTCACTACCCACTCTATATATATCAAATGAATGATAACAACAATAACCTTGACTATTTCACACTTCAACCAACTCAGAACCACAAGCATACAGCTGATTTATAGACACTCATATCTGGATAAGAATTGACATGTTAAGTGCAGGCAAGATTATGAAACCAATTCGTCAGCCTTCATTTGTGATGATCTTATCGAAGTGGTCAATTTTGAAAGCCAAAAAAAAAGAAAAAAGAAAAACACCATCAGAGTTGAGAAAATTCAAACAACAACTGCAACAAAGGTGATTCCTTTGCGTCTTCCTACACTAACTAACTGACAACCGAACATAACTCATACTAAATACGAGTCCCCGATTTCCAAATAAGATAGGGAAAACAAAAAGAAGATAGAAAGAAGCGTTAAATTTGGCAACTTGAGAGGAAAACCCGTTCCTGTCAATTCGGTAAAGAACCCATCAAACAGATGATGAGAACAACAATGGCCTTTTACCTGTTAGTCGAGAGAAGATTGTGACTGAAGAAGATGCAATGAGCACAGAGGTGTGGATTGCGCCCATATTTATAGACTTGCTTGTGTGTACCATGTACGAAAAATGAAATTAAAAAAACAAAATATTTAATGACAAAGCGATCGGCTTGCCTCGTATTTTCCAAGAAACCATTTTTTTGGAATCGAAAACTTCGTAAAAAGGTAGTAACAACGTCATGATTATTATTATTATTATATTAAAAAATGATAATTTTTTAATAATAAAAATTATTTAAATTAAAAAGTTAAAAACGGAATTAAAAAAATAAATTATTCAAAATTTTTACGATTGAGTCCATCGAATTAATTGTATTTTTTAATTATTTCTTAAATATATCATATTATTAAATGGTTAAATTCTTAGTTGAATTAAAAGCAAAATTTGAAGTTTCTCGTTGACCACTAGCTTGAGCCTTCCTTGTAAAGGGCAAATTAATTTTCTAAGTCTTATGAACAATTCTTCCAACATTGCTTTGAATTGTCTAGTAATTTATCTGTCCAATTTAAATACAATAATTATTAAAATATACATTTGGGGGATTGTAAGTGGCTGTCTATTATCTGTCAGCGTTGATTTGACTTACACCCATTCTTGTTGTCCGGATTTTACAAGAAATGCAATCTTAGGTCTTGACATTACAAAATTTAAAAGTCTAAAAACAACTTTTCTTAAGATCAAAATATTTTATTTCATCCTTATCCTATAAACTTCAAATTCTCAGAACATTGACACGGCTCTTTGACCATTGTTGGATGTCTGATTGCATTACATCTACATGGTAATCAACAAGAAAGGCACCCAGAATGTCTCAGCCAATTTCCTCGTAAAGGAGGAGTTGGTGTTTGGTTTTGGTACGAAAGAATACGAAAAGGTACGGATATAAAAGCGAACCCAAGTCTCACAATGTCGGATTTATATTCCAAAAGCAATGTTGACTTTACCGGACTCACAACGTGTAAACATGCTATGTGTTTAGACTTGGTATAAGTATGGAAGTTGTATTCATCCTTAGCCTCACTTGAATGTGCAGCATGATTTTCCAACAATGGTCAAATGGGCGGGCTACACTTCAACTTGCTAATAACCTTCATCTCAACCCTGGGCAAGTAAGCAAGTTTCGGAACAAAAACTACTTGTGTCGTTCTGTCATCGTTAAACTGAACTTCCAAGTTCTAAGACCATCTTACGAAACTGTTACGAACCGGATCCACCGATCTAAGTCCGAGCCCAATTGAGCTTTAAGTCGGGCTTTAATTCAAGAGCTCGTCATCCGAGCAAGATTTAGTTTCGACAGTTTCAAGTCTAATTTTTTAAAATTTAAATTATTTTATTATTATTATTTGCATCACAATCCTTTATTGTATATTTCTTTTCTATATCAAATAATAAGGTAAATCAAATTTAATAGAAGTTATGGGTAAATCTACTTTCATAAAAATTCTCTCTAACCTTCATTAACTTTTTTTAAATAAATGCAATTATTTTTTTATTTGTTCCATCTTATTCTTATAAGAAGAGATTTAATTGTTAAATGAGAGAAAAATTTAGGTCGGACCAATAATTATCAATAAAAAAATAATAATAGGAGGAGCTAGCTAATAAGGAAGAAGACTAAAAGATACAAGAATATTATCTTATAAGCTAATTATATTAATTCTTATAAGCCATCAATCCTCATATTTAGTCTGATTAAAACATGAAAGAATAATATCAGTCCAATATTATGTCTATACAAAGAGTATCATTATACTATTATCAAAATCAAGTTAATTTTGAAACTAAAGAGTATCATAGTGCCATTATCCAAATAAAAATGGTATAAAAATGTCAATTAAAGCTGAAGAGATTGAAGTTGAGCCAACGGGAAGAGAAAACAGTATGGATTTTTCTTTGTTAATATGCATAAAACCACCCAAGTAAAGAGTTATATCTTTAATTCTAAAAAACTAAACCAATCACATTAAAAAATAGTAAATTGATAAGTAAAGATTAATGAAAGCAATCCAACAGTAGATGAAATGGGCTAGTTGATCATTATAATTAGGATCATTAATTGTTTGCACAACTTCATCTATCCATAGAAATATTATTATGTAAATTATACTTGATTATGCACTATTTGTGTTAAATGAATATTCAACATATGATAATTGAAAATTAAATATAGTTTCACCATCAAATATTTGTTCAAAGAAAATTTCAGTTAAAAAAATGGTCTCAATATCTGTATCAATATAAAAAAGATAATATAATATAATTGTTAAAATTATTATGGTAAACAAAATTAACATATAATAAAGAAACTAACATATAATTTCTCTTTTAGTTGTCGTACTCCAATTCTCTATGCTAATTTGGATTGATTTTACCACTTCTTTTATTACCTCCAACTATCCTTTACAATCAAATTTACAATATGCATGAAATAACTCATATATAATAACTTTCCAATAATCAGAAAGCTACCAACCTGTAACTTGTTCTTCAATTTTTCTATCATCATATCATTTGTGCTACAATTTGTCTAGAGTTATGGTTGAAAGCTTGTTGTTGATGTTTTAATTTATTATGCACTTCACTATCATAGCTGTCAACTTTTGACTTGCGTGTGAAGTTAGCACATAAATAAACCTACTATTTAAAAATACGATCAAATACGATTACAGCATAACCAATAAATAAATGATATAACATTAAATAATATAATTTACTTTAATAGTCGACTGTATAGAGTTTAATCGTTGTTAATATAGTAAGTTTTCCCTACCATATAATCCTTCTTTTAGTTATCAAATCATCCATTTATTTGGTGTAATGATTACTCATTAGTGAATACTTGAAAACATATTCAATAGTTCTTTATTTTTTGTTGTAAATCTTAAAAGTATAGTTCTTGACAATATTCTGAATTATGATCTTAAAGGTTAGTTGGAGTAAGGTAAGTAAAATCCTTAAGTTTTTGCTATCGATAATAGAGGGTGATTATTCATCACCAATGATCACCTAACTTTGATTTGCTGTTGTCATAAATGTAACATCCATTTCATTCTTCCCTCTCATTAGGCTAGAGGTTAAAAACATTTGACCTTATAATACTGCCTTCTTTTTGTTGCTTGACTCTATGTGTTTATTCAAATGTGAGGTTGCACCTTTAGAACCCCTCGACTAACATCTTGTGATAATACTTGCATTCGCCCTTTTTAACTCCATCTCTTAATCTAATTTTGGTAAAATGAATCCAAGCATCATTTCTCAATAAACTTGTTCCTTCAACATGAATCATTTCTTCACTTGCTATATTGGTACAAGGTACCAAATTAGAACCCTCCACTGATATATTGTCAAGTACTGGATTAGAAACTCTCCACTGAGGAATATTGATATCTATCTGAAATAGTTAACATATATGAGGCATTATATGTTTGTATACTTTACACTTCACTGAACATTATACATGTTTTCGTACTAAATTTAATGAGCATATAAGTTATTCATGGATACTGACGGCTAAGGACTTGCCATCTCTGCTCTTCTTCTTCTTCAACGTCATCTTCTTCTTCTACGCTCAGCATAGCTAATGGTACATCTGGGACCAAAAGGGATGCTGATTCTTTGACTGTTCCTAATAATGCCTCTGCCTGGTATGTCTATTTGCTCCTAGATTTGTTGGTTCCTGTAGTATCTTTTTGTTGGTTTTACTTATTAAACAATTACGTTTCTCGTTCGATCCGCTTCTTGGCAATTTCTTCTTTGTTTTTCTTTAATTGTTTTTCTTCTTAGCTAATGTCTCATATCATGTTGCCTTAGAGAGGACAAGGGGATCCTTCTAGTTTGTAGGTTTTTATTCAATACAGAATCTAGTTTGATGTGGCTTTTCTTTGTGATCGTGAGCTGGGTTTTGGTGTGTCGTTGTTTGGATCTGAGGAGGTTGAGGGCTTAAGTGTGGTTGTGTGGCTGTGTGGGTATGGGTGTGTGTTTGTGGTGATAATGAAGAGGAAAGTTGGGTTTATGGTGTGTTTGATCTTGGTGCTGCATCCATTAGGGCTAGTGTTGGGAAACATGGAAGGTTTTTGTTCTACTGCTATCTTTGGTTACAAATTTATGAGCTTGATCTTAGTTTGTACGCTCTTTTTTTTTCTTTTAAATGGCAAAAGTGGGGCTTTTGTTATCCTTTCCAGTGATTGATTGGCGTTGCTGGAAGCTGATTGTTTGTTACTCTATAAAATTGGTCTCGCGTTAGATTGGTATCTTGGTTTCGTTGAATTGTTCAACAACTATGTGCTTCTGTTCCTCTTACTCGAGAAGTTGTTGGGGAATTGTGTTTTTTATGGAAAGGTTTTTTATTGATGGAAGCAGGATAAATAATGATATTGTTTCCCATTTATGGTTCTGAGTATCTCTTCAGTCTTGGCTTGGTCTTCTTTTCAAACCCCTAGTCTCTATCCTCAGTTTCTGTATAAGGTAATCATTAATCAAGCATCGACCTTTTTATGTGTATATACTCTACTGGGTTTTATTATTTTGGAATTATTTGATTTTCACTTGAAAGGTGTTGGAGATGGGTCCCTCTCACATGGAGGGACTCCATCGTTCAACAAACTCGGTGGTGGGCATGGTAGGCGCCAACAACGGCGCCTACCGCAGTGAACGCCTACCAACATTGAAGCCGCTCGCAGCATTTGTTGAAGAGAAAAAAAAAGACAGCTGCCTTGCGGTGGAGTGCCTATATAAGGCACTCCCCACTTCACACGAAAACACAGAGAAAAATTTAGAGAGAAACCAGAG
>JANZLD010000001.1:3323557-3333573 GCA_026413575.1 Erythroxylum carthagenense
CGATCTTAAATAATTTAAAAATTAAATTTTAATTATAAATGAACATTTATTTTTAATGTATTTTAATTATTAAATCAAATTTTATTTAAAATTAGGATATTTTGAAAATATTTTAAATTTAATTAAATTTATAAATTAAATCTCTTTAATTAAATTAAAATTAAAAATATTAAGTAAAATTAAATTATTCATAATTCATATTAATAAATAATTTTAGTTAATTAAATGTATAATATTAAATTAAATTATTTATAGCTCTTATAAATAATTGATATATTAAATAATTAAATAATATTTAAGAAAAAAACTTTATTTATGGACTGCATTATTTTTGAAAACTGGAAGAAATCAAAACAAAAGATTAAACAATAAGCTCAAATTTGAATTTTAAAAAATAAAAAATAAAAACGAAAAGACTCGGAAAGTGTTTTTTTAATTTTGTTGTTGTAGTTTAGAATAAAATAAAATATTTTGATGAGTTTCTTTTTACAATGTTTGCTTTTAGCTTCTTATTAATTTCATAACTTTTGGAAATAAAGAATTGATTTCATCATAAAATAATGTCATTATTAATTAATAATATTATTTGAGATAAAAGACAACTTCTTTTTATGTAATTTCATCAATTCTATTAAAATTTTTTGTATTTCAAAAATCTGTGGGTAGCCTTTACATCTTGTTAAAAGTTAAAATTCATCTTTTTGTTAAGTTGTGTCATTAACTCTAGGTGACCTGAGTAATACTTCATATTAACAGTCACAAAGTAAGGGGTGATTAGAAATTAATCAAGTATATATTAAACACATTAATTTATTATATTTATATATAACTATTCATATTAAAAATAAAATAATATGTAATATTAATTTATTTTATTAAAATAAATTATTTATTAATAATGCATTTATAAGTTCAAAAAGATAGTAAATTAAGTCTTTTATTAAATTTTATTTATTAAGTAATAAAACTAATAAATAAAATGGTCTATTAATAAGCAATAATAAATAATTTGATCAAATTTTCTACTAACAAATAGAATTATAAATTTTTGTTATCATATTTACATCTCCTTACTTATATCAAAATATTTGAATAAATATTTAATATATAATTTAAATTTATTTAATACTGAATAGTACATTAATTTATCATATTTTATTAATCAATTTATTGCAGTAGTAAATTGAGGTATTTTATTAAATAATATTTTAAATATATAGAAATTTATAAGAGAATCTTCACTTATTAAATTAACTAATTCATTTATAAAGTTAACTAGACAATTAGTTATTTCAAATATAACTATTTATCATAATTATGGTTTTATCTTTATGGTTCACCGTATCTTAGTTTCTTTTATTAAGCTGAGAATTTTAATTTATGAAGGCATCACAAGAAATTGTTAGCAACAATGACGTTATGACTTGGTTGAGAGCTTTACAATCTCATCGACTTTGATATGTTTTATTGAAACTATTATTACAATTATTTATAATGCAAATACTGGTAAATTTTTTAATTTCATTATAGTGTTATGCTAGAAAGAAATGACAAGAAAAAATAAGATGGGGTCAAGATTAAAAAGAAAAATGATATGAGTATTGATGAACCTTAGTATGCTAGTATTAAAAAGGATGTTGAACGATACAGGATATCGAGTAGTATCTATGTTTTATAAACTTTTGGAAGAATAAACAAATTCTTAAAAGAGTTGAGCTTACACCATAATATGAATGTATTGTCAATGCTTAACTACATGCAAGAATTGATTATCATAATGTTCGAGTTTATTATGAACATGGTTAAGAGAATCCTGTAATATATGGTGTATCATCGTATTCTGATCTAAGTAATGACTGTGAAACTAATACACAACAAAATATGAGTGTGCATAAAGAAAGATTATTCCAAGTTCACGTTGAATAAGATGGTGAATATTTCTTTGATATAAAGATGAGTGAATCTGCATATGATTCATTTAAAGACAAAATATATGCAACTAATTATGAAGAATACGTTATCATAAGAGCAAATGAGAAGAAATATGGAAAGCAGGTTTAAAGTAGGTTTAGGATTTGACAGTGTTTGAAATGGGGTTGGAAGCAATAAAAGGATCGTAATAAAGAGGTAAATTATTCAAAAAATTCTTAAAGAGAAGAAGAGAGTTCAAATGGTTGGTATATTGAATATGAGGTTAATGAAGTCAAGTTCAATCACTAATTTGTAATGATGATGGATGGTGCAAAACAACTGTCATAAAGAAGAAATAAATTGTATTTAATCCAAAAGTGGAAATGAAGGATATTCAATTTGAAATTGACATGATGTTTAAAGTCGAGAAGTAGTCCAAGGAACAAACAAAAATTATGCAATTATAAATACAAACGATGTTTCAATAGAGATCTTTGGTGTGAGAATGGAGGTTGTTTGTAAGCCATAATGTCCCTTTAGGGTATATGTTAGTTGAATTGGAACTGTATGAAATATGGATTATAAAGATATTTAAAAAAGGCATATTTATAAGAAAGTATAAAGAATAAGCAAGTTAGTAGAAAATGTATGGCAAATGAATATTTACACAAGTTTAGTAGGAACCTAAACTAGTCAATTAATGAAATGATGAGGTAAATTCAAAGAAAGTAAACATTATAGGTGACTAAATCCCAATGCTAATAATGCTAAATGGAACATATTATGATAATGTAAGAATTTATAAAAGGTCGTTATGTGAAATTATGATCTTAAAGACATCAGTTATGATAGGTCAACAAAAAAGGGCAATTCATTATTCAAACAAAACTTAATGAAAATCTAGACAACCAATGCCCAGTGGTTTTA
This sequence comes from Erythroxylum carthagenense, assembly GCA_026413575.1. Lineage (NCBI taxonomy): Eukaryota > Viridiplantae > Streptophyta > Magnoliopsida > Malpighiales > Erythroxylaceae > Erythroxylum > Erythroxylum carthagenense. The sequence continues at coordinate 3,326,396 of JANZLD010000001.1, forward strand.
TATAGAATTATTATATTAAAATATGCTTTTCTTACTAGTTGTAGGAAAATAACAAGGCTGGATGGATTTTTTCATCACATTCCTTAGAGTTACTTTATTAACAGTAGTTGGTTTTGATGGAAACAATCATATGTTCCTTATATCTTGGGTTATGGTCGAGGGAGAGAATTATGATTAATCTTCTTCGTGACAATCTAATCATAAACAAAAATGCATGGATTTTTGTAGGTGATCAACAAAAGGTGATCTCTAAGTATTCAAATTTGTTTATGATCATTTCTATATATGCTTTAAATTCTTCTACTTACATTAAATTTTTTGTTATTTCCTTTTTTGTTATTAGGGATTTGTAGGTGCATTAAAGAATCTCTTTATAGAATCTAAGTATAAAAGATGTGTTTGACATATTTATGCAAATTGGTCTAGTTTGCATAAAGGCCACATATGTAAGAGTTTATTTTGACAAGTGGTGAATTGTACAACAAAAGTTGAATGCGATGAGATAATGAAGCTATTGAAAATTTTATCAAAGAGGACATACAATGACTTGAAAGTAAGGAAACTTCAGAATTTTGTTAATTAATTAGCGAGCATAAGACTAAAGTATGAAATTGTGCATAATACCATATCAAAGACATTTAATGGACTTATTTATGAAGCCTTTATAAAAAGCTTAGTTAATATGCTAGAAGATACTCAAATTGTCTTAATGACTCGGATTCATAAAAAAGACATATAATGATCAAATCTCATATATGTCCAAGGGCAAGGAAGAAGATAAAGGTTATAAAAGGATGCAAGGAACTATATCACTAAGATTAATAAGAATTTGAAGTTTGAAGTCATGTATCTTACAGATGATTTACAAGCAAGTACTTGTCAATGTATACTTTGGAATTTAACAAATATCTTATGTAAGCATGTAGTGGCTTATATATCATATCAAAGGAAGGATATCGATGTTTATGTGAGTTGATATTATAAGTGTAAATATTTTTTTAAAGAGTTATCAGTATGATATAGATTCTGTTAGTGGTCTAAAATTTTTGCCAAAAACTAAAAACCTACAACCTATATTACCTCATATAATTAAGAAGACACTTGGAAAACTCTAAAAAGCTAGAAAAAGGAAGAACCAAAGAATCGAGGTAACAACAGTTATAAAATGCTAATATATGCTAATTACATTATGTTTTTAGCATGATTTTAAGAATATTTAGCTTATATTTGGAGAACTTTTATATTACTTGCTACTTAATTTACCTAATATTTTATTTATAGACCTATTTAAGCTCTCTAATGAATAAAAAGTGAATTTCAATAATTTAGAGCCAATTTTGAGGAATTTTGAGGAACATAGTTTAAATATAGTCTTATATTTACTGATAAGGCATATTCACAATACCGTGTTCATCTGATATAGCAAAATAATGCATTCTACTTCTTAAAAACTTGACATATGGAGGAACTAACAAAAATACAAAATTGCGTCCTCCTTGTGTTAAAAATAGGTGTTTTCAGCTTCTTCTATAGATTAGATACACGAAAGACATGACTTGGACATAAATCTATACTTTCTAACACAGAACCTATAATACATTGCGTCTATAATTGTGTTACAATAGAGGAGTCTTATACATAAAACAAAATGGATATAAACCTAACATAGGGTCAATATAGTACCATATTGCTGGCATATATATTGGCAATTTACACAAATTAACAACATTAGAGGAAAATGAGACCAATATAGGCCTACGTTGGTCATATATGGATATAAATCCTAAAGTTTCATAAAATAAAAAAGAAAAAAGAGAATAACAAAGGGAGAGACATTTAGAATGTTAAAAATTAGTCAAAAAGCTTAGTAGACTTAAGAGAATATCAAAGAGAAGCAATCTTAAAGGAAAGCAAGATTCTATCCAAATTGATTACGAAGCCTCGAGATTTATGAATCATAAGCTCATTACTATTTCTTATTTATTTATTGTTCTTTGTTGGTTTTCTTTATACTACTACGAACAAAATTAGGATTTAGATTTAGATGAGACAAATCATAAAATTTATTTTGTGAATTGCTTTATCTGATTTAATAGAAAGATTCTAGTTTTCTAGAGAATTATTCATGTTTGGATATTATATTGAATTGCATAAATTAGTATTGAAGATTCAATATTCATATTTTTAATTTGAGATCGAGGGATGATATGTATGAATAAATCATAACATGAATAATTGAATAGGTTGCCAAAGATAAAACTACATAATCTTTTTTACTTAGAGTAAAACCTATCATGGGAATTCATAAAGCGATTAACTATGTTCTTAAATTACTTCACTTGAGTATATGGATTGTACTGTTTAAGAGAGAATATAGTTGTAAGCTAAAAATTTCTAGTAGTCCAAGTAACTAGAGATAATCACTAAATTGGGATAAATTTGAGTATAGTAAAGTTTTACGAGGAATCTTCATCTAGATCTATTCTACCTGTTGATTATTTATTCTTACCTCTCACCTTGATTAATTATCTCTTATTTGTTACTTTAGTTTTGTTAATTTTCCTTTCCTAATTTGATCATCAATTTAGTTAGATTACATAATAGAAATACAATAATTACTAGCAGTTATAGTCCTTGTGGGATTGACACCTGAACCACCTAAACTATACTGTAGAAAATGATATGTGCATTTGCCTAGTGATTCATTAGTATTATTTTGTGTGATTTGTTTTATTTTTATCATCTTAGATGCCATCATTGTTATAAAATTGGTCATAATAAAAGAGGGTGAACAAAACAAAGATTAGCCTTGGACAATCTAAAATTAAGTATTTATATCCATTATTAACAACTATCCAATTAGAAGACCTAGACAATCAACATTGATAAGGTCACCATCTATCTTAAGAAGGAAGAAAAGGGAGGTTGGAGAATATTTACCTTTATTTCTTATTTAATTTCAAATTGTTTAACATTATTTTTTATATTTCTACAAGCATTTCAAGGATATAGAGTAACATCCAGAGAAGTTAGTATAAAAACACTTATTTTATAGTTTTTTTACCTAATTTTATTTTTTTACTAGTTATATGTAATTATATCTTAAGTGCTAACATTATACGCATTTATGATGTTTTATAGATGAGTAGAAGTCAATTTTAGGTACTCAAACCTCTAAAAAGCAACACAAATATAACTCAAGCTTCTGAAAATACAATTGTTAATACAAATGCATTAAAAAAATGCTCAATAGAGGAGTAGAATCAAGTTAAGGGTGAAATGATCAAAACGCAAAAATCTAAAGTTATTGATGGTGAATCTAATGCATATTGAACCATGTCTTTATGTTAATTTAGTTAAAACATTTTGATTATTGTAATTTAGTTGAGACTTTAAACTTTATGTTCCATTATGATGTTGGTTGGTATGAATTGTTTATCTTTTTTTGTTCCTACTTTGTTTGGATAGGGTGTAGACGTACTTATATGCTTATTTCTCATTTTGCTTCTTTATCAGCTTAATTTCTAATTTAATTTTATTGATGTAACCTTGCTATAATTGTTACCTTATTGTATCCTTAAGATCTATTTTTGTTGCTCCTCCATTTTGTACATATTGTTTCATATAGTCGAGAACTAGCATTGACTAGTTTATGTTGAACAAATCCTTAATAAATGTATCAACTCATCTCTATTGAGTTATAAAAATTAGAGAATACACTAGGTTTTGAGGACTCTTATGGAGGTGTTAATAGTTATGGCAATGGTATTTTATTAAGGTAATTTTGGTCCTAATTGGTTGTTAAGTTTGCATTTTATGCACTGAGTAAGATATTTCTTTTTAATAGAAGAATATGAAATATATAAAATGCTCTTTATTCTTTTTTTAATGTGGAAATTATAGTATAATTACATTATACAACTGTCCAACACTACATCTTCTATTTTAAGAACGGAGAAAAGGGAGGTTGTGAATATTCTTCTTTATTTCTTAATTACTATCAAAATGTTTAACATTATAACTTTTATATTTCTACAAGTAGGTTAAGGATATTGAGTAACATTTAGAGAACTTAGTATAAGCACATATTTTTATAGTTTTTACCTAATTAAAATTTTGCACTAATTGTAAGTAATTCTATCTTAAAGGCTAACATTTTATGTGTTTATGATGTTCTATAGATGAGTAGAAGTTAATTTTAGATACTCGAACCTCTAATGAGCAATGCAAATAAAACTTAAGCTTTGGAAAGTAAAATTGATAATACAAATGCATAACCTAACACTCAAAAGTGGAAGGGGAATCAAGTTAAGAATGAAATGATCAACTCCTAAAATATAAAGTTAATGATGGTGAATCTTACGCGTATTGAACCATGCCTTTATGCTAATTTAGTTAGACTTAAAACATTGTGATTGTTGTAATTTGGATGAGACTTTGACCATTGTATTCCATTATGATGCTAAATGGTATAATTTTGCTTTTTTCCTTACTTTGTTTGGATGATGTGCAAAGGCAATTATGTGCTTGTTTCTAATTTTTCTTCCCTATAAGCTTAATTTCTTATTTAATCTTGTTCATGTAACCTTATCATAATTGTTACCCTATTGTAGACTTAAGATATATTTTAGTTGTTCTTGCACTTTGTGGATGTTGTCTCATATAGTTTAGAACTAGCAATGATTAGTTTATGTCAATCAAATCGTTAATAAATGTAACAACTCTATCTCTATAGATTTATAAAAATTAAAGAATACGCTAGGTTTTAAGGACTCCTATAGAGGTGTTTGTGGTCGTGAATATAGGATTTTATTCTAGTAATTTTAATTCAAATTGGTCGTTAAGTTTGCATTTTATGCATCAGGTAAGATATTTCTTTTTTATAAAAGAATAAGGAATATATAAAATGCTCTTTACTCTATTTTTCTTTCTTTTTATTGTGGCAATCATATTATAATTGCATTATACAAACTGGATATTTTAATAGTATCATATAACTAGTAATCTCACCATTATAACTGAGTCAATATATTATAATGATTAATGAACATTCAAAATGTAGCTAAGCTTACTTACAATGTAGTTTAGATATATGAAAGAAAGAAATGAAGAGGAGTATGTCCATACCATGCTAAAGCATGTCCATCTTTGTTCCATATATAATAAATGAAGTCAACATACAAATTGCATCTTATAGGTTGCAACAAGTACATAAAAAAGTGTCATAATTAATATTAGTGCAAGTATATGATAAAATGCTTATAATTGAAAATGGTAAATTTCTTATTCAACATCTTAAATTATGGTTATACTGAAGCCAGATACACCACATGCCTAGGATATGTACTTATATGGGATGTATAAAATAAAAATAAAATTTATCTCAAAATTAAAAAATTTAATGAATTAATGTACAAACTGAGCTCTTGCGAGTAAAAATGAATCTTGCAAATAAGACTTACTCTAACAAACATAAGATGTTTGAAAAAAAATTTACAATAATAAATCTTCAAGTTATTTACCAAGATCGAATACTCACAAGACACCTACAATTTGAATGTTTATTAATAAGTTATATAATAATATCATTGTTAAAATTATAATTGAAATCATCACTTTTATATTAACCATTGACAAAAATATTGACTTCATAGTTTCATCTTATCATTATAATAAAAAATAGTTAATATAGGGAATTTGGAAAAAAAATTAAGGATTACGATAATCATATAAATGAAAACAATTAATATACCTTATATAATAATAATGAAAAATACATTCAATATACCTCATATAGTGACAATAGAAAATACTAAATGACAACAAATTTTACAATCACACAAAAAGTAGCAAAAACAAAAAAACTATGAATTCCATAATATACTATAATGATGAAACAATCCATTTCAATGATCACTTAAATTAAACAAAAGAAAGTCAAATGCAATGATCAGAGGTGATGCATTCAGATTGAGCACATTAGGATATAGAGAGAGGAGATTTTGAAGAGTTATGTTGGGATACCAAGGAGACATTGTTTTTAGTGTTCAGAGACGCTTGTGATGCAGTAATGGGAAACACCAGTGGTGTAACGGTGGGAGATACTAGTGGTACGTTAATGGCAACTTGGAGACACTAGTGACATTGACTAGGAGATGATTTTAAGGTTAGAGAAGAAGGGAATAGGGATTTTAGCATTAAATAATTTTTTGTGCTTTATTTTTTAAGATTAAATTGGCTTGTCTTCAATAGTCACATATCAGTCAATTGTCAAATAATTTTGCTGACGCGCCATTTATTACAGAATTAATGGCAAGTTATTTTTATGAAAAATTGAAATTTATATCATTTTATTATAGTTCTGACTAGTATTATAAAATTGAATAAATTTTGAGATTTTTGGGTGTCATGATGTGTTGTTAGATGTCAATCTTGATCTATGATTATAAAATTTTTAATTATAGAATTAAAGATAAATTAAAAAGAGTTTATAATTCTAATTATGAATTATAATTATAATTTATAATAATTGCTAACATACCTCAGAACCTAATGGGTCTTACATAAAGAATAGGTTGAAAAAATCAAAGATATTTTAATCAAGTTAGACTTGATTGTAAAGTTTGAGAAATTTTATAATTAAATATGAGATATTTAATAAATAAGGATCAATACAAGATTTTGGATCTTATTTGGGCATAACTGGTATTTAATTAGAATTATTTATAATTCTAATTAAAGTTTAATTGAAATTAGAATTTAATTTCAATTAAATTATTAAAATGCCTAAAACTTATTATAAATAGGCTTAAACTCTAATCGAGCTAGCACTTCTTACTTAACCCTCTTTGTAGGAGTTAAAGAGTTCTCTCAACCTGTTTTGTTGATACCGTTAGAGGTCGAATACTTGTGTAGTTATGGTTGTTGAGATCGACCAGTTTCGAAAATGATTCGTGGGAAACGACAAGAATATAATCAAGCTTTAGAACAAGGTATGAATTAGCATTTATACTTTATTATGATATATGCATTAGTTACTTTATATAATTAAAGTGATCATAGATTTTAGGAAATCAAAACAAGAAAAAGTTTTGTAATTAATTTGTAACATCCCGTTACTGTTAGCAAGGGTATTATGGTAATTGGGACAGACTGATAGGATTGCACTGCATTCATTG
>JANZLD010000001.1:3333673-3347829 GCA_026413575.1 Erythroxylum carthagenense
AATCAATTTCCATAATCTCAGAAATTTCTTAATTTATCAAAACATTTTAAAACTTGAAACAAATTTTCCAAAACATTTGGAAACAGTACAATTCAATACGTCCTTTCTTTATTTTTCGAAAACATAAATAATAATTTTGTAAAACATTTCACTTCTTGAATTTTCAAAAATTCATAATTAACTTATAATTCAAAAAATAAACATATTACCCACCTCATTTCCTTGCTAGAAACTTGTCCCAAGCATCAATTCTCCAAAGCCTTTCCTAAATTTTTCCCTAATTCAATAACATAAACCCTAATTAATTAACCATCCAAATTAAATATCACCTAAAGCATAATCACCAAAATTAACTTCATAAATCACAAACCCATTTACTCCTTAAGCTAAATAAACTAAAACCTTTCAAAAATTAACAAATCAAAAACTCAATCTTACCTTAATTCTCCACCATTTTTGAAATTTTTTTGTTCCTTAGGAAGCTTTCATGCTCTTCCACGTTTTTCCTTGGACAAACATCAAAAACCCTCTTAAGAATTGAAGAAAAAATCGAACCCTAAGGCTTCTCTTTCTTCTTTCTTCTTTCTTCTCTTCTTCTCTGAAAACCCACTCTTCTCTCTTTTCTTCTTATTTTCTTCCCTTCTTTCTCTTAATTTTGGGCTTCTTCTGTTCTCCTAAACGACAGTCCTCTTTCATGCCTTTTAATTGGTGCTAAATGACCCAAATGCCCCTCCATGCAAGCCTTCTAACTTAACTCTTTAAGTAAACTTCCAAAATTGCCCTTGAATTTTTATTTTCATTCATGCTTACTTTAGGACGTTTTTATCACCATCAAATTGAAGGAATTTGCCAAAACTTTCTTCTAGAGAAATGTTCATCATTATCTTAATTTCATAACGCCACTAAAATAATTTAATTTGGATCACTAGTCCAAAAGTTACACCTCAAACATTTCGAACTATGTTTATGCTAAAACATTTTCTAGCACTTTACTTCCATCCAAAATTGACATTCTTAAGGACTAAATTGAAACTCAAGTCCTTCAGAACATTTGTAGCCCTATTTCTCTAGTTTAATCCAAATCAAGAATCACCTCATTTGGATGACTAGAGCAAAAGTTATGGTCAAAATACTTTTAGATCTTATCTAATCCAAGACTGAACACTAATCTGAACCTCAATTCAGAAATTGAAAGTCTTAAGGGCTAAATTGAAATTCAATTCCTTCTTATGACTTATAGCCCCATGTCTCTATTTTATTTTTCCTCAAGAATCAATTCAATCGGATCTCCACAGATTGGGAATTTATCAAAAGACTGAACCATGTTCAAAAAATTATCTAACTCACTTTGATTAAATCAATCACCCTCCATTTAATCTCAAAAAATCATAAATTTCCCATAAGGATGTAGATAATTGTCTCAGGAATCCAACGCTTCTAAAACCAAGTCAATCGGATGTCGGACGGAAAAGATATTAGCAAAAGATTGAACAAAGGTCGGATTATAAGCAAAAGGCCAAAATCAGAAGGAATTCAAAATGGCGACGGTTCGCGCGCACAAAAAGCAGAACGGCATCGCATGGGCGAAGAAGAAACGACGTCGTGCGGGCCAAAACGGTGCATGCTTGTGGTCGCGAGCGCTCGCCCTCGTGATTTTCATTCTTTTTTTTTCACAGAATATATATATCCGAATTTTCCAAAAATCATAGCTCTTGATCCTGAATTCCAAATTTGAAAATTTTGGTATCAAAAGAAAGATCGAAGGAAGCTCTAAAACTTCCATGAAGAACTCGAAAACTAATTCCATCTCTAAACGGGTCAAAAAAATCCACTTGAACTTTCTGCCTAAATTAATATATCCCTAAACAATAACTCAACTTTGAAAATTTCTATCTTTCAACCCCAAAATCCAAACATGTCATATTTTATATCAATGCAAAGATCAGAAAGCCACCTATAACTTTCATGAAGGACAGAAAAAAATCAATTTGGCCTATAAGGAAGTCAAATTTCCAATCAAAGGTTCTGTCCTCTAATAATTATGCTAAAACAGTAACAGAAACTTGCAAAAATCATAACTTCATATTTCCTAGTCCAAAAATTGCATACTTCACATCAATGGAAAGATTAAAACATAATCTAAAACTTTCATGAAGAACTCAAAAGCAAATTCAACCTCTAACTAGGTCAATTTTTTTGTTAAAGATTCTACCAAACATATGTCATCCTATAGCATTTTTCAAACAAAGTAAAATAACCTTAACTTCGGAAAATCATAACTTTCAATCCCGATATCGAAAAATATCAAACTTTATAGCGACAGAAAGCTTTCAATATATTCTACAAGTTTCATGAAGATCAATTTCTCAAATTCTATCTAAATCAAAAAGTCAACTCTCTATGACCAAAAAGCCAACTTTCTTTAATTCTTCAAATTCTCACACTTTTTCTCTTTATTTCTTGCTTTTGAACTCCATTTCAATCAACTCATTCACTTTAACTTTCATAACTCATACAACTCTACTCAAATTATCAAAATCATCAAAACCAAAATAATTCTTTTCTCATCAATTTCCTTTAAGCATAAATACATCTTTAACACAATACATATACAAAAACACTCATTGAATTTCATTTTAATATTTCTAATTTTCACTAAAAGTTCGGGGTCCAACACTAGATCACTTTTATCTATGCCTCTAATTTTGCTTTCGAAAGATCCTTATCACATGATTATCTTAAGGCTTTCCACATCTCAATTAAGGATTTATGATTAATCTTAGGGGACTTTAATAATATTATTTTTACTTTAGAAGTTGATTTTAGTAAATATTGTAATAAGCACAGATCCTTCCTATCCATCAATAAAGTTATAGAGCTTAAATATGAGCGCTACTTCTTCACTTTGAATAACAAGTAAGAAGGTGATTGGTTAATGAGGAAGAAGCTTGAAAGAGCATTGGTTAATAGAGATTGGCTCTAAAAATTTCAAAATAGTAACGCATTTCTAATAATTTCTTATGCTTTAATCATTCACACATTGAAGTCCATGATTTAGGCTTGATATAAAGAAGAAATTCCCTTTTTAGATTCTTCAACTATGTATGCAATGTTGAGGGATTCCAAAATGTTGTTAAGAGAGTTAGGATTTTTTAGTTTTAAATCCTATAGGTGTTATAGGCAGCTTATAGGGATTAAGTAGAAATTTAAAAACGTTAAATTGGGAACCTACTCCAATATAGACATAGAGCTTTCTAGAACCAGGGAGAATCTAAAACAAAAACAAAAAGAGCTCTATAATTCTCCAGAGGATGTACTTAAGATGATCAATGAGAAAGTGAGAATGAGAGCTTGCTCAAAGGTGTTAGAGGATCATTGCTTCTTGATAAAACAAAAGCCTAGAGTTTAATAGATTAAGGAAGGGGACTGTAACTCTAATCTTTTTCACGTATCACTCATATAAAATAGGAACTCATATAGATTCCCTTTTATGATAAATGATGATGGTAGGAGATCTTTACTTAAGCTAATCTTTTAAACAACCCATTAGATTACTTTTAGAATATTTTGTGTTCCTTATTTGTTGAATAGTCAGATCGGTCAAAAAAACTATAACTATACTAATTACCAAAACACTTGGAAAAGGCCACAAATGACAAAATTTTTCTGTTGTTGTCAAAAAAAGGAGGAATCTTGCTCCTATTAACACAAGGACTAGAAGTGTAACAAAAGGTATAACCCACGAATATTGATATGAATGTTCCATTTTTTTAAAATTTATGTTTTAATTAATTGTTTCTTTATGATTCATCGACTTTTTTTTTCAACAAGAAGAATAAGAATAAGAAAATAATGAAAATGAAAATAATAAATCTTATAGATATGACTCTTACCCCAATCGGTAAAAGATGTCAGACAAAACTTTTTACAATGCGACTGATACATGTTGTGTCCTTTGCTATAATGCAGATGAGGACAAAAATCATCTGTTCTTTAATTGTGATTATTCCAAATCTATATGGAGTAGGATCCAATACATGGTGTATGTAGTAAACTATATTTATAATTGAGAACTTGTATTAAGATGGTTTATCAATCATTCGAAACCAAGTAAAGAAAATGCTATCCTTCTCAAAGTCGCTTTTATAAATGATATGGAAAGAGAGGAATTGCAGAGTGTACAAAAAAGTTATGGAAGATAAATGTCACTTAGCAGATAAGGTGCTGAATTGGATTCGAGCTACATTATTGGCCAGGAAAGCTGATCTTCTGCTAACCCCATGCATGAAAACTAGGTGGAACATCTGAAGGCCGGATTTTTATAGTCATTCATGTAACATAGAGATAGAACTCTTTCTTTGTATTTGTACCTTCCATCAGGATTTAGATAGACTACTATACTGTCACTTAACTATCTTTGTACTTTTGTATCTTTTGTGATAGTTGTGTTATAATGAATAGAATACTTTATGCTTAAAAAAACTTTTTACACTTACAAATGTTCAAGTTATTTACCAAGACTAAATATCTAAAAGGAGCGTACAATTTGAATATTCCTTGTTCCTTAATAAGTTGTATAACATTGTCATGAATAAAATTATAATAGAAATGCTCTCTTTTCTATTAATGAATTGATAAAAATGTCAACCAATATTATGCTTAGTATTTGGTAATCATGTATTCATCTTGTTATTACACTAAGGGAGGTTAATATAAGGAATTTGATATAAAAAATAGAAATATGATAATAATATAAATTAAATAAAAGCAATATTCATCATATAATAATAATAATAATAATAATAATAATAATAATAATAATAATAATAATAATAATAATAATAATTGTTAATATTATTTTACCATTGAATATAATGTCTTTTCTTGAAAAATTGAGAATATATCCTTTCAGCTTCCGTTAAATTATCAAAACAATAATGAATATCATTATTGATTATATTTAAGACACCTTTACGCTCTTCTCTTATGGAGTATATATACGTACACAGGCAACAAAAGCCAAATATATTTTATTTTCACCAATATTTCTCCTAATTCTGTTACCCTATCAACATATGTAAGACAACTAAAAATAGCAAATAAACTAATAGTTCGTTTGCAATTTTTGTCAATCTTATGGTATTACAAACTACATTGTTTGAGAAATTTATATCCCCATATCTGTAAATTGATTGCGTTGAACAGAATTTGTACAAACTACAATAAAGGCAATATTGACTTTCTCTCCTTCAGAGAACTCGGAAATATGTGCATAAATAGAAATTACAACTTTTCAAACAAGCACACTGTAGCAAAATAATGTGTCCACATTAGCACAAGTAAACCAAAGTAGATAGGTAAGTTTGGTCTTACAAGAAAGACAAAGCTGATAAGTAATTGGCTACTTGTGGGAGTATCTAACCCTTTTTTTCTTTGCATAAGTTGTAAAAAGAGAGTATGGATGAAGAAGCTTTAAAAACATTGAGTTCTCCCTCATGTTCTTTCTTATAAGGGCCAATTCGAGCTACATTGGAGCTATTAAAGCACAAGGTGGACTGGTAAAACAAGAATATAGAGAAAGGGACTTGTTATATTAGAGAGGTAAGGTTTTATCACACCTTCCAACATTAGTATCAAAGCAAGTATATCTTGTTTTTGACCTTGAAATTGTCTGAAATTTTTTCATGCATATGTAACATGGCCATCAATGGCAAATTTTTGTGTGCTTTGTTTTAGCTTGAAATTTTGGCATGGATATTTTCCTTATAATGTCAAATAGTTGTTCCTAAATTTTGGTAAAAAAAAACATATTTGAATTGAGAGAGATATTGCATAATGAATTTCTGGAAAATCTGGTTTTAAACATGTCTTTTCCAAAAGTTTAGGCCCATTTTTTGACCTGTTATAGTACTGTTTTGCATGAGATATGTATATGGATATGTTCTTGTCACATTATCTTTCTAAAGGTATATTATATGCTCGAATAAAAGTTAAAATAAGCGAGAAACAATGGCCCAAAGTGGGCATTCTGGCCATGAAATTCTAGAATTTCTCGAAAATTTAGGTTTAATATGAATGTATTCATCTGCTACATGTATTTTCTGAAAGTTTAGGTTCATTTTTTTTTGAACTGTTACAATGCTGTTTTGCATAAGATATGTACATGTATATTTTCCCTGTCACATTATCTTTCCAACTATATACTGTAAGCTTGAATCGGAGTTAAAATGAGTGAGAAACAAGAGCCTGAATTGGGCATCGTGGCCATGAAAGATTGGAAATTTGATAATTTTGAGTTTTCCACAGTCACACAGTCGCATCATGGGCATCACAGGGGTGGCCCGTTTATTAAAATTTATAAAATTTTGAGTTATTTGTTAACCTAATTTGAAATTTTACTTAATTACATAAATGAAATATTTTTTGGGCTATTAACTTGGGTTTTCATGCTTTATAATTGTGTATTATATTCATGAATTTATGCTACATTTCATATATGTTATGAGTTGCATTTAATTATTTGTTTCATTTATGTGTTAAATGATTGTTATTTATGTTATTAATAAATTGGTTAATTATTTGTTGTGTGACTATTTGTTAATTAATTCCAATGGACATAAATTAAATGAAGATGCATTGATATTTTGAATTAGTGCCTATGTTGTGTGATTTATGCTTTCCAAAATAATTTATTATATATAAGGAAGAAGGTGTGATATCCCCATTTAATATTTGTTAATAAAATGATGTAATAGAATTCGAATTGTAATAATTAATATTTTGTATCATTAATATTGAGACTTTGTAAGGGATGAATTTTCACACTAATTATAAGTATATAAATTTATTTTGATCATGAGGCAACAAAATATCAACGGAGTCTTAGTGAGACTCATTAATGCATGCATGATTGGTTGATGCTATATTTAGTAGATGTGTTACCTATAACTAAAATTAATCGTTGGGCTAAATACAATTAGGCTCTTAATACTACTTATGTTGTTAGTGATGATTACTAACAAGTTTGCGAAATTTTCGAATATGTAAGTGGGAGTTAAGCTAACTAATTGAGATTAGCTTAAATAGATATGTGCCTTAATTAAACATGTGCAATGATGTAGTGAAATGGCAACCAAAGAGTTCGATTATTGAGATAACTAAGGGAGAGAAACCTGATGGTAAAAATTATAACATCTGTTATAGGAAGGTTCAGCACCTTCTTAATGGCCATAAGTTGCTTGACCATCTAACCACCAATATGACTAGGAATATGGCTCAGCATCACTGTGACCATGAGGCTTATGCCTTTTGGTATAAGAAGGATAGAAGTGTACACTTTACGTTGTTAGCTTTCATGCACGATGACTTTATTAGGGAGTTTGAGGACTACCTAATTGCCATGGAGATATAGGAATAATTGTGCCTAAAATATGGAGTGACAACAGCCATAAGGCTTTGTGTCTTAACACTTAGGTTCAATCAATACATGATGGACCCTAAGCATAGCATGACCAAACATCTTAGGGTGATGTCCTCCATGATTTGAGAAATGAAGGCAACAGGTCATGATCTCACAGATGAGCAGTAGGTTTTAGCTATCATTAGGTCACTTCCTAAGTCCTTGTAGGGACAGGTGAAGTTGGTCCTTACTCATAATGAAATCATTAAGACCTTTAATGACATTTCCCACCATTTGGAGCTTAAGGTGGATCGCAGAAATGCAAACAGCAATGATGTTGCATTAGTTGCACATAACGGGCGCAAAGGTAACCACCCTAAGCGCAAGAAGGGAAAAGCTAAGAACCAAGGGCCTCAAGAAGGGTAAGTCGCTAAACATTGTAGAGATAAACACAGGGGCGATAAACACAGGGGCAAGAAGGATAAGTCCAAACTCGTGTGCTTCAACTGTAGAAAGAAGGGACACTTTGCTGAAGCCCGTGAGGTCTATCCTTACTTACCTTCTTTTATACATGCCTTTATTTGCACACATGCATGTTTTGATCATTCTCTCTATGATTGGATTGTAGATACGAGAGCAACAAAACATATGACTTGCAGTCGTACAGGATTTGTAAATTACCATTGATTACCAATGGGTAAACATTTTGTAACGATAGGGAATGTAGCGGAGGAGAGATCCTTGGTGTCGGAACCTACCAACTTACTTTTTACGCTAGACATAAATTGCTCTTACTTGATGTGCTTCATGTACCCACTATTCAATGTAATCTACTTTCAGTTCGGCACTAGTAGACTTGTTTCTTTTGTTGTTAGTAAGAATGATGTGTCCATTTATCTTGATGATACTCTTTAAGGTCACGGGCACTTTTGTAATAGTTTATTTATAATGGACTTAGAAGATATATCTAAATCTCATAAATATTTTGCTCATGTTTGCTTCTTCTTCTTTTGTTGATATTGAATTTGAGACTGTTAAATGGCATGCTCGATTAGGACATATTGGACAAGATAGAATGTCCAGATTAGCTAGAGGATGGCTATTGGGATCTCTCGCCAAAGTGAGCCTTCCTACTTATGACTCTTGTCTCACTAGCAAAGCTAGTAGATAGTCTTTTGATAAGGTTAAGAGGGCTTTGCATCTTTTAGATTTAATCCACTATGATATTTGTAGGCCTATGAATGTGAGAGTGTGTAATGGCATGACTTACTTTATCACATTCATAGATGATTTCTCACGATATGGCTTAGTATTTTTGTTGTCTCACTACTCAAAAGCTTTGTATTGCTTTAAACGCTTTGTAGTTAAGGTTGAGAATCAGAAAGAGAGGAGCATTAAGGCTCTTCGCACTGATAAAGGCCGAGAGTATCTCTCTGATCAGTTTAGAGAGCTTTGTGAGAATAAGGGAATACATTGACAATTAATGACTCTTGGAACTCCGCAATAAATTGGGGTTATAGAGAGAAGGAATCGAACTCTGTTGAACAAGATTAGGTCGAAGATGGCTCAAGCCAGCCTCCCAATTAATTTTTGAGGGGATGCCCTTGTGACTGTGACATATGTCCTTAACCGAGTGCCCACTAAGTCTATCCTGACTATTTTATATGAGTTATGGAATGGAGATAAGCCTAATTTAAAAGGCCTAAGGCTATGGGGATTTGTTGGTTATGTTCACCATTTTTCTTATAAGTTTGGGAAGTTAGGCCCTAGAGCTAATAAATGTGTGTTTAATAGATATTATGAGCATTCTAAAGGCTATGTGTTGTATGGTAAACATTATGGAGGGCTCACTGAGTTTGAGTCCTGAGTTGTGGATTTTTTGGAGGATGATTTCCCTAGTATTAGTGAGATCAAACAAAGTCTTGAGCTCTGTGAGTTAGAGGAACATCAAGATGAAGTACCCCAAATGGATTTGGATTCACAATCCATACCATATAGACTAAGTCTTAGTCTCCAAAATTACGTAGAAGCCAACATGAAAATGTTCCGTGTAGACACAAATAGAAGGTGGGTCCTTTTTTAGCATTTTTGTTTATGCTGATGAGCCTTCTTCTTTTGACGAAGCAATGAACTCACCAATTTTGAGTAAGTGACTTACAGCAATGGAAGACGAGATGGAATCTATGGCTAAGAGCCATGTGTGAGACTTATTCGATCTATATGTTGGGTACAAAACCATTGGAAACAAGTGGGTCTTGAAGGTTAAGTGCAAGGCAGATGGATCGATCGATAAGTATATGGCCTTATTAGTGGCGAAAGGTTACACCCAAAAGGAGAGTGCATACTCTGATGAAACATTTTCTCTTGTGGTGAGATTTGTGTCTACTCGCCTTATCCTAGCTATTATTGCACTTTTGGATTTGGATTTGTTCCAAATGGATGTTAAAACAACATTTCTCAATAGAGAAATAAATGAAGAGATCTATATGGATCAACCTGTTAGGTTTCGGGCAAAAAGCCAGGAGCATAAAGTGTGATGCTTGAGACGTTCCATTTATGGCTTAAAACAATCATCTAGACAATGGTATCTTAGATTTCATTAAGTCGTTACATCGGTAGGGTTTGCAATGATTGAAAAGGACTGTTGTGTATACGTAAAGAGACGAGAATGTGTTTCTTATACTATCTTTATATGTAGATGATATTTTGATAGCTGGGAATGATATGGAGATGATCATTTCCACTTAAAAGTGGTTGTCCTCTACTTTTGAGATGAAGGGCATAGGTGAAGCAAATTATGTTCTCGAGGTTAAGATCTCGAGGGATCGTTCTAATAGATTTATGAGTTTGACTATATTATTAGGATCTTAAAAAGTTTCTATATGCATAAATACAAACTTGTTGACACTCCAATGAAGAAAGGCCTATACCTAAGTATGGATCAATGTCTTAAAACAAAGTAAGAAAAATAACAAATAGCTAAGGTGCCATATGTAAGCGTTGTAGGTAGTCTAACGTACGTTATAGTGTGTACAACTCGACATATGCTTTGCAGTGAGAATAGTTAATAATTATTAAAGTAATCCTGAACCTGTGCATTGGGCAGTGATCAAAAGGATGCTTAGATATCTAAGAGGAACCACTAATATGACTTTGTGTTATCAAGGTTGGAGCTTCAAATTGGTTGGATATAGTGATGTCGATAGATCTATTGATAGAGATAAGCAAAAGTCCATATCGGGATATGTTTTCATTCTTAGAGGAGAAACCATTTCTTGCTATAGCAAGAAACAAAATTGCGTGTCATTGTCCATAATGGAGTACGAGCATGTTCCATGTACCTCAATGATGCAAGAGGCGACTTGGTTGAGGAGATTTTTTAGGAGCCTCAACCTTACCGAGCATCTTCGTGAGACCACAATTATTTATCGTGATAACACAACTGCAATTGCCTATGCAAAGGACCTGAAGTATCATGGAAAGATAAAGCATATAGATACTTGCTACCATTTCATCTGTGATATCATTACACAAAGACATATAGTCTTAAATCATATCTCTATGAGAGATATGATAAATGATCATTTTACTAAACCCGTTGCTAGAGATGCTTTTCAAAAGCACATTAAGGGATTAGGTTTGTTAAGGATTTGATGTATTTGTACATTTTCTTATGTATTAGTGAATATGTTTTTCATTTTAATCTTGTGTGAATTTATATAGTAAATTAAGGTTTAATTGAAAATGGCACATATCTAAAAATTGTCACCAGACTTGATGTTGCTCTCTCACATGAGAACATCGCTCTAGTGCTATGATAACGAGTGGGATGAGACAAAGTATTGCAAGGTACAAAATGATAGGCAATCTCCTTAATTACTGTGGAGTGAATAAGGGTTTTGTATGCTGCCTTCGCTGAGTGCAAAGATAAGACTTGTTCAGTCGAATATGGAAAGTATATTCATGTAGCCTGTATGAAGCCGGATTTGAGTCTATGGTGCCTCAATTCGGTCACTTTCTGGAGTGACTAGACTATGTTCCGTATGGTGTTATTTAAAGTGTGAAAAACCATTAGTGGGAGCTCCATCAAGGCATGCTCTTCATACTGCATATGCTTGAGACGACCGAATAAAGGAGTGATGAACAGGTCCCTTCTTCATCATTGTGTGAGCCCTGTGGACATCTAGTCCACCTTTATACCCTCTGGAGCTTTGACCTATGTCATGAAGTTGAGAATTAGTGTTGCTACTTTAGCATATTATCCAAGGGCCAAGAATGATGCGGTATAGCAGAGTATGACTAGGAAAGCAGCCAAGACTTCATGAATTGACATGAATGTCTAAGGAAAAAAATATTTTGATATCACACAAGCTATTTGTGACTCATTGCCTAGGTGGTTACAAAGACATTTGTTGTCAATAGATATAAGTTGTCTATATGGTAACTATGAGTACAAATACATTGTGGGATTTTGCATAGTTCTTTGTGAAAAGAGGGATCAGAGATGCAAAATCTAATGTGATTAGAAATGATTTGGGGTATAAGGAGACCTTGAGTGATGTTATGTTAGTTTAATGGTGATTTAATGTAATGATCCTCTCGTTAGTACCTTTCTCATATGGTCACATGCTCCACTTCCTGTATACCAGTCTTATAAGAAAGACAAAGCTATCATATGCTCCACTTCCTGTATACCAGTCTTACAAGAAAGACAAAGCTAACAAGTAATTGGTTACTTATGGAAGTATCTAACCCCTTTTTTTCTCTGCATAAGTTGTAAAAGGAGATTATGGATAAAGAAGTTTCTCCCTCTCACACTTAAGGCTCTCCTAAAAACACTAAGTTCTCCCTCATGTTAGAGCCATCATCCATAAGGCTTAGGATTTGGGGTATGAACTAGCGCGAGTAACTCTGGTAGCTACTCATAATATCGAGAAAGGGCAAATTTGAGTTACATTGGAGCCATTAGACCACAAGGTGGACTTGTAAAGTAAGAACATAGAGAAATGGACTTGTTATATTAGAAAGGTTAGGTCTCACCACACCTTCCAACATACACTCAACAAAATACTCATAAGTTTAAGCTTCAATGTCTTGTAATGTAATCCTCCACAAAAAAACTTTGTAATATAAATACGTTGAGAGTATGAATTATCATGTCAAGAACTCAAGCTTTAACATGGCAAGGGAAATGTACCTATGGGAAGTCATTGTAATTAAATTCATAACCAATGGCTTTAAGTGATAAAATAAAGAGAGAAAATTAAATTAGCAAATACTCTAATGCAATCAACTGATGAAGAAGCAACATAAAAGATTCTTAGTGACGATTTAGTAAATCTAGACAAAGTGATGATTGTACCTCTAATAGTCTCGATGACCTTAATTGATAAACCAAAGCTTAAAGGATAAAGGGTATCTTTAAGATTTGGAAGTTAATTATAAATTATATTATATTATAAAGATTCTCAATTGCAAAGGTGACAATACTAATGACTAAATGAAAAAACATCATCATCAAAACCTAGTAGAAGTATGGTTGAGACACGGAGTCTGAGAAGATTTAATGGTATGTAGCCTTGGCCCGATTAATAAAGAGGCTGTTTTCAAATGACTCACATGAATGGATGAAAATAAAAAAGAAAAATACAAAGGAAAAATAAATAACTAAAACTAAATTTTAAAAAACCAGATAAACATAAACATAAACATAAACATAAAATAGTTATAACAGTAATAAGGAAAAATAAAATATAATAAAATAACTAATATATATAAATACTAATTGGTTCTGCCGGATTTTGGCTGAACTGTACGTTGTCGTTCGGATCCATAAGTCGTCTACCTTCTGTGATGAATCCGACGTGAAGATACCTGCAAAACAAAGAAGGCTTGTCAGGGGTTGTGTCCCGATTTGCCTCTCCGACGCTCAAGTTAGTCTTTTGGTGAAGGTGAAGTCGATGAGTGCAGAGAAAAAACTAGGTTATGATTTCGTACTTCAATTATAGGAGAATTATACCTTATATACGGTTTTACAGTTAGGTTTAGGTCTTTACGTATTTGCATGGGAGATTTCCTTCTACGGATGGGCCAAGGAGGGCATGGGATGGACTTGGGTTTGGCCTAGGCATAAAACTGATCTCTGAAGAATGGACCGATCGGCCCACGGGTCGTTTAGACTAGATCCGGGCCCAACACGGCCGACCTGACCATAAGCCCCCTACTCCTTGAGTCTGAGCGAAGAGAAGGGTCGGAGGAGTATGTAGAGGTTTTGTAGCTCGTACACAGGACGACTCGTAATTGGGGCGATCGGTCGGGCATTGAGATGTAGCCCGTCCGTAAGTCAGCTAATGAGGTAGTCGGTTGGTCGGGTAATGTTGTCATGGGATAGCTTGGGTAGTCCTGACCGGTTGGATGCCGACTAGTTATGCGTGACTGCTCGTACTGGGATTGGTCGGCTGAGTATCCCAACTGGTCGGCCACGACACTTGTTGCGTGACAGCTCGGACTAAAGCAGGTCAGGTGGTCATCATTAGCGAATGCGTGAAGGTACGTGAAGTATTTATTATTTGACGGCGTGCGCCCTCTGACCGCTTTTCATAATCTGGAGCGTATCATCCTTGTAACCGTTGCGCAGCTGTCACGTACGTCCTTTCAACTGTCACGCCCTTCCAGATTTCGACCAACCCTAATTTATCCTCGCTTAGATTGCGCCGCGTGTCCGAGCATAGCTCGGATTGCCTCCACGCGTCGAGTT
>JANZLD010000001.1:3356397-3376591 GCA_026413575.1 Erythroxylum carthagenense
AATCAATTCAAGATGAGTACAGAGAGTGAACAGTTCTTTGTATAATAATGTAATTTTTGCAACTTTATGTTATTTTCCTTGAAGATTACGACTCGAGTGGTCAATAACTACAGAAAGTGAGTCAAAAACGCTTTTTCGAGACATGCCCGCCATTCTCCACTCACCAAGCTTAGTGGTAAGAACGCGGTTATAATTACCTAATATGCATGACATGAGCTATTAGTTATATAATTGTTACGTAATTCTTGTGTTACATATGAAAAAAAAAAAAAAGAGAGAGGCTATTAGGCTATATATAATGATTGAGTAGATGTGTGTTTTTAAAGGGTTGAGTCCGTGACATGTTTTACCGCATTGTTTTGGTACTAACCATTAATAGAAATGATAATAAATGAGCAATAATTGATATACATGTGAGTTGGGAAGATTAGGATTTGAAGGTAGCATGTAAAGTGTGGGTATTCTAAAGGACTCAAAAGTCAAATTTCTTGTGACTTATTCTGTTTCTTTCCTGTGATTTAATCCTTATTATACGTGCTTTTTATTTATTTATTTATTGGTTTTTTTAAAGGATTCAACTATTTGACATGTGAACTACTAACCCTTAATAGTTTCGTCGACAGCCTGGGTTTTGAAAACATGTTTTTTCTTTATAGAAGAGGACATGGAAATCACTACGCTGTAACTATTCTTTTTTAACTCCGAAGGTAAAAATATCCCGTAAAAATCTTACTAACACTACAGATTTTAAAAAAAATCTAATTGTACAATAACTGGATGTCACAAAATTGTAACTAATACTCATTTGTGACAATTTATATTCATTGCAAAAATGTTTTGGATTTTCCAAATTATTCCCGCAGGAGATCTGGACCTGTATTTTTTTATCCTTTGATAAAAAGATTCAATTTTCATAGTAAAAAGTTATATACAATGTTTTCACAAAATTGTCATTAATATGTGCTTGATACGAATAATTTTCATAGCAAAAATCATAGGTGACATTTTTTTAAATTGTTGGAAAAAAAAACATAGTTAAATATCTGTTTTGTTGTAGTAAAGGTAAAAACTTACGTTACAAAAAAATGAGTATTTAGTAACAAAAATTATCAATAAAATGTGAAGATTTTCTATGGACAAGTGAATTTGTCAATGAAAATTGAACGGTGATATGTAATTTATTACAGTTTTTTTTAATTGATAATTTTCCATTTTCTTGCAATGTTATTATCTTCCTTTTCTAATTCTGTCTTTATTATATTCATATTCATAGAAAGACAAAAATCACAAATCATGCACATCACAGAGCAAATATTTTTTTGCGTTGACAGTGCTGAGCTTATCCATTTCCTATTAGATTATCCTATCAACTTTTTGAACTTCGTGGTCGTGCTCGAGGTACGAACACTTGTAGTCCTGTGAGGACACTCTCTCCTGGAAACCTTACCCTGAGATTAAGATATCGTGTGGTTTTGATTGCCTACTGGGGCATTTTGAAATGCCGACTTGACAAATTACAAGTTGCCACACTCGTCGATCTAATTTTTCATCAATCGCCACCGGAGAATATTGGTGATGAATAAACAAGAAATGTCTCCGTTTTCACATTTCCAATTACGAATTGCCACTACTTCGTTTCCACTTTCCAGCACAATCTGATCATTCTGAACCAAGTGTTGGTAGGTTTTCCAACTCCTTGACCGTCGATTTCTGGCCATGCGCGAGTTATCAGATAACATAATTATAATGAATACCATACACAAAGTGTCGTGGAAGTTTTCCTAAGCTTCAACTAAGCAGACAGATGTCAGAATTTAAAGTTAAAACACGACAAAAGGAGTTGTAAAAGAGTAAGTGTAGATGAACAAGTATATATATATATATATATGTTAACGATGCAAACATCCCAAATTTTCTTATGGTTCTCACTTTCTTTCATTTTATTATCCAGTTAAGGAAGTCCAAAGTCTGAACAGGAAATAGTTTTTCTTTGGTAATCAGAGAGGATAAGGCATACGCTTCTCTTTAATGTTTGAATGATCCCAATTTCAGGATACGTGATCTTTGACTTCTAATTTGGCTGTAAAACACATGCCTCCGAAACAAACAACGTTAATCACTGGGAATTGAGACGTTGAATCTGAAGCATCTCCAAGCTCCTCGTACAACCACAGATTGGAAGAATAGTCTGTTAGAATTTATAATGGACATACAGGTTCACACGAGAAAGAAAATTAGACTACATATAAATTTAAGTGAGGTTTCATCCTAAAATCAATTGGTGATAGGTGGAGTAGCTCATTAGACTTATATACTAGTTTTCTTTCCTCTCTTTCTCCAATATGGGACAAACTCTCACTTTATATTTCAACACACCCCCCTCACGCGTGGGTCTAACACGTGACATAATCTATTATTTCGAGGGATTAACGACTAACATAAGAGCAACCTACTTTGATACCATGTTAGAATTTATAATAGACCTACAGGTCCACACGAGAAGGAAAGTTAAACTACATATAAGTCTAAGTGAGGTTCCATCCTAAAATCAATTGGTGATAGGTAGAGTAGCTCATTAGACTTATATACTAGTTTTCTTTCCTCTCTTTCTCCAATATAAGACAAACTCTCACTTTATATTTCAACATAATCAAACGTTAATACTCTGATATTATTAAAAGTGAGACTTCTAGAGTAATTGTTAATACATGCCCTCTAATATAGATTAGGTGAGTCCAACCACAACGAAACTAACTTATTTCCAGCTCTAAGCCAGTTTTACACAACCCTTTTTTAAATGATCAGTTAATACATTTCACGTGGAAACCGGCGTTCAAAGCTATAATTCGGTTATGCAATAATGAATGGGGAGGACTTGGACATGTAATAAGTCACGTCGATAGAAGAAAGGCATAATAATTAGGAAGGGTATCGAGTTGCTTACGAACCAGGGCATAGGGATTTGAAAACCAAGCAAAATGACAATTATAAAATCTCCAGACAGCCCTCTCTGTCTGTGTTTCAGACAAAATCTGACACCGAAACTACACAAGTCGTACACCTCTCCTTTGTTATGTAATTTTCTGGTCGTTTATGTAAAAATTACTCCCATCTATTTAAAATAAATATCATTTTAAAAGATTTTAATTATTCAAAATAAGTGTAGATCGTGACTTTTCATGCAGGATTATAATTTTACCTCCAAAATTACTCTTTAATTTTTCTTACATCCTAATTATATAGATTATATTTTCAAAGTACTTCAACATGTAATTAATAAGGATATATCAAATATTTCATTAACTTTCTGAATAAATATACATCCCTCTAAAACGACATTTATTTTGAATAAAAGAGAGTATTAGACATTTATCACTTAATTCATTATAATTAAGTATAATTAACGAGAAGAATAGGAGTTCATATATCATTTAGGGGTGCTTGGTTGATAAGTTTAGGAAAGGATTAAGGAACGCAAAGTGAGTGATTGTTTATTGATCATCACTTTTAAAGAATCTTCTATACCCTCAATTTAGTAGATGAATAAAATCCATTCTTTAATAGTGATTCTTTTTTTAAATATTTTTAATGTTAATTAATTAATTAAAATAATATAAAATAATATAATTAATTATTGTAATTAATTGATTAATTACAATATAATTAATTATAATATTATAATTAATTAATTAAATTATAATTAATTAATTACTGTATTGTAATTTTTGTTTTTTAATATTTTAAACAAACTAACCATTATCAATAGTAATGATAATCATTCATTCCTCTTAACTAATCATCATAATTATAATAATAATATTTATTCTCATTCATCACTATATTCATTCTCACTCTTATTACTATTCTTCGTGCGAACTAAGTATTCCCTTAATATGAGTCCTATCACGGCGGTTTGGCATTGTGAGCCACCATGCGCACCGCCGGGTCTAGAGCGCCACCAATATTGCCACCTAAACTCTCGTGCCTATAAACAAAAGCCCTCTCTTTTCCCCCACCGCATATGTTATCCATGTGTCTAAAAGCCAGTCATGTAGGCAGGCAAATTGAAATAGACAAGTGAAGATATCTGTCTAGTGCATGAAAAATAGGATATATTAACCTTTTTCTAATCTTTCCTATTCCTTCTCTAGACTATTGAATACATATTCCTTCTCTAGACTTTCTAACTCGTGCTTTTCCAAGTTTACGGATTTGATCTTTTCCTTTTTGACCTTAAGATATTTGGAATTTATTCTTATTTTGGTTCCTTTTTTTTTTTTTTTTACCTTTATCGTTTACTGCCACATTCGAAATTTGTCTGGACCAAAAGAAGAGTTGAAAATTTGGGGTAGTTGTCTTGCAACTTGGAGATAATGGTCTAGTTGATGCTTCTATATTATTTATCTTTAATGAGATAACTTCATGAATCTTGTAAATGAAGAAGAGATAAGTTTACACAGCCAATGAAAAGATAGGGAACTAAGCGGCCGATGTCGTATTTTGGAGAAAAGTTCAGTATCTTGATGAGGAAAGCGATAGAGATGTTGAATGAGAGGCCAGTGGGGAAGTGATAATCGATGGATAAACAGGAGCAAAAGAATAAGAGAGGATGGTGTGGTAAGATAAATTATATCTGATAAAGAAGGATAATGGAATCTATCACAAATTCTCCAATATGTGGCTTATATAATCACCCAAAAGTTACCAATATAATCTTATAATCGCCGCACACAAAATTCTTGTTCTTTGATCTATAGCCAAGAAGGCGACAACGTGGATGATGGGAATGCTTATTTTTTTTCTTTTTTTAAAAATAATTTCTAACTGTATCGTCATCATCAAGTGACTTCCCTGCTCTGCATTCAAGTCTCCGGTCGTCAGGTAACGACAAGGTTTCCTATCATGAGTGTCAGTGTCAGCATTTACTCATTTCCCTAAATTTAAAAACGAGCACTTTCTTTTTATCATCATCAGCTAATAATGGTTCTGCACAGGAAAGTACTGATGATGATGTTATTACTCCATTTTTCTAGTTTTCAGTCCCGTTATGATTGGGAATCCAGGACGTTTTTGTAAGTCCTGAGAATTTCTGAAACCACATGCACTGAGTATCAGTTCCTTAATTTGTTTTAAATTAAATACTCTCTGCCAATTTTATTATTCTATCTCTCCTTCAAGAAGGTCCGGCGGCCGTAAGTTCCATTATAAAATTAACCAAATACCAAAAACCGTGCATCTTTTCTGCCTTATAACAAGGTTGAATCAAGAAAGTTGCTAGCCTCAAATACCATAAAAGTCTCCTGATCTTTATCTCTGGTAAGACAACAACACTTTCAATCGGGGTATCTGGCTGCTGGACTTGATACTTCTTCAGACATTTCATTGGTGGGGATAGATAGACGTGCAAGGAATGCGTACTAACTAGTCTACATTAACAGACCTGCAAGAATGTTGTTTTAAGTAAATATTATAATTAAATTCCACACTTAATTTTAGTTAGCCTTTGTTTTGGTTGGATTTATATCAGTAGAGCTTTTGTCAGTAGAATTTTTTTATGTAGTTCTTTTCTGAGAAGAATTTTTCTAAGAAGTCAGTTGACTGTCATTTAACATAAAAATAAAAAGTACTTTTAATGTTAACTATATTTTATTTTGTAATAAAAATTATTTATGTATATAAATATTATTTAAAGTATATTAAACAATATGCAAAGCACAATATATTAATTATTATATAATTTTAAATCATATGAAAAAAATGAAAATATATCTAACCAAATCTTTTATGTGGATTATAACATAAATAAAACTAATATTAAAATATATTAAAAAGCCAAATAATATTATATAAATCTCAAAATAAACGTCAAGATAAGTTTGTGGGTACTGTGGGAATTATGTGTAAAACATAAAGATAAAAGAGACTAAAAAATATACTTATTAATTGAAGATGAGTTTGTGAGTATTGTGAAAATTATGTGTAAAATATAAAGACAAAATGGACTAAAAAATAGGCTTATTAATTGATCTGAAAAATATACCAGAAAAATCATTTGAGAGGTTTTTTTGAGAAGCTCTAAAGTTGAGCTTCTAAAAAAGCTATATTTTAGTTGTAAAAAAAACTATATTTATTAAAGAAGTACTTTTTTATTTTATAATCAAACACTCATTTTTTTTAGAAAAAATTTTTGTGGTGAAAAAAAATACTTATTGGTCTTCCAAAAGTTCATTTAAATAGACGCTTAATATAGTTTTAAATAAATATTTAATTATAATACATTAAATATTATAATTAAATGTAATTATATCTATGAAAAATATAAAAGATGTTTTAATTTTATAATTGTAGAATAATTATTATTTTTTGGTTTTTTTTAACGTTAATTTATTAGTATTTTCCATCCTCGTCATATGTGAAAAATAATATACAGAAGTACACGGGATGAGTATTAATTAGTTAGACGTGTACGGATGTAGTTATACTTCAATATAATTGGATGGGATGAGTATTTTTCAGTCAAAACTAAAAGGCGTGGAAGGCTGTAGTTTTACCAAAATATAATTGGACGGGATGAGTATTTTTCAGTCTAAAGTAAAAGACGTGGAAGGATGTAGTTTTACCAAACTATAATTGGATGGGAATATGAGTCTTAATTAATACTTATAAGCTAACAGCGACATTTAATCACTACCTATAGTCATTGACTTCCCTGTTATTTCAAATAATTGTTACGTCTTGCACGTGGCATATTTCAATCCAATTAAACATGGCTTTGAATTCTAAGGGAGAGTTATCAATCCAATTTATGGTCAAACTTGAATTAATCAATACAGTTGTTCCGACTTCAAATTTATATGTTTAATTTACAAAAATATAAAGAAAAAGTTAGGTACATTATAATTCTCATCAATTCTTTGCAGAGCGAGAAGTATTGTACGTTGATTATATTAACTTTTAGTTATCAAGCCTCTGTATAATACATTCTAAAGTTGAAGGTTTTGAAATTACAATCACGACTGTATGATGCCCATCGAATATAATAAAATTAAAGTTGACTACCTAATTTAGGGGTATAGATGATTTGTACCCTTACCTTATACCTATTATGTTTCTTTTTTATCTCAACTATTTAATACAATGCATTGGATAGTTGAGATAAAAAAAAGACAAAAGGTATAGGATAAAAAGGGACAGATGATCTGCCCCTAATTTAGTAACAGCTAAGGTCATATTTTTCTCAATCATGTGGCTGTTGGCATTCAATATTTTTATCTTCCTGCCATTTAACGCAAGAGAAGGAAATATCAAACTGACAGAAGATGACCTCAATATGTGGATTCAGAACGTGGGGCGGCTGAAGAATTGACAGAATCGTAGAAAAGGAGGGGATTACTTAATGCACAAGGCTCGAATCAACTAAATACGATTTGGTTCCATATTAGATTAGCGAGAAGCATAATATCTAGCATAGTGTTATTACCATCGTCAAATCAGTGGGGAATTACTGGTTTGGTTAAAAGGTGTCCAGATACTCTGATTCGATCAATCAGAGTTAATGCAGCCAAACAAAGTCTGATTTTGCTTCAAACAAAGACACACTCAGTCGATCAATCAGAGTTAATGCAGAGTCTGATTTTGCTTTTTTAAAAGACACTCAGTCGATCAATGCACGTGGTATTCTAAATGAAGCTTTTGATGGACTTGTACATAAATGAAGCGAAAACAAAATTGTGGTCATGAGTGAATGCGAGATCAGAGAGAACTGAGCCAATCCGACCAAGCATATGTTACCAGATTCCATTCCAGCGTTAACCACTTCTTCTCCATTCCGTCAGTCTTTTCTGTTCTTTTATCTTAAGAATCACGGTACGGACATTTCTATTTTACACCAAAATTGTCCCCTTTTTCTGTGAAAGGTGGCCCTTTTTCATAGGTTGAATAACATACTAGATTTGTTTTCAGAACTTGAGTTAATCTCATTATTTTGTACCTACCCTGTTTATGATGAGACTAAAAAAAAATTGGATAGATGAATGCTAACAGAACAGGATAGGAATTGAATAACAGAAATAGAATCCGAGCCCATTTTTAGAATTTACGATGCCATCTTATGCTTTGATTAATGAATATAAATATTGAAATTATGAATTCCAAAAAGTCCACAATTTCATAATTGACTTGGTTTTAATCTGCAGGGCTGAACAGCACGGAACATATCGAGTGCAAGTCAGCTTTGGCACATCTTCTAGGTAAAATGTTTGTGGACAGTAAAGATTTCTAGTTATTTTGACTGAAAGTCCACTGATAGTAGATGGACCATCTTATATTGGAATCACCATGATGTAGGCTTCATAAAGTAGATATACGGAAGAGGCCCATCATGATGAGTTCCACTGAAATACATCCAGATTTAGTTGGTTCAAATCAAACGCAACCATTTGGAGACTCAAAATCCTTGCACCGGTGAAACATTTATATGAGCCACCGTGGACGTTCAAAATCTTACTGTTGGAGCCATATGGTGGGGTTACAAATCCCACTCATCATGTAATGTGATGCAAAGAACTCATAGGCCTTTATGTGGCTTCAAATGCATACAAAACTCGACAATTTTAGTAATAGCTTTTGAAAAAGAGCTCATGATACATCAACTTTTATGGCGGTCCTCACAAATGAACACGACACAATTATTTAGGAAGATTCAAGAGCCATGACAAAGTTACATAGACTTGTAAAGAATTAAAATATTCACTAAAAAGGCGTCATCACTCTCTTAAAGGTGAACCTGTAAAAAGAAAAGATCGTATACATTGCAAAAACAGTCTAAATTTTATAAGAGATAATAACCCAAAAAATCTTCCTAAACTAATGCCTATAAGAAAGCAAAGTATAAAGAAATAATACAAGTTTCATAGAGATTATGGTCATAACATAGATGAACGTAAAAATTCTAAGAGAGCTATTCAAAGAGGACAATTATGAATTTTTGTAAGTGATCAGCAGGTGCTCAATCACCTCATCATAAATAAATTTGTGAGGATTAAGAGAAGGAACGACGATCACTCCTGGCAAAGGTCCTATAATATTGGAGACAACAATACCTTAAACGTTGGGTTATAAATGTCATGCTAGTGTAGAAAATTGTAGTAAATATCACATTAAAAAAGTTGTGAAAGAGTTTTTTCACTCAGTCCAATCAATAGATGAGCAACTATCACATTTAAAGATGTTAAGAACGTAGGTTTACATAATCAACACGAGGATGCCATAGTCATCATAGATCAATAGCTTTGAAATTAAAAGAATTATGATGAAAATTAGAGTTTATTAGATATCTTTTTTTTATGATGCACTTTACGTCATGAGATTACCTACTAATCAATTAAAAGTCGTAACCTCACTGTTGATAGGATTTGCAGAAGTTCAAGTGAAATGAAAGGTCACGTTCTTAGTTATGATGGAAAGTCTACTAAAACAAGTTATACAAGGGCTAATTTAGAGGTTTGTCTAACACTTAGAAGATGTGATGTTTTCACAAATACCTTATATGTGTGTCATTGTTGTAAGTAGGCACGAGAATACCTTACAAGACACTGAATGAGATAGTTTATTCACAAAAAAGATTGTTACAACTAGACTTCCATCAATTCCACTTACAAATATATATAAATTACCAACACAACATTTTATGGAAGTTATATAGTAGTTAAGTCTAAACCAATACAAACCTTTAGACATGTTTATCCATAGGTTCTTCCTACGGATGTCCTTATAATAGAGGATTGGTACAAAAAGAAATTAGATTATCCTTTCCAACTGATTACCTAACATAACTAATAACCTTCAACTGAAATAACTACCATAACTGTCAAACTGCTACTAATCCATCTAGTAGCTAGGATAATCCTAGTTGTTACATAAGCCTTTTATGAAGTTCTTAAGTGATAATCTGAACTTTGGCTAAGTCAGATTATTGCTTGAATTCTCGAGCAAGTTGTCGCGCTTTCCATCCTGAAGCTTGCGCCCTATGTATGATCAACTTTGCTCAGCAAGTTGTGAGGAGTCGCTACCAAATTGATTCAAATTTTGCAATGGGACTTGCAAATCTCCCGTATCAAAAGGAGCCAAAGACCTTTGAGAAGGTTCTTAAGTTATATCTTTATCTTGTCCTCAATGCGTCAAAGAGAGGCATCTCTTTTCAAAATTGCATCAACTTCTTTTATTTTTCAGTGCACCAAGAATTCGATCGTTTCGTTCTTCTTATGTTGTCCTAACAATTGATGGTCAAGAATTTTACTTATTTCATCATCGAACTACTTTCACACCATTGCATGGGCTTGCTTTGCCTTGCTACATTCTGGTTTTTTGTTATCCTTGTAAAACTTATGCAAAAAACTTAAATGGAAAATAAGATGTGTTTTTAGTTTTTTGAGCAACTTTAAATGATAAGCGACATTCCTAACTTTCTTGATGACTTTGGAACCATCATATTTAGGTATCAATCCCTTATAAGCTGCCTTCCCACTTATCATTTTACAAAATTGGGGTGTCAGTTTCGATAAGACTTTGTCTCCCACTTATCATCTTGTATGGATTATTTATGCATTGTATAACAATGATTTTAATTTCGGATTGTTTATATTATCTTGTATGGATTATTTGGGTATTGTATGGCAATGATTTTAATGCTCAATTGAATCATTTTTTATGAAAACCCATAACTATAAAGTGAATGCAATACGTAATAGTCGTATTGAAGGTCATATATGGCAACTAACAGTATCAAATCATTAGGGATAACGTAGCATAAGTTAAATAGCCTGAGCTTGTGTGATTATTGCTTATATTGGTTTATTTTTCTCACTTATAAAGTGGTTGTTTGGATAAACTTAGAGAGCTTATTCTAGGTTTCTCGATAGTTAGGGTTAATTAACAAGCTCTTTTTAGTTAACTACACCTAAGGAAAAATCGGAATTAACAGAGCTTGTTGTTAATTCACGATCAATAGTCTTAAGAGAGGTGTAAAGATGATAATTCAATGGCATATGCAAAATTATACTTAAGTCGAGATTAAACCAAAGAACTAGATTTCAAATCATTTGTCAATTTTATCACATTACGACTGTTTAATTTGATTTATTTTTACATATCCAATTTTATGTCTTTTATAATTTGTATCGAACCAAACCCCCTTGTTTTACATATACGTAGAATTTAGGAAAGTAATTGGAATTAATCTCTGTGAGATCGGCCTAGACTTGCCACTGTTATAGTTGTGGGTTTAGTTAATTTGGTAGCGTTACAAAGCACAATCAATTTTGACCATTTATAGTAGAACTACTACCATTTACTTTGTCTTTTCCCTTGTTATAATGTTTCTATTTACGCTCACATCTTGGTTTGCCATTACCATTTTTTGCTTCTCTTTGTGTTTGAATTAGTTGGAAGTCCCTGTTGCTTCTTGATCTTTATTAAGATGTAAGTCCATCAAGTGATCAACCGTTGTAATTGCACTTGACAAATCTTGAACTCTTTGCCAATGAAGTTTAATTTGTGCCTTTGTTTGTAATTTAGCCAAGAAATTGAACATCTTATTTTCCTCTGACATATACCAAATGTCTAACATCAAAGAAGTGAAAGCTTTTCTATAGTTTTAAATTATACCCTCTTGTCATAACTTTCATAAAGCTTCACGAGCAACATATGATGTATTGCAGGGAAGGAATTGCTCCTTCAATTTATAAACCAACACTTCCCAAGTGTCTATCTGTTGCTTTTCTACATTCAATTCATCATCAATTATGGTTCTCCACAAGAGTTTTGTGTCCCTGAGTAAGCACTTGCTTTTGAGTATGACTTTGTCTATTTTGGGAACTTTAACAATTTCAAAGTATTGTTACATATCCTATAGGAAGCTCTCCAAGGCCTTGGCTTCTCGTGTGGCAAAAAACTGTTTTGGTTTTAGGGCTTTCGAAACTTGACCAATTTGCACCACCCACTAGAACAACTTGGTTCTTTAGTAATGTTAATGCATCTTTCAGTACACTACTCTTTAATACACTAACTTAATGATTTGCCTGACTCAAAATTTCCTCAAGTCGCCTTTAGATCCTTTCCATGAAATCCTTAACCTAATCTAACCAAACATTGATTTGCATTGTTTCATCTTTTGAAATTGGACATAACCCATATTCGATACGAGCCAACCCTTCTCGAATAGCATTCATGTTCTGTCCACCCACCATTGTATGTCCAAATTCCTTCTAGAATTTTCTTTGATACTAGTTATGATAGAGGAAAATTTAGAGGTTTGTCTAACTTTTGAATCCCATTGTAGAATTTTCAAACATCTGAAACGCGTGACATTTTCATAAAATACTTATATGTGTGTCATTTTTGTAAGTAGGGA
This sequence comes from Erythroxylum carthagenense, assembly GCA_026413575.1. NCBI lineage: Eukaryota > Viridiplantae > Streptophyta > Magnoliopsida > Malpighiales > Erythroxylaceae > Erythroxylum > Erythroxylum carthagenense. The sequence goes on from JANZLD010000001.1 coordinate 3,368,807, forward strand.
TGAGAATAAGTTTTAGAACATTGAATAAGATAGTTTATTCACATGGAAGATTGATATAACTTAAGGTTAGACTTTCATCATTCCCATATACATATATTACATATGTATAAATAACCAACATGTCAATTTATGGAAGTTACATAACAGCTATAGCTAAACTAATACAACCCCTCTGACATGCATATCCACATATTCTCCTTACAATAGAGGATTGGTTTAAGTAGCAGTTGGATTACCCTTCCAACTGATTACCTAACATAACTAATAACTGCCAACTGAATTAACTACTATAACTATCAAACTACCCATAGTCCATCTAGTAGTTAGGATAACCCTAGTTGTTCTATAATTTTTGTATTATGTTCCCAATTGATAATATGAACTTTGGGTAAGTCAAATTATTGCTTAAAGTCTTTAACAAACTGTGCTTATTGCCATCCACAAGTTATCTCACTTTCCTTATTAAAGCATGCCCTCTATGCTTGATCAACTTTGTTCAGCAAGTTGTAAAGAGCCGCTTGCTACCAAATTGGTCTGAATCATGCAATAGGACTTATAATTGAATTCCATGTAATAGATACACTTACAACCTATAATGATATATTTGCCATAGCTTTTTTTTTGTCGATAATAGCAATTTTACCACTTTACTAATTGATGATGAAATTTCTTATTCAAATTAGGGATGGACAAAGTTTTAAAAGATGTCATATCTTACGATAGTGCGATATTGTATCATTGGTAGATAGGAAAATGCCTCAACAAATGAACATTCAGAGATATTAATGAGAGACCTAAATCAATTGGTAAATGAGAAGCAATTGAGATTAAATCGAAAGTGCTAAAGACAAATTAAATCCAAGCCAACTAGATTAAAATTGTAATAGACTTCCATCTAATGGTAACATGCAATTATTCGAATCTCATCATCAAATTAAGGCTTATATTTTTTTTAAACTGACAAAAATCAATATAAATAATTTAATGAAACAATCCTCTCTCTATTTAGGAATTATTATAAATCTAAATGTACAAATTCACATTTAAAATCCACATAGTTCCTTATACTTTCGCTATGTGTTCTAACTCCTAAAAATAAACTAAACCAAATAATAAATATCAACTAAGTAAACTTTATAATAAAATAGATATAAAGGTACATTCCTTATATTTTTTATGCCAAAAAAATTCACATATACCTATATAATGTAATTGATTTTTTCACAATAATTGTTAAGGATAGTTATTAATTATGTACCTCACAAAATTTATAAAAATAATCATATTAAATATATCATACAATAGTGGCAAACCTAACATCTAAAATACCTTCTAACTACCTCAATCCAACACTAACTAATTTACCCCATCCAACAAATTTGTAACTTCTTGGATCTAATATTAGATAATGTACCTAATGAAATGGTACTTGCCCTATCTTGGCCTTGAATAATTCACCTCATACAATATATCATACCTGCCCTAATATGACACTAATGAGTTGTGTCCACATCTAATACCTAAGTGATCAATGGTCTCTCGTTGGAGCCCAAAAACATAGTTGATATACACTTTAATAACTACATGTTAATAGTCACACAATTTCACACTATAAGACATGCCGAAGTCTCTCAAACCCATCAATTTAACATTCTGAATCTATCATAATTATGATAAATGCTTATATGACTATAATTAAATACTCATATTTGATGTATTTTACTTGATATTTTGTAATTTTGTGGTATTTTTTATAGTTATTGCTCTCCAAGTACATTTGTATGTTATAATTGCTTTCGTTGACCAAAAGGAGAAGAACTCGGATGAAAATACAGTAGAAAATGAAGTTTTCAAGCAATTTAGAGATACATAACTGTGTGTGTACTGCTTATGTAAAATTGCGAATTTTGAAGTTTTTGAATATACACGGCCTCTTACCTGCCCGTGCATCAGATTGTGTATTTTCTAAAAACCCTAAATTTTACTATAAAAAGATGTAAATGAAAGCAAACTAAAGAGAGACAACTTTTTCAACAAATTTCAAATATGAAACATCTAGAGAAGTGACGATTTTGATTCCAAGATAAGGAGAAGATTTTCATCACTCGGACACCAATATCTGATATTAATTTTTCTAAGTAATTTCCTTGATGTGTTCATTATTATTCCCATTTTTAGTTTATTTGTTTTAATTTTATTTAAATTAAAAACTAAACATCTAATTTGTGGGCTAGATAATAGGAGAAGGTTAACTACTAATATTTACTGTCTTTGTGGAATTGACCCGTACTTGCCTATGCTAGCTATAATTATGTTGTGCATTTGTGGTTAATTTAACTATTGGTATAAAATAATCAATCAAATTCTTACTTAGAATTTTTATAATCCTAACCTAATTTCAATCAATATGAGCATAATTATTATTCACAATAGCAGGTTTAAAACACAAATATAACAAAACAATTAACCTAAAAACCTAATTGAGATATATTATTATCTTTTGTACAAAAGCTATCTTAATTACCTTTGTTTGTATTTCAAAATTGTGCAAACCTTATTTTAATCTTTTTTCTAAAATAACCCTATTTAAATCTTGTGAATGCCAATGAAAACACTATTTTTTTCTATGGTTTATTTCTCATAAAAATAATGATTATTGTCATTAAAATATGATCGTAAAAAACAATTTGCGAACATATGGTCGATTAGTATGAGACACTAGTCGACCACCATTTTTTAATGCCTGTCACTACTAGTATAGTACGTCAGTCAACTAATAAACCTTAATCATCTTAAGTATTTTCTTATTAATTATAAATAATTATTATATCTTTTCATTAAATTTATCTTTTTTCCGTAATTGTTATTACCATAATTAATCCATCATAAGCCTTAAAACACCCAATATCAATTCATATCTCAATTGAAAACATCAGAAAATATTCCTAAGTTGTTAATTTTTTAAAATAGTAAACATCATAATCTCAAATAAATTTTGGTCTCAAAAGAAAGTGGAAGAACTTTTTAAGGAAAATATAAATGTTTTTAATAGTTTCCAACAAATATGATGAGAATTAACATATAAATATAAAGTATAGACAAAATGTTCTGTCAAAAAAAACAACACTTTTAACAGTTAAAATAGACACAATACTGAATTAGATTTAGCATACAATCAAAACTTATTCAAATTATTTAAAATAATGTTAATTTGATTCCAAATGTATTAAATTTAAGATTAAATTAACGTTTTATTAAAATATAATTAATTAAATTATTATTAATAATTAATTACATTATAATTAAAATTAAAATTAAAATATAATTTTTATTAATTAAAATATTATAATTAATTTGAAAATGGCATATTGTAACTTTAAATCAAGTCGAGTTAAATTTGCATCTCTATAAGTTGAAGTTCTAGTAGTCGCTGTTCTTGTTATATGCCTATCTGTTTCATGAACATTACCACAACTAATTTAAGCTGATCTGTTGGAAGCTTATTACTACCGTTTCATCGAAGGCTTACTGGTCAGGTAGTCAATTTTATTTACAGGTAGACCAAGATGATGCCACGTTTCAATTCTTGTGTTGGTCCTCGAGGGCCTAGAACGGTACAAAGTCATTTCTGGAGTCACAATTAGAAACAGATGATGCCCTTATGCTCTGACGAATGTACATAAATACTGGGACAGCGAATCTCGAGGTAAATTACAACCCTTACATTCTTGGGCACACAAAATCTGAAATACCCTAGTTGCCTTGCTCGTCTAAAATTTGGCTTTGCAAGCCTGGAAATCTATGCCTGAGACTTGTACGTTGGTCTAGCTGAAATCAACAGCAAAAGAAGAAAAGAAGGCTAGAAAGACACGCATTGCTGTCTTCTTTTTTAGTTCTCGATTCATGAGTGTCCTATGGTAGTGAGACCAAGCAAATCGGATGGGACTTGCAAGCAAAAACGTGGAATGACACGCAGTGCTCTCTTCTTTTTATTTCTCAATTCATGAGTGTCCTGCGGTAGTGAGACCAAGCAAATCGGACGGGACTTCAAGGAACGCAACGCAAACTCGTAAAAGTCACTACTTGATCTTGAAAGCTTCTTTTTCATCTGAACTTAGATGGTAAGTGAAGTTGATTTAAAGTCGGGCTAAAAAAGAAAAAGAGAGATTAGGAATTCCTTCTGATTGTTTGTGGTTGCTAATAAAAGGAGTTCCATATTCGTTTTTCTTTTTGTAAAGCATACCAGTAAGTTGACGCATGATAATCATTGTCCATGTAGAAGCCAGTGATTTGATTTACCAAGAAACGTGAAGCTAACAACTGGAGATTATATATAACTAAATGTTTTCTTCTTTGCTTTACTTAATTTCGCAAATTACGTTTTGTTTGATTTGATCCTGTCGAGTAGATTCGTCAATTGTATCACAAAGTTGTAATATCTAAACATCCCAAAGGACAATGGAGTAGGTTTTTGGACAAAACCTAACAACTCCAAAGTAATTGCGTAGGGTAGTCAGAAGTGACATTAGATGAAACGTGCACGCACCTCATCGTAAAGAAAAGGGTCTCGTCTCATTGTCGGTAAACAATCAACCAAGCACATTAAGACATCAGAGAGAAATCCTTGTGAGATTTGGTATCTATGAGCTGACCAACTTCTAGAAACCTGCTGTTTCAGGTATTTATGTGACTATTTCGCTGTTAAGTTGGTATGACAGTCAACTATGTAAAGAAGCATGACATGCTGATATAATGGAACAGTTTCATCGTATAATAACTATTGTGTTTCATCGTCTCATGGCCAATACATAGCTAATAAATGAATGGCTCCAAGTGGAGGCATAGCTAACAGGAAATGCCCGGCGTGGAGAACTTAGCCCAAGCTTTGACATGGGTATCTATTAAAATCGACCACATGTTTGATTAATCAGGCCTAATTGTACACAAATTGTCTGAAGAAGGCCGCCCAGATTTAGCTATAGGCCACCAATTCCAAATCCATGAAGGACAGCTCTACCTTCGAACTTTTTCATACGTTAGTGTCTTGAGAAGAAACAATCTCTTTGTTATACTGAGGATTTCAATCTTAAGCAGAAGTGCCAACAGTATGGAAAAGCAAGAAAAGGACCCTTTTGTAAATAAATCAATGGAGGAAAGGGTGGAATGGTTTATTTTACCATTTAGCAGTTGCAGGAGCAGCGATCGTCTTTAAAACGGTGAAACATATGTTTCTTCCTTGCCATAATCTCTATATTTATGGATACCGGATAATGTTTTTTTCAAATTCATTGTGAGATTTCAAGTGTCAGGATCCTATATCAGAAAGAAGTAGAGAATCAAAAGTTCTATAAATATATAAAAAGGATTACTGATAAAATTTTTAATTAATAATTTCTGAATGTATAATTCTTAATAGTTTAAACTTTAAGTTCAAGTTGATAAATTGGTTTGGATTTCCAAACATTATAAATAATATCAAAGTAAAACCTTCACTAATATGATGTTCGGTCAGAACAATGAAGGTTGTAAAATTTATTAGTGGTAGGATCGATCTTACATTAACAAAAGAGAAAAGATCCTAATTTATTTATTAGGTAATTTATAACAATATCAAAAGTTCAAGAAGAGGAGACTGTGAGATCTTATTGTGAAATGGGTATCACAATTGTGATTAAAAAACTTAACTGGTTCGGTTAGTTTAATTGTAAAGACGTTAAGCCGGTCAATTTTTTGGTTCGGTTTTTATTTTTCTAGTTCAATTTACTTTAATAACCCTTGTTTAAAATTAATCAATTTATTGATTAATTTTTCGATTCTTATAAACTAATCAAATTTTATAAATTAAAATAAACTAACAAATTTTTATTTTAAAGTCTCCATTTTCAATTAAATTTTAAGTTAAAGATAATCGCCTTCAATTATATTTTAAATTCTTCAATTTTATTCAATTTTTAACTAATTTTGTGACGATTTAATACCGATTGAACCTTTTAAACCTTAAACATTTCATTACTAATTTAATTTTCAGTCTAATTTGTAAAACATTGATCACAAACTCATACTAATTAGTAAAAAAATTCATAAATTTATAAAAATACTATTAATCAATTTTAAATTTATAATTATCCTAATCTCAAATTAGAATTGTTATTAAACCAATTTAAACTTAAGGCAGTACACTGATGGCAATCTCAACATATTCCAAATTTCTTAACGACCATAATGGGAACATTTTTGTTCTCAAACCAAATGCAATAGTAACCTCTCATTATGATAATTAAGGACTAGGGACAAGCTAACGCTTGTTAATATTCCCTCCAAAGACCGCTCCTTGTTTAATGACCCCCAAGAAATTCACTGCCATCTCTTCTTTCAATGTGGTTACACTACTTTGATAAACAATGGTTACTCTCTGCAATACTAAATGGAATGAAACCTCATTGGAGAACACAAATCAATGATTCTCCCATATCAATGGGTCAGAACAAGCTTTGACATTAAAGGTTTAGCCTCAACCATCTCAAAACTAAACCTCAATTTTGTTATCTATTGTATTTGGAAATTAAAAAAATGATAAAACCTTAATGGATATTCATAGAACCAAAGTTGAACTCCTCATTGTTGTGGTTAATTAGATCCATCCAACTTTCATAGACAAGGGCCATTGATGACACTTTAGACAATGCTCTTAAATCCAATTGGAACCTCTAGCTTGTAGGAACTATCTCTTTGTAAGATTCCTCTTGCTCTACTAAGGTTTTAATGGACTGATTCATCTTGATGTAATCGATCTCTTATAATAGTTCTTCCTGTTATAGCTCAATTTCATCCTACTGTAACTTGGCTCCTTTTGTTTTTGTTTCTACCATGTATATTTTGTATCCTAAACTTTTATTTTGAGTTATCTCTTATCTTGTAAATTCAATTATTATTTACAAAAAACCCCTTCTTATAGTCTTCATAATAAGAATTCTCTTTCCGTTCTTCAATGTCAAATGACACAAGCTTAGTGTTGGCCACATCCTTACAATATCAAGCTCCTAGGCATCCCTCCCAGTCCTGGCATAAACCCACAATTACCATTCCTTAGGTCTAAGTTATATCCATAAAAGTATATTCGAGTTGTTTTCTCTTTCCTTATCTTTGGAATAATAATATAAATGTTGGATATCTTCAATTAAAGTGAACATGATAACTTCATTCCTTCTGTATGAAATTTGACTTGGAAATTGACTCTAGCATCAAATATCTAGCCCATATCTATGCTAGAACAACCTTGATACTATTTTGAAGGAATGCTTAAGCTATTGGACACGGAGATACAACAATCTACAATCAAGTAAAAGCAAAAGTTGAGAAATACTACAAATATACATATACAACATGATTTACAAGAATTAAACAAAGCACTCTAAGCACAAGAAGAGATCATTGTAATGGCTTGACAAATGACAAGAAGAAGAAGGAAAAATAAATTTGTTCATCATTACTTTCTAAAAAATGTACTAATTATAATGTATAATAAGAGAAGAAATCACAATAATTAATCCTACAACTAAAAATATGAGTCTAACAATATATTTACAGTTATATAATCCTAACAATTATGGAGAAAAATCTCAACATCCCCCTCAAGTTGGTGCATAGACACCATGCATGCCTAACATGCTAAGAAATTTTGAGAACACATGATTTGAAATTGCTTAGGTAAGAATGTCAGCCAATTGATTCTCATAACGACTTTTGGTATGCTTCAATATCTTCAGGATCCTTTATGAAAAATTT
>JANZLD010000001.1:3423164-3434624 GCA_026413575.1 Erythroxylum carthagenense
CGCCACCCTCGCGGGTCACGGACTCGGATATCTCCGTGGATATCGGGTTCGGGTCTCGTCGGGTGTGGGGTGCTACATATTTAATACCTTATTCGTTTTAATTCTTGCATTTATCTGAGGTACCCATAAGAGGTGAAATTTTCTTTTTTACCTATCTATATCCCGATGAGCTGAAACCAAAGCTCTTATTTTTTATTGAATACTAGCTTGAGTAAATTTGAAATGAGCTCTGCGAAAGCTTGAGATGTACTAAACAATTATTATTGTTAATAGATTATTTATAATTAATATTTATGTGATTTTATTTATTAATAGTGAAAATAATTAATCATTAGTAATTTAAAAAACAAATTAAATAAAAATTATTCATATAACTTATTATTGCATAATATGTCAAAATTCAATTAAAGGACTCGGTGAAAAATTTAATAAAAATGAGGTTTAGGAGAATTTTAAGTAATAATAAGAGATTTCTACAAAATTTTAAGTAATAATAAGAGATCACTTTTACGGCTTATAATAGAAAAATACAATATAGTTATGTTTTAAATGTATATTAAATACAAATTGAATATTAAGAGTAAATTAACATAATGAATCTCGTTGATAAGACCTGAATAATGAGCCTAACGTCTAAGTCTATGAGAAATCCTAAGATTTAGATATTAGATTCTCTGTTCCCATTAACCAGTTCCAACTTTGTATCAGTTAATCTCATCCACAAATTTATATGGAACTCATATAAATAGGTGGACAAAATTAACTGACACGGGATTGGAACATCATTATGGGAACAGAGGATTTTGTGTGGAGTTTCAAACCCAAACATCTAACACTAAGGATGCTTTAAAATTCTTGGCTGACTAGTTGAATCACTACTAATCCTAAAGCACTACTAATTAACTTTCTCAAACGGGTGAAAATTATTAACTAGTAACATCTTATGGCTAGGGTTATTCCTAATGTTTTATAGGCTCTAAGAAAAGTAAAAAGAAAGACTCTAATAAATCAAAAATATTTTAAAAGTATATAAAACGTTTATAAATTCAAATACTCAACAAAATACTAAATGATCATAACATCAGCTAATAATATCTTGCAAATGTCAGCAGTAATAAAATTACTAAAAATAGTAGCAGTAATAACAAAATAGCAGTAGCAACAATTGAACAGAAATATCATATTGCAAAACATCAAGAGAATTGCACTAATAAATATATAAATGATCATGACTTATGAAAAACAATTTCTTCATATATTTTTAAATGTAAAATCATTAATAATATTATCAAAATCAATATTGTCTAACATATCATTCTCGATACATAAAATATATAGCTAAATAATTCAACCTTTCTTATGACATTGATGACTTCAAGTAGGTTTTCAATAATTTTAACTTTGAAAATTTTCTCTCAATTAATGCTACTGTCACAAAATGGTCAATAGATTTTGATAAACAATTGAAACATTTTGATAAAAATCTACAACTTTAACAAAATTTAAAATTTGAACTGATAACATTAACTCATTTGACAAAGTCATTTGCAACACTTTTAATTTAGAAAAAATAATCTAAATCCACATCCGACACATTATCATACGAAAAAAAATTATTGCAAAATTAGTGCAACATTCTCTTAATTCATTATCTCCTTTAATCTCAATTTCTTTGAATCAAATAAGAATCTAAAACTATTTTCAAATGTCGTTAATTGTTCAAATATATTCTTCAAGAAAGCAATTGCTATATCCTTAACAACTAGAAAGTAATTAACATTGAAAGAATCTTTAGCTAATTGTATTTCTCCATCTTGATTATTTTCATCAATTATTTTTTTCCTAATAATACAATATCTAGTTGGAAGTGTAGACTCTACATTCATCTCATGTGTAAGACTTTTGGCAATATTCATATTAGAGGCAAACCTTTCGTCTCTATATTTCTCAAAAAATACCATCACACCTTCTAATTGCTTTATCGTAGCATCAATGCACTAGATTTGTATTGAGACTTTTACTTACCATGTTAATAGCAAATAAAATATTATACCAAATAACCATGCCAAGTAAAAATTCAAAACTCTAAAGTACATTAACCAAACTTTTCGTTTCACTATTTAACTTGGCATCATTACAAGATCTAGATAATTCCATCAAAACCAATCTTGTTTCAAGAGCTTGAAATCTAATAGATTTAACATTTTTTATGCGACTCTCCCAATGAGTATTAAACAATGATTTCATGGTTAAACTCAAAATATTTTCAAGTAAAATCTTTCACTTTTTAGGAGAACTTGAAAATAATGCATATATGCGTTGCACAACTTCAAAACATGAAATAGTTTTAACACAAGAATTTGGCATATCACTAAGACTAAGATTAAGAGTATGACAAGCATAAGACATATATAATGCTCTCGAATTTATTTTAAGTAATTGCTTTTGAATCCCTTGATGTTTTTCCTTCATATTATAACCATTTTCATGACAATGACTCCTCATATTATGGGTATTAAGATCAAGAGACTTAAAGGCATTCAATAATTCATTAAAAAGCTTCAATCCAAATGTGTCATATACCTTTAAGAACTTTAAAAAGCACTCCTCTATTTATTTTTCTATTTGACATATTCACATATTGTACTAATAAACTCATTTGTTCTTGATGACTTAAATCTGGGATACAATCAAGAATAATAGAAAATTATTTTGCCTCTTTAATGATCCTTATTATAGAACTTATAACACTATGGGCTAACATATAAATCAACTCATTTTGAATTTTGTAACCAAGATAATGATGATAAATTTCATGATTTTGAATGTGTCTAACAAGATCTTGTATTATTACATCAAAATCAGCAGTCATCTCAATCAATCCCAAAAAATTACCATCACTATCTTGGTAAAGTTTTTCATTGGATCATCGAAAAGCCAAATTATATTTAGCAAGATATTTCACAATAAAAACTATTCTTATCAAAACTTGTCTCTAGTGTTCTTTCTCCTTTACAACGTCTTGTTGTAAATCTTTATCAATTGTTTGATTTTTGTTCAATCTTACTCTTAATTCATTCCAACTTCTCATGTTAGTCATATGCTCAACACTATTCTCTTGTTCTTTGAATCTCTCACTAAGATGTTTCCAATCTCTAAATCCATCATTTCCTAATGTACTTTGTTTGCTATTATATTTGAACAATTTATAACAAATACAATATACTTTATCTATATGTTTAGAGCAAACCAACCATTTTCCATCTCTAATCTCTCCATTACCCGATTTTTTAGAATAATAAGAATATGAAAAATGTTGAGAGATATTGTCTAAAGGAACACAAGATTCGATTCTTTTACAAACCCTTTTTCAACTAAAATGTAATTACTTTATTATCAAGATTATCCCAATTTCTAGAATCATAAATATCCAATATATGGATTAGTTGCTCATCTACCCTTAAGTTTTCTAAAGTGGATACTTTTAGTACATGATCATGCTCAATCAAATTATTAATATCTTTATGAATATGAATCTCATCACTTAATTTTTTTATGTTGTTTAAAATTACCTTTACCTAATTCCTTAGGATTCTCACTAGTGGAGCTTGCTTTTTTTTAATAAATTTATTAGTTGCTCATTTTTGGGATTCTTTTAACTATTCTACTTGTTTTCTTCTTCTTCTTCTTTTTTTCCTTTTTTTATTTCCAGATAAATGATTTTTAGGCAACACAAAATAAATTAATTATAACATAATTGGACTATAAAAAGAACAAAAACACTTGTATAGAATTGGAAGAAATATACAGGTACAACAGAACACCAATAGCTTGACAATATATCGCAAAGATATATTAATGATATTATATTTGTGACAGAGGAAAAAAGAAATAAAGAGTAAAATTTAATATCCTATATTAAAATGAAAAAACAAAGAGCAAACTTTTATGATAAAAAAACACTAATTTCTAAAATACAAGAAATTAACATATTTAGGAGAAAATAGAGTAAATTATATTTAAAATAATGAATTATTAATAAAATGTTCAAACTCTTAAGTCATTATAAAATTAGTCTGAAGTTAATATTATTTTCGTAATTTATTATATAAATATAACTTTTTAACAAGTAAGCATTTGTGTAAAAATAAATATTACACATCATTAATCTGTAATTCATAATTTAATTTAAATTATAATTTACAACTTAATTCTTTCGGCAAGAGCTAAACGCATTATGGGCATTCTTAATCCCAAAAGAACATTGGAATTATGAAACAGATAACAGAAAGAAGGAAAAAAAATTAAGTGGTCTCTTGCATATGGTGTATGAAACAGCATTGAATTAAAGTGAACCAAACATGTACCAACACTTTCGTGTGGATGTTTTGTAATTGAATATTAAAAAGTATATGCTAAGTTATTATTAAGGAAAGGTATCACAAAATCATATAATAAGAATTCATAAGTATCCTATTACACAAATAGTTGCACTTAGAATTATATGTTAAAACATAACTATTTGTTACATATTATGATTTGTTTCATCAATGTCAATTAGGCAAGAAGGGAACAAGAAGCAATGATCAATTTTCACTCCAAGATCATTGTGTACACAAATATAAATAATTGATCATTTCTATGTACATGGAAAAACATGATAGTGAAACATGATTCCAATTAACATGCTTATTTTTCTAATCCTACCAGGAGGTATCCACAGGCGGACCCAGTAATTAATTCCCCTTCGTTGCATGATGCATCTCCTGCTAGAGGGCCACAGCTGGCCTAAGGATTCGCTGCATGCCTAAGGCGGGGATCAAACCCCCAATCACTTGGTTAAGCGGCAAAGGTATACGCTATCTACGTCAACTCACTGGGATCTGACATGCTTATACCTTAGAAGATAAGTTTCATATTCTCCGATTGAAAATATCAATCGATGGAAAACTGTGTTAAAAGAAGAAAGTGTAGAAGAGCAATGAGCATTTTGGAGGTATAATAAAGGGAAAAGCAAAATAAGAAAGACTCTGAACTAAAGAAGCAAAATTGTCTGATAAAACAAATGGAGTTGAAACTTAATGGATTGGGAAGCACATAAGATATAGAAAGCTGTCTCGAGCAACAACTTAGCCTCGTGGCCAGTCCTTTCCTTCTAATATTATAAGTCTTGGATACAAATTCTAGTTTAAGATGTCAGAAAGTTAAATTACATTGAAACCAAAGAAACTTGAGAATGATATTACATTTTATATTGTGGATCATAACTAATTACATCTATATTATTAGCAATTGTAACACCTTGTCTAACTGTTGTTGAAACAGTATGTTCAGTAAACCAGAATCAAGTATCTGGTTACATAGAAAGAGCAAGTTTTTGTCATTCAAGTAACAGCTACCCACCTAATTGTTCTAATCAACTAACTGTAATTGCATTTTTAAGAAATTAACATCGATCTTCAATTCCCATTCTCTGACATTTACGGCTCTAAATAGCAGCAAAAACACAACTTGCTTTGCTTTTAATTTAATCATTTACAGGGACTCGGACCAAGCTTTAACGGCGAGGAAGAGAAGTGGCAACCGAGCTTAGCTCATTGGAACCATGCATTGACTTTACAGCTTGCCGATGAAAGTGAAAGTAAAAGTCCATTTACAACAAAAAGATTGGACAAGAAACATTCCTTTACGTCACCCCTACTTCTGACTTGGAAATGTCATTCCTTCCTGAAAAGGCTCTGCAAGCAGGATCTGATATTCAACTTGAGATATGTTGCAAGAACACAGATGCCTTCGCTTGCAATCATGAAGATGACAAAGGTAGGACTTTTACTGATGACAACCATGCCTTAAAGGCATGACTTAAATCACTGTAAGAACAAAGACTTGACCAAAACATATGTTTAACTTTGTTAACTATTAGTTAAGTGACAACTACAAAATGTTACACAATAACCTTCATGTTGTAGCAATCCCAATCATGACAGGAAAGCTCAAAGAGACTTTGCTGGAATGAAGTCCATGGTCGCAGGACTTTGGATTCCAGTAACAGCTAAAGAGGCCACCTGAATAGTCATTGCCTTCTTGGCGCCATCACAACAACTAAAGGACCAATTTCCATACAGAATAGAGGCATGTTCACCAGAGTTCAGTTTACAATTTTTCAACTCGATACGAATAAGCATTCTGTCTGAGTTTTCCCTATCAGGTTCGAGTTGCTTGATGATTTCTAAATTCTCTAAAGGGTGACAAAGATCCTGGAGGAAAACAAGAATGCATAGAGTAAAGATTGCAAACAAGGTGGATAAGGTCTTATGAGCGCCCAACATCCAAAACAATCTTTATTGGAGACATAAATAGGTGATCTGCTTCATGAACCTCGGTTTGGAGAGCTAAAGGTACTTCTTATATTTCGAAGTATAGTCCACATAAAAGTGGATATAACGAAGAGGAAAATACCAGTTATGACTGCATACTTTAGACCAAGATTGACCAGTAAGTTAACTAGGAGTCCAGCTAACACAACACCGACAAAATTTGCAGATACTGCTGACCAAAATGGCATATCAAGAACAGAAGCTATGAAGGCTCCAGTCCAAGCTCCTGTTCCAGGAAAAGGTACAGCCACAAAGAGCATCAAACCAAGCCACTGAAACTCTTCCACAGGGCCAGCCTTCTCTTTGGCCCTTTTGAATAGCATGTCGAGAAACCTAGATGCTGCCTGGTTGTTTCCAGCAAGGAAAGAAGCAAATTTCTTTAAGTAAAGAACAATGAAGGGCACGGGAACCATGTTCCTGCAATCAAAGACCCCCAATTTGTCAATCTCAGCGTGATTGGTTTCTTCTTAATTCTCAGAGAACAACACCCATTAAAATTTAACCATACCACACAAACACCAGGTACAACACCATCAAGAACCATGAGCTATACATGACTTACCGTAAACTGTGAAGCTTGAAGGACAACTACCACTCCTAAGTTTTCATCAAGCAAACTCAATATACCAGATATAGAAAATGATCAGAAAGTGTACTAATGAAAGTTAAGCTGCTTCAGTCAATACCAGAATTCAATCAATTGGTTAAATGCAATTATTCAACAAAGAAAAGACTGAGCTAATAAAGGCAACGAGGCATCCATATCCTTGAAACGCCAACGATAAACTGATAATTGAATAAAACTGATAATTGAATAAAAGTAAAAGAACTGACCCAAGAATAGCTACTATAGTTAAAGTTATAGGCTTAAGTTGCATCCAGTATCCAACAGGGATAGCCCCACGGAGCTCAATCACGGGAAGTGTAGCCAAAGCAAAAACCACAGCTTCATCAGGCAAGCCAAAACTTCTAAGAGCATTGGCAATTCTTAACCCAAAGCTAGACGCTTTAATGGAATCAATAGCAGCATTAGCATCCCCTGAAGCAAGAAACCAAGCAAGAGAGAGTGAAGTCCAAAACACAACCCAAAGGAGAAACTTGGCTGGTTTTTCCTCAAAAGAAGGCAAAATCTCTTCCTCTTCAGTTGTACCAGAAAACCCAAGTCGAGAAACAGCTCTAGTTTCAGTTAATGGGCGAGATAAGGATAACAAGCGGCTAGAATTCTTAACAGCTTGAAATGTCCAGAAAGGCTGTGACTTTCTGCGATGGTGTTTGATAACAGTAAAGGAAATCCCACAGTTAACTTGACTGGGGAAAGTCTGGAGATGGGATCTTTTTAAAGAGAGAGAATATGATAATGGTGACACGGAGGCGGCCATGGAAGAGGGTTTTGACAGTCAAGCAAAGTTCTACTCTGCTTGAGTTCAGAGGTTTAAGGGCGGGGGAAGGTGAAGAATTTCGGAGTTCTGTTAGCGGCTTTAAAGCCCAACCAAATACCGAGAAATGGAAACTTATTCGCTACAAGCCTATAACACGGAGCTCTGTTAGGTAACTAGACACAATAAAGTTAAAAGTGTTGGTCTTTCGCCCAAAAAACGACGCTGGAAGAGACAACGATGACCGGCGTTAAGAAACGAGGAGTGAGGAGGATTTACCAAAGCTCTCTGTTTGTTTGAGGACTTCGTGAATCTCCAAAAGCAAATTCCGTGAAGCGGCAACTAGTGCAGTGAAATAATGAATATAAAAAGAATCTCGAGTTAAAAGACATGATGTTCTTCTTCTTCTTGTTGACAAGCCAATCAATGACCAACAACTTTTGGAGGCACCCAATTTGAGGTTTAGATACCTTAACTTGTGTGATTTTGTTATAAAGGTGGACACGGTTTCGATCCTCTCATCTTAATTGACAACTTTAGAAAAGCAAAATTTTCGTTTGGATGTTGTTCTTCGACGCCTTGCACACTTGCTCTAATCTCTTAAGAAGACGAAATGTAGATTCTTCATGCGAGTGTGCCTCCTGTCTAACGGAGATGGAGGACTCATTTCATTGTGTTTAGCAATGTGAAATGGCAAGACATTAACTGCTTTGCATCACATCTGGTGCTTCATGTTGATCAGAAATCATACCAGTTATACGAGGGAGTGGCTACTCTTAATGTTAATGATTTGGTTGTCGCGTGTAAGCTCATTTTTGCTAAATTGTGCAATGGTAGATTTGTTGGTTTAGTGCACTTCTTTCGTAAGTTATTAAGCTAGATCTTTGAGCACGTTATTTTAAAGTTAAAGATAGGGCTGAGCATTATTCGGGTAAAAAATTTTCAAATTTCGGGTAATTCGGATAATTTTCGGGCTGGGATCGGGTAATTTCAAAAAGCTTCGGGCCGGCTCAATTATCCGAATTAAGTTATAAAAATACAAAATTTTGGGTTTTTTTTTAAAAATAATCAAAAAAAACAACTTCGGGTACTTCGGGTAAAGTCGAACAAAATTTCGGGTAATTCGGGTCGGATAAGCTCGAGTAAGAAAAAGTTCAGGTTCGGGCCGGGTAAGATAAAATTTTTTTTGGGTAATTCGGACCGGGCTCGAATAGTGAAATTTCGGCCCGAATTATCCGAATGCTCACCCCTAATTAAAGGGGTCAAATTAGACGTGCACTTTTTCAATGAAATTCTATTTAAATCCTTTAGTTTCAACTTGTTTAAAAAGAACCCTAAGATTTATATAATGTTAAAAAATAATCCTATCATTTTGAAAGCGTTCAATAAAAATCCTAATTTAATATTTGTGTCAACATTCCGTTACAAAAAGATATATTTGACATATTATGTTATTTTTTATGTAAGTACTATTCCACATGTACATCCTACGTCACAAGAGAACCAAAATCCTAATTTTTCTCTATGCCTAATTCTAGACGACAACGTTTAATTTAATGCCAAACATCATCTTTTGGGATTAAACCTGCTAACATATATTATACTTTTATTTAGTTTTGACATTTTAATCGGACATATAAAATCTTAATTATAGTAGAATTCAAAAAGAAGTGGTTGTCACACTTGTATTTGTGAAAGAATTCTACACTATAATGAAGTTCATTATCATGCTGCTAATTGAAGTATTGTACTACTGGATATGTTGGTAATTGGATGGTGTTAATGTTGGATTGTGAGGATATTGCGGATAGAAGAAAACAGAAGGAAGTGGTTGTTGCATTTTTGTAATTGGGACACTGTTGTTGTGTGGTTGAAGTAGACTCTTCTTGCTTGAGTGTGTCTGTGTTATGCACGTCTCCTATCAATAGCTGAAGTGAATCTCTTACATGGTTTGAACAAGCTGCAGTTGTGTGCGTTAGTTATTCATTGAAGAAACACTGTGGCATGGTGCATGTCTTGAAAGAAAGCTAAATAACGCGTGTTCAGTAGGACATGCTACGGTGAAGAGAGTGTTAGCTACGGTGCAATGGGTTAGTGGATCAGCGTGTTATTTTTCCGGACTTCTTCATCTGGGGTTGTAAGACGTTCTTCGTGAGATAAAACACCATGGGTTAACATGAGTTATTTTTTATGAATTGTTGTTTAAGTGAAAGTAGTTAGAAAAATCCTTTGACGAAGTTAACACGAGTTGGTCATATTATTGGGTGTGAAAATCTTTCACAGGAAGTGAGATTGAGAGAAAGTTACAAGGATTAAGCGGTGTTGCTTCAGTGTGTCCTTGTGTAAATCTATAACAACTTTCTTGAAAGCATTAATTTTGGTGAGGGCCTCGTAGACGTAGACAAAGTGAACCGAACTGTGTTACCAAATTTCTGGTGTTTTTATTATTTCATTTTGATTGTTTTTATTTTTCATTTGTGATAGAGACATCTACGAAAGATTGGAAAGTTTGCGAAACAATTATCATGTTCGATTTTTCAATTAGTATCAGAGCAAAGTCTCCGATTCAGAACTTGGTAACAAGTTGGTGCAAATCCTAGTTTCGCAAACATGGCTACAAGAGAGGGTGCATTAATCACCATACCACCACTATTGGATGGATCTAACTCTCCTGCATGGAAATCACGGATGAAAGTCTTCATCTAAGCTCAGGGCATGAAAGCTTGGCATTCGGTAGTACATGGGTAGATGCATCCGATGGTCACTGATGATAAAAGAAACGTAGCTCAAAAAGATCCATCTGAATGGACAAAAGCTGAAGAAGAAAGTGCACTTAGAAATTCACAAGCAATGCATCAGATATTCAGTGTTGTTGATGAGGGACGCTTCTCTATGATATCAGCCTGTGAATCGACTAAAGAAGTGTAGGATGCTTTACAAACTATTCATGAAGGGTCCAAATCTGTGATAGCATCGAAAACTACATATATTAGTTATGAGGTTTGAAGAACTGAGGATGGATGAAAATGAGACTATTGGAGACTTTTATGAAAGATTGCAAGATATAGCGAATCGGGCACATCAATTGGGAAAGAAATATTCCAATCTCAAACTAGTTAAGAAAACGTTGAGATCACTACCTCCAAGATTTATTCTGAAAATTGCAGCAATAGAGGAGGCCCACGACATTGATAATCTGTCATTGGAATTCTTACAAATTTCGAAATAAATCTTTAAAAAGGTAAATAAGAAAGAAGCAAAGAATTGACACTGCAGGTGGAAACTGAAAAAAGTGTGAATGATGCGAAAGATGAATCGGATGAAAATGAAGACTTGGTACTACTCATATGAAATTCTGGTAAATGATTGAAAAGGATGAAAAAGGACAGACTTGACTTTAGACAATATGGAGGGAGTTCATCGAGTAACAATTTAAAACAACAAGTCAAGACACAAAAAGTTGAATGAAAGGTAAGGAGAATCCAATGTCATGAATGTCAAGGTTTCAGATACGTTCAATGTAGCGCCCCCTCACCGCAGGGTACACATCGGGGCACCCGACACATATCCCACGATAAAGGTGCACTACCAGAACAGTTTCACCAATATCCACATGGCATCGCAGTAATCAAATCACCATATAACAGAAATCAGTAATATTAAAAATCCAAAATAATAATCATCTGGTACAGTCATCCAGTAGCAGA
>JANZLD010000001.1:3434724-3446283 GCA_026413575.1 Erythroxylum carthagenense
GGAGAGCTACGGACGGAGGAGAAGAAAGCTAAGTCACCTTTCCCACTTTCAACACTCAAAATGTCGTGTAAGGCTTGCCAAACATATGATATTTATATAAACAAGCCAAGTTTAATACACAAGTAGGCAAGTGACACTTGTCCCTTTTTAAGCACTCTACAAGTTTCTTTCCAATAAAAATACAATTTCTAGTTCAATTTCTCTCCAAATTCTAATGGCTAAAAGTAATAAATCCTAAAATCATGTATCTAATTTTTCAGTGCTATTGGACAGTCATTTTTGGTACCGAAAACCAAACCAGTCTGTCACTTGTAAATTTTCCGGTCCGGAAAGGTATCCTAAAAAATTTGCAGAAAATTTTCTAAAATTCCAGAAAAATGAAAAACACACAAAATCCACTCCAATTTGATTTTCAAGCACTAAATCATATGTTTCTCACAATAACACATATGTCGGGAAATGTCATGAATGCATGTACAATCATGTGCATATACAAAAATTACAATTTATGCATATATGGAGGCCATATTAGGCATGAACATGCCGAGACTAGTTTACACACTCATAACCCATTCCAAAATTACTATTTTACCCTTCCCATCGGTGATGGGATGTTACATGTTGACTATCTTATGCGATAACAAGAGTGCCATAGACATCTCTAAAAATCCAGTTTAGCATTCAAGAACGAAACATATGGATCTCAGGTATCACTTCATTCGAGAGCTTGTGGAAAGCAAAACAGTCATTTTGTCACATGTATTTACAGAAAAGCAGTTGGCAGATATCTTTACGAAATCTTTTGATGTAGTAAGGTCTGAACTTCTCAGAGGGGCTTTGGGATTCTGTGCACTACATTATTGATGTATTTTATTTTTCAAAAAGAAAAAGAAAAAGGAAAAGGAAAAGAAAAATATTATTATTAAAAAGGATGCGTCTTTCATCCGAGGGATTAAGAAATCCCTAAATGTTTTATACACCTCTCTACACATATCACCATTGTTTTTCCCACTGCTTCTTCAATTCACAGTCTCTCTCGCAGCTCCAGGCACGAAGACATCCTCGCCCCTTGCTTCTGTTCCTTTAACTCATCATTCCATCACTGTAGCTACTTCACGATCCATCTTCAGCTTTCTCAATCAAGACACATCCTACAGCTTCAATTGGAAAAATATATCCTTTACATCTTTGGTTTTTTCTACCGCAACACATCATATAGCTTTGATTGGAGACATACATTCCATTGCTGCATTGACTTCTTCCTCTTCGTCGGTGCCGGTTTATAGTGGATTTCAAGACACATTATCACTATAGTGTCATCTTCTACTTACTGGAGTTGTTTATCAAGATCTAGACCTGAAACTGGTTCATATTTTATCCATCGTGAACTATGACCCATAACGATATTGTATCCTTTCCCTTCCTACTGATTCAACTTGATTGATTGGTTAAAATTTGATCGTTTGATTGTGGCTGGAATTTGATTTATTATGGATGGAATTGGATTAATTGTGGTCGATAAATATGGGCAAGAATAAAGAGAAGGTATTATCTTTGGTTTTTGACAAAAAGATAACTGCTCCAACATGACGTTCAAGTCAATTACTATTGAATCCAACACCCGGTAGGAGTTTCACCAACTAGATCCTCTTTTGTAGCTCATATTGACATTCCCGACACTACCTCCATTCGGGACACAGCAGATCTGGATTATGATATTACACAAGTCATTTTATCTATGGTTGAAGATTCTGTTTCAGATTTTGACACAACTCCTGGAACATCTACTCTACTAACTACGCCTCCTACATCTCCTCCAAAGCATACAAAGATGTGACGTCAGAAAATAGTTCACCCACTTCGACTTCATTCTTCTGTCCGTTTGACAGTGGATGATGCCATTTCCTTCAAGTTTTACTCTTCTGCATCTAAACAGAAATGGACAACTCTCAATGATGTTGGGTTTGTTTTCGATCGCCCAATCAACCTAGACGAATTTCAACAACATGGTTTGCACACTTTACTATTGGAACACTCTTTATTGCAAGCTTCACTGCTTCCGAAGCATTATAACTCTGATCTAGTAAAGGAATTTTATTGCAACTTATCTTGTGACATTTTGAATGAGGATGCTATGACTTATGGAGTAGTATATGTGCCTATTCGGGTAGTTCATTTTGATGCTGCTCGTTTAAATCTATTTCTGGGATTTGATAATTCTTTATAATGATGATTGGATTGTGTCAAATGATTTGATGGTTACAGTATTAACTGGTGGCAAATTGACTACATGGCCATCTAGTTCTGTTCTTCACTCTTCTATGCTGGCTCAAAAATATTTCATGCTCTTTAAATTGATTGTGGCTAATTGGATGTTGAGCACACATGTTGTTTCTGTCTACTTGGCACAGGATAAATTGATTTATGCGATTGGTACTAGAGAGATTCAATCTTGGTTGTCTCATCATTGAAGCTACGTTGACTATTGAGAGTAAGCCACATTCTTTGTTATATTTTTCATGCTTGACCTCACAATTTTTATATGTCAATGAAGTTCCCGGGATTGAGTCCAGCATACTTGAGTTGGTAGCTTTGATGAATATCTCTCCACAGATTTTTCGGCAACCATAGGTGGTTGATTTGTTATATACCACTTTGGGTTTAGTCCCCATGCAGCTCTCTTTGCTGAAATTGAACGGAGTGAAAGCATCATTCAAGTAGCTTTTGATGCTCTTTGCAATTTAAAGTAGCGAGTTCTTCGCTTCCCTAACACTTCTTGAGTTCATCTTTTTAGCATGTATTGTCTCAAAGGGGGAGAACAATTAAGATAAGACTTGTTTACTGTAATTTTTTTCTCTCTATGTTTTGTGGATTGAAGTTGGCTTTTTCTTGTGTAATTGAACATTACATTGAGGAGTAGCAATGTGGATTTCATCTTATATGTCCAAAACAATTAAGATAAGACTTGTTTACTGTAAATTTTATTCTCTCTATGTTTTGTTAACTGAAGTTGACTTATGCTTGTGTAATTGAATATTACATTGAGAGGGAGCATTGTGGATTTCATCTTTATATGTCCATTTATGTTATTTAGGGGGAGTTTAAGAGTTGTGATAAATATTCCAAAGAGGGGGAGATTGGATATTATATATATATTGGCATCTTAATTAGGCATATAAAATCTTAATTGTAGTGGGATTAAAAAAAAAGTGGTTGTCACACTTGTATTTGTAAAAGAATTCTACACTATAATGAAGTCCATTATCATGTGCTAATTGAAGTGTTTTACTACTGGACATATTGGTAATTGGATGGTGTTAATGTTGGATTGTGGGGATATTACGAATAGAAGAAAACAGAAGGAAGTGGTTGTTGTATTTTTGTAATTGGGACGTTACTGTTGCGTGGTTGAAGTGGACTCTTCTTGCTTGAGTGTGTCTGTGTCGTGCACGTCTCCTATCAATAGCTGAAGTGAATCTCTTGTGTGGGTTGAATAAGCTGCGGTTGTGTGCGTTAGTTATTCATTGAAGAAACACTGCAGCTTGGTGCATGTCTTGAAAGAAAGCTTAATAACCTGTGTTGAGTGAGACATGCTACGGTGAAGAGACTGTTAGCAACAGTGTAGTAGGCCAGTGTGTAATTTTTCTAGACTTCTTCATTTGGGGTTGTGAGATGTTCTTCGTGAGATAAAACACCGTGGGTTAACATGAGTTATTTTTATTCATTGTTGTTTAAGTGAAAGTAGTTAGAAAAATCCTTTGAAGAGCTTAACACTAATTGGTCGTATTATTGTGTGTGAAAATCTTTCATAAGAAGTGAGGTTGAGAGATAGTTACAAGGATTGAACGGTGTTGCTTCAGTATGACCTTATGTAAATTTATTGCAACTTTCTTGAAAGTATTAATCTGGGTGAGGGTCCCGCAGATATAAGCAAAGTATGTTGAACTACGTTACCAAATTTATAGTTTTCTTATTATTTCGTTTTGATTATTTCTATTTTTCGTTTGTGCTAGAGATGTCTACGAAAGATTGGAAAGTCTGTGAAACAATTATCATGTTTGGTTTTTCAAAACCAAACATTGTCCTTTAGTGATGAAGTCAAACGGAAAACAACTCTAAACAACAACGTTTAGCATAAACCCAAATGTTTTTGTCTAGAATTGGGCATAGAGATAATTCAGAGTATCATCCCCATGCATTTTTGTTTAAGGGTGCTAAAACCCCTAATCCTAAATCCAATTTGCTTGTGTTTCTCTATTTGTGGTTGTGTGGCTTTTCTTTGTTTTTTGGTATGGTCATTTAATGGCGATTAGTGTGGTAGATTTCTCTTGGTGGGCTTCTCTTTATTTCATAGTATAGTGCGTCTTCCTCCTATTTCATAATGTGATACAACTTCTTTATCACTCAGTGTTTTTTTTTAAGTTAAAGACTTCTATTATATTGTTTTAATTTTAATTAAGATATCTGTTTTTACATACAAGTGTGAATAATCATAGACCCATTTTAGCTATTATGGTGGATTAGAGGTAACATGCAGTCTCGACAAGTTACTTTTCTTTATCGATAGTTTCAATATTATATGCCTTCTCTATATGTCAGAGTTGCTTGAATTTTACGTGATATTGCATGTATGCATATTATTGTTGAATTTCATCCACAAAACATCTAAATTTCTTATGGCTCATACTTATGAATAGTGTAGAAATACTTTGTGAACTTTTACGGTGGACTTTCACATTCATTTTCTTTTAAAATTATAAGTTTCTATATGAGTTGAAATGTATATGAAAGACCTCAAAAACTATATATTTCTATGAGACTCTTGTGATCTATATCATCTTATCTCTATCAGAATGACTTTTTTATATTATATTAATCATCATTATATTTTAAGTGCCTATCCCTATATGGATCGGATGGATGACAACTTTTAGGAGTACATTTCCATTAGCCTAACTCTTTAAACTCCTAAAAGAAAGCATATAGTGTTTGTATTTTTTGCTTAGTTAACATTATTTTTTGCTCAATTAACATTAGTCAAAGTAGCTTATACATGTATTTGTATATGTTTGTTTACAAATTGTTATTTACTTGCCATTTGTAAGGTTATTTACTTGTCGTTTGTAGGGTTATAACAATTTAATACCGAATTTTGAAGTTATATTTGATAAAATGGATCTTTATTTTTATTATCTACAAATTAGTTTATGAGATGGGGAAGGAACTTACATTCTTACAAGTTAACAAGGTTTATTATAGAGTTTCGGGTTTTAGATTCAATAGGTCTTTAAGGCTCATTGAATTTAATGAAATATGCATGAAATTAATTAACCTTTTAAAAATGCAAGGGACAATTATGATGCATATATACACAAACTTGACCATCCATTTATGGCTCTAAAAGTTTTTGCTAAACAATTAATGATGGGATTTTGGAATTTGATGAGGATATTGTGGATGGTGAAGTTAATGTAAATATCAATGAAAAGGATAGTAGTAATGATGGGGATGTAGGCACTAGTGATAATAAAGATGAAGTGATAACGAAGAAGAAGGTGAAGATGATAATGAAATTGGACAAAACTAGATTTGGATATGCTTTTCTTAGCTTAAATACTCACAAGAGAGATGGGCTAAATTATACCAATCATTTGAGTCAAAATGTAAGATCATTGATGATAGCTTCAGCAAGGCTTTCAATAGATGGATCCTACTAGTAAGAGATAGACTAATGATTAGTATGCTAGAAATCATAAGGACAATAGTGATGAGGAGACATGCTAAAAGGAGGGTACATGCATAAGCATAGAAATCAAATATTGCACCTGCAGTTGTGAAGAAGCTACAAAAAAAAATATGAGGCATTGCAATGGAAAATTGTGTGAAATGCAATGGAGCATAAAAGGTCAGTAAAGAGGATGGAAAGCATACCGTAAGTCAAAGAAGGGACAATTATTGTAGTTGCAAAGTGTGGGACCTGTATGGTTATCTATGCAAACATGCTATTAGTACTATCAATCACTCTAAATAAAAACCATAGGCATTTGTGAATGATTGTTATAAAGAGAGTACCCTTTTCAAGAGTGTATGATAAGTGTTGTAGCCCATTAGGGAAGCAATGTTTTGGCCATTAAATGATTACGAGGAAATAAATCCATCAGCTAAGTGGATGACGCTAGAAGGCCAAAAAAGGCAAGGAAGAGAGATAAAAATGAACAAAAGAAAATACCAAGTGCAAGTAAGGAGTCATAAAAGGCTAAAGTGCAAAAATATAAGAAATGTGGTGTTTGTGGACACAAAAGTAGAAATTATAATGTAACAAGACCTAGCGAATAACATTTTAATGTAGGTGATTAATACTTCTTTATCTTTTAAAATTTTAATCTAATCACTAATATTAACATTATGCATGCTATTTTATATGTTGAAACAACTTCAACTGAAGGACCTTAAGTTAGAGAATTATCACAAGTGTGCTATGGTATCCTAATGATTCTTATATCTTACAAATTATAATGCTACTTATTTGACCTAATTTATTTTTAATAAACCCAAATTTAAAGTTGTATGTTAGCTATTGATGAATGTCACCATAGTCAACAGAGCACTAATATGAGTTATACTCATTTTAAACTCATATACATATAAGCAAGTTGATCAATTTTAAACTCATCTACATGTTCATTAACAAGTTGATCAATATTAGACTCATAGGCATATTCATTAACAAGTTAGTTCACAAGTTGGTAAATTTATAAACACTACTTAAAGGAAATATAGACAGATCGATCTAAGATCTTTTAACTTGTCATTTCAACTAAAAGGTCTTATGTTTATGGAAAAGTCTAGCATGGCCTTAAGATAATTACAAGCTACTGGAAGCTAGAGGAGACCGATAAATGAACTAGAAGCCAACAAGTTGAAAAATCAGATAATTGATTTGGTGTATCAATGCATTTTAACCTATGACAATTAATTTGGTGTATTTTGTAACTAAATCACACATTAACCACTCAAATTGAATAAAGATTGTTAATTTGCTTAAAGGTTGGTTGTATATATATGATAAATACCTGATAAGAATTTATATACAATAGATTTTGTATATAGGGAGATTTGATATTATTTAGACTAAGTAGTGTATCATCTATCTAACTAGGATGCGTTTTCACCTAATTTAAGTGTTTTAGCAAATTACATTCAATTATATTTGTTTTTTGGTAACAAAACATTGTTGAATTTAATCATACTTCTAGTTTAACACATAATTTCCATCTCCATTTACTGAAAAAAAGTATAACTACATCCATACTAGTCATACTAAAATTTTACAATCATATAAAAGATGAATAATGAATTAAAAACTGAAATAAACCCTACAATTATATTGAATTAATAAACAATTATATAATGGACGACGACATTGGCTTGGATTGAGGGTATGATATCCGCATCTCAAGTATCCTGTCATCTTTTTCTTTATCAGCTTTGGCTTTGACCTATGTTTTTGTTTGCTATACTGTATCTGTTTTCTATACATCAGATTGAAGAAAAAAAGAAAAGAAAAAACAGGGGCAAACCAGAAGCTCATGTTTCAACATAATGTAATCCTCTACACTAGAAGAATCAGGACAATGAATGAAAAGAAAAGCCAAGAAACCTGCCACACATATTCATTAATCTTCTTCATAGGGTGGTGAAACGCATCCTTTTGTCCACCATTGTGCCATCCATGTTACTTAGGTGATAATTAGTAGATTATTCTCGAAACCATAGTTGTATACAATAGGGCGAAGGGGATCTATCTTCCAAACACCATCAACTATGAACTTAATCTGTGCCATTACATAAAATGCTGAGACTCAGTTATCCAAGGAAAGATTAAAAGTAATGAATCACGATCAAGTTGGAAAACTGATGTACCTCATATCGCCCCGGATACAACTTCAGAAACAAAGAAAAGATACCTGTTCTTGATCTTTCCATCTTTCTCTGTAATGCGATGAATGCCGTTAACGTTACCCACATTGTAGTCAGTAATTCTAAATGATTAACTTCAGATTGAAACAAACCTGGGTGGTCCAACCATCAAAAGATCCTGCTAAGAGCATCTCTGAAGCTGTGTTAGGCCATGCCACACAAGCAGTACGAAGAATTTGTAAGCCTCTGCGAGAAATATCAACCTTTTTCTGTTTCTCTTCTATTATCTTCTGTGCATCACTGTGAGAACCAGAACAAAACATTGGTAAAGCAATCAAGAGAAGAGTTAAGTACCATTACACTAACAAAATTTCGCATACATTATTGCAAGTGCCATCTTCCCTTCTAATACTGCTAGTTTTGCCCGTATTGAGCGCAGTTCACGCTGGGCATTCATGATTTCATTTTCCTTGAACTCCCAGGCATCAGAAAGCTTAAGCAAATTGTCTGTGGAGTTCTCACCGCCCTAGTGTATGATAAAGCAGAGGTAATATAACATTTAACTTATGAGAAAATTCCAAGTCAAGCTCTGAAATAAAAGCTCAACCTTAAATCTCCACTACTAAATTGTATATGGTGACAAAATAATAACTGAATGGATTGTCAATTATTCCTGTCAAGTCTTTGATCATTGAAAACTCAATGAACTGTAAGATCATTTATACTTCATGAGGCTTAAAATAAATTTCCACACCCTCATCTCCTAAACAAAAAGCAAGCAACCATTCGAACGATGAAAAAGATAAGCAACCAGGCCAAACAGTATCTTTGAATGGTTTCACGGGAAAATAAAAGATGAAAAAAGAAAGAGAAGACTGCTAGCAAACAGAATTAAAAAACTATAGATGGACATAGGCAAATAGTAGGTACCCACAATTGTAACTGCACTTCCATTGTTGTTTGACTTCGATCCTTGAAGTACAGATGAAAACTCCAACTCAAGGTGTTGAAAGCGACTCTTTACATCATTTTGACTGGTATCTTCACGGGTAAATCGCTCCTTGATGCTTAAAGATGACCCAGAAACTTCCCTTACTCCAAGAATTTCACCTACTAAATCACCTATCTTAGACTCTGTTCTAGTTGCATTAGGAGGAAATTCATCAACTGCATATCGCATGGAATGTAAAGTTAGTAGAACAAAGATGTTTAGCAATGAAACAAGAAAAACAGTCAATACCTGCAAATTCCATATTTGAATTTCCTGCTCTCTGAATGCTCCAAGTCCTCCACATAGCAGGCCTTAGTGAGCTTTCTAGACCATCAAAGCTTGAGAAAGTTCCTTTGGAACCAATTTTACCCGATGTGTCAGTAACTACATTGTTTTGCGGGCTTGATGAACCAAATTTATTGTTTCTTGTCGGACCAGCAACTGTCTTTTGCAATACATACAGTACAAGTAAGGTAAAGAACAAGAACGAGTACAGCTACTCTAAATAAAACAAATATATCACCAAAAATGTTGAACACACAAAATAAAAAAGATAAACAGACAAACTAGCAAACCTAACCCATAAACAATATGATGACTCATTTTCTGAGGCAAAAGTGTTATTGAATGTTTATCAATCCTTCAAGTTGTCTTTGATGCAAAGTAGTAACTGTATCATGTGATTTTTTTTTAATCCATCTAATCAAAGAACTCTTAATTGTGATTTAGCTACTTTCTTTTTGTTCTCTACACTTGACATCTTCCTTATTATGTATGGTCATAACCAAAATTTTAGTCCTTTGTCCCTCAAATTTATTAATATCTGTGTGGGCTCTCAATGATAACAAGACTAATAAGATGCTTCGTATTAAAAGTAGTTGAACACTAAGGTCAAATGTTTTGAATAATTAGTCCAGTATCTACTTCACATATGAGCATAAGAATGAAAAAGGACGTTGAAGAAATACATTCACTAGGTAATAATATGCATAGATTAGAAGTACGGGACTCATCACCAAAGTTAACATATCAAAAAACAATCATACCCCAGTTTCCGAAGCGCCAGCAAGCCAATCACTTTTGAGATCATTACTTTGGACATTAGTGCTGCCACCTTTCCGTCTCAAACCAAATCCAAGATTCATATTCCTCTCCTTTTCCAGCCTATGCAGTATACCCTCGGTACCAGAATCATCCTCCGCCGCTATTTCTCTAAGAGTACAGAACGATGGAAAAAAAGAGTCAAAAGATTCCAGAGAATTTGCCGGTTCAAAAGAAATGGAGACGTCAAAGCTTTTTTGGATCTTGAAATGGAAAGAGTCATCAAGTTTTTGTCTTCAGTTCTAATTGGCATAGAGCTTAGCATTATACACCATAATGAGGTAGAAGAAAAGGACAAGGTCCAAAAAAAAAATTGAATTGTAAGTATGTTGCTTGTGCTTATCCCAACTGCCCAAAAAGAACAAAATAACAAGATTGTGACATTTCAGCCTCACATTGCATTGACCCCCAAACCCTAAAATTTTGCCTCCGTTTACAAAAATTTAAAAAGAAGAACAGTAGAAACTAGCTTGATCTGAGACATAGCACGAAGAATTTGACATGATTGATTGTGTACGCAAAATTGGTGGCTGTTAAAAGAAAGAGAAGACTGGTAACTAAAATTAGATGTCTCACATTGATCTACCCGACGAAGAAGCTGAAGCATGTGAATCAACGAGAAATAGACGAGCTTGGGAGCTACCCCGTTCTTCTATGCTTTCCGAAACCCTTTCTTGGTTGAACGGGCTAATGCACTCTCTGTCCCTTAACAAAGCCTGCGAAACCGCTTCCTGTTTCTGGTTTTGATGATCATCTAAATCCCAACCCATTGCCAGCCAACCTCCTTGTTTAACAATAGACTCCACAAGATCCAATCTTCCACCATCAATCAGCTGTTTTTTGCTTGGAAACGCATCTGGGTTCTCTGAGTTTTCCATAAACTCCAAAATCTCCGCTTCCAAAGCAGAACCTCCCTCACTTTCCCAACCCTTTCTGCACCTCATCACAAACCCACCAAAACAATCCCAGCAAGAATCCCCGTACTCTCTCCTCTTAACGTCAACAAACCCCAGCGAATTCATCGAAACAAACCCAACAGACACAACCCGTCGCTGTTTTTTTCTCGTATACCTGCTTGAACTACGCTCAGGAAGAGACAATGGGCAGTAATGGGTGTTCAAATGTGTCAAGGAGTCAGGCCAACAACGGAAGCTAATAGGCGAATCAGTAAACGAGAGCATGATTCAGGCATATCTTTATTCGAACAGGAAGACTCAAATCAGCATACGAAAAAGAAGCCAAAAACACGGGAAGGGAGACAGGCTAGAAAATCGTTAAGCAACGAACATCACTGACAATGCAAACAAAAATATTTAATTCAGTAATATATCTTCTTATATAGGCTTAGAGAAAAACAGGGTTGCTGACTGCTGTATGTTAATTAAGTTTTAAAAAATCTTAATTTTTAATTTTTTTTTACAATATAATTTTAATTTTAAAATTTTTCTCTTAATTAATAGCTTTGGTATGATTGGGTACGGTATCTTGTACGCTGAACTGCAACCACCGCAAATTGGGATTGTCCACTTTGGCCAGGGTTCGATCCC
>JANZLD010000001.1:3458935-3469421 GCA_026413575.1 Erythroxylum carthagenense
ATAATAATAATAATAATAATAATAATAATAATAATAATAATAATAATAATAATAATAATAATAATAATAATAACAATTCAGAGGTAGAGTGCTATCTTGACGTGGTGGAAGTCATCAGTTCGAGCCTGATTATCCCTAAATCCAATGTGAGTTTTTCTATTTTTATTATAAATTTGAAATTTCTTAAAGGTATATGCGTGAAACTTGATCTAATAATCTACTAGTTAATTTGAATTTCATTTATTTCATTTAATTTATTTAATTCAAATACTATAACTCAAATTTATTTTTATTATTATTGTTTTTGTTATTGCTGTTATTGTTGTTGTTGTTATTGTTGTTATTATTGTTATTGTTATTATTGTTGTTGTTATTGTTGTTGTTATTGTTCATCATTATATGTTCTATGTTTTTTTTATTATAGTTATAAACTTAATTTTTGTGAAATTAAATGTTTAAAATCTAAATTCTTACGAGAATATTCAAAGAAATGTTAAGATATAATACTCATGTCTTTATAAGATCATTTTTTAGTCATACCTTTATAAGTGATTTTACGCATAAACAATTGATGCTAAACCATTAATTTTACCAAATATCTTTAAATAAATAATTAATATTATCTGCTAGTCAAATTAGCTAATATAATTTATTGTACACTAACTGTTGATAAAATCAACTAGCAACTAATGCAATCTTCTTATTGTCAAACAGGGCCTATAATTGAATCTCTCATTATTTACATATGATTAGAAACAATTTAATCTAATATATTTGTGTATAGATCATAATGTCTTCTCTTGTATAAGTTACTATATTATACATTAGCATAGATAATTACAATAAGAATTTGTATCTTGTAATATTTTTTCGATGGTGACCATAAGACAAATAGTAAGTTTAACTCAAAGTTAATTTCGTGACATATGCCATATTTTCATTTTGTAGTTAGTGATTTGGTGAATGTTTATAATTATCAATATTTAATAACAATAGTCGTTAATATCTAAATAATATCCATGATTTTCTTGGGTGTAGGGATTTATTGAGTAACTAAAAGGGGAAATGTTACTTTTAATCAAACTCTAGCATTTTTTCAGA
The DNA here is from genome assembly GCA_026413575.1 of Erythroxylum carthagenense. Lineage (NCBI taxonomy): Eukaryota > Viridiplantae > Streptophyta > Magnoliopsida > Malpighiales > Erythroxylaceae > Erythroxylum > Erythroxylum carthagenense. The sequence goes on from JANZLD010000001.1 coordinate 3,460,037, forward strand.
GTCCAAGTGTTTCTTATGTCTTAAAACTATTGTCGATCCCAAGTTGAATTCTTTTTACTTATGTCAGGATTCCAAACCACAACCCTTAAATCCAACTTGGAGAACTGAATTTTCATATAACCTTCAGTTCAAGTGTTACGGTCGAGTCTAGGTCGACGGCTGTAGGAAGACGACTTCAAAACATACACCGTATGAGGATGTAACTTGAAGAAGACATTTCTGTCTTGTGACTCTTGTCTACACGCACTTGCCAATCCCAGATGGCGATCTGTATGTAGGTCCAGTAATATTCAGAGTGATTTAGGAAACGTGTAAGTCTTTATAACTTAAACTGAATCTGAACTGAAGCGATTCCATTATGGAAGATGGCAAGTTTGATCGAAATTCCTGACTAAACTCCATGTATATATCACAAGTCGATGGTTCAATACAATTAAAACATAATAGTGGACTATAATTAGCAAACTAGCTAGCTATACGTGCGTGCGTGCAAGAGGTGACTTAACACAGTTTCTTTCTGATAAGCTTTTAATGATCTACACTAACTTCTGGCTTCCAATGTTCGTCAGGAAACTTAACAGTGACTTGGCAATCTCCACGGAATCTCAAATCCAGACCAGGAAGCAAATACTACCATCTCACACGCCTCCAAGTCACGAGTGGTATACGTAATTCAGTGCAGAAGTGGTCTCCACCCGGTCCATGATGACCTCATGGGTAACATTCAAAAGGACACGCGAGGGGCTCACAAGAGACTCCGTTTTTTGAGCTTGAGCAAGCCATGCCATATTTCCTAAAACTAAGGTGAAGCACAAATTCTCAATATTGTTGTAGCAGTTCTTGCAAAAAAAGTCAAGAGATCGATATGGCTTTCATTTAGTAAATTTTAATTATTTAAAAATATTACTTTTATAATTTATAATAAGGTAAAAATACAAAAAATCTTTTATTGTAAGTATTTTTTTTAAATTTCAATCTTTAGAAATTACAAAAAATCTTTATATAAATATTTGTTAAAAATGAATGAAGAAATATACGTGACATAAACATAACACATACAATAATAAGATATTGTTGATATAACAGTCCAATCTATCTCTTAAAATCATATCCAAACTAATTAAGCCTTACCTAAATCTTTTATTTCTTAAATTATTATTTTTAATTAGGTCTAATTGGTTTGAGATGGGTTTAAGAAATAAGTTGAATAGTCATTTCAATAACATTTGATTAGTTCATGTGTAATGTTCATATCATATGTGTTTCTCGCTTATTTTTTAACTAAAATTAAAAAGAAATTTTAAAAATTTTAAAATCACAATTTTTAATTTTTTAATTTACTTAAATTAGAGGAGAACTTTATGTGTTAGCCTTTATAAAATTAATGATTATGGATATCTACTAATCATTCATTATATAACTTTTTTTAAATATTAATTTTTTGAAAATTCTAATAACATGTATTTTATAAATATATGGTGATTTATTTACAGATTTTTCATAATAATCATGAGTAAGAGTTAAGACACTTAATAGTAGCACACTTGGTTATGAATGAGAGGTTTAAAAAATTTAAGTCAATAAGACAATAATTCAAATTTAAACTCTAGCACCTTAGTGACATGGGCTTAAACTTAGTAATGCCCGCTATGGAAGACCACACAATCATGCACCTACCCTGTCCTTGTCCTGCCAGAAGACATGTGTGTGAAAGTTGAATATATATAGGTGTCTAATTAAGTGTCTTGGAGCAAACTCGCATCTTACAAGCACTGCCAAAGAGCTAGCCAATTATAGTGAGAGCTTGAGGATAAGCGAAGCAGGTGAAGAATGGAGGTAGGAGATGATAAGAAGAAAAGCTCATATATGTTATATTGCTGCACAAAAGGGTTTCAGAAATCTCCTACTCCTGAAATCGTAACTCATAACACGAAGAGCAATAATGTTACTTCTGAGTCAAATTCTATTCAGAAAAAACCTGGAGGATGGAGAGCAATTCCTTACATTTTAGGTCTTAATCTCTTGCATCTCTCTCTCTCTCTCTCTCTCTCTGTATGATTATTGTCAGAAGACATCATGAGTTTTTCTTCTTCTTTGTTTTTTCCGTTACAGAAGTTTGTTGCTTAGCTGACACAAAGTTTGCGTTTATTTTGGCAGGAAATGAGACTTTTGAGAGGCTAGCTAGTTTTGGACTGTTTGCAAATTTCATGGTGTACCTGACCAGAATATTCAACCTGGAGCAAGTTGCAGCTGCAAATATCATGAACATATGGGGTGGTCTCACCAATTTTGCACCTCTGCTTGGTGCTTTCATCTCTGATGCCTATGTTGGCAGATTTAAAACCATTGCTGTTGCTTCCTGTTTCTCTTTTATGGTATACACTCTCTTCTCTCTCTCTCTCCATGAGTTCCATTCCTGTAACTTGAATCATCTTCGTTTTTATCACACCGACAATTATTCTTTCTCAATGGGAGTATGGGACACCATGTAATTACACCAAGCAGACAAGTCCTCCGCCTGTTACAAAGTTCAGTACTGCACAGTTCTAGTTTTAACTTAGCACCGAAACAGCTTGGCTGGGCTTATCTTTGAATTGATATTCTTAGAGTAGAACCCAAAGCACATAAACTCTAATCTTGAAGTTTTCTCCTTTTATTCAAAATTTTTTCTTGTTATGGAAAAAAAAAAGATTATGTGATTATTTTCAGTGTCATATCATTTATAAAAATTAATTAATAATTGATTAAAAATACTTATTACGTAAAATATTTTACATAAAATAGTCTCTTTATTAATTAAACGTATTTAACCTTTTCAAATTTTCTATATTAACAAAATTTTTACTAAGTGACACTTTTCAGACTCTTTACATTGACGAAATTTTTACTGAAGTGTTCTTTTTAGATTTTTACATTAATCAAAATTTCTACAGTGACACTTTTAGAATCTTTATATTAACGAAATTTCTACCGGCGCTCCTAAAGGTTGATCGAGTTGATGAAATAAGGAAGTATGGGATCAAAAAGTCATGTATTTAAATCTCTCTACTAACGTTTTCTCGATCGAACCTGTTATATAAGACTTGCCTAATATGAGATGCTTAATTGGCGTACTTTATAAGCTATTACGTCAATTCAAAAATTTATCAAATACGTATCTAAAAGATAAAAGATAACTACTAGGGATTTTTCCGTTTGAAAAAAGAAAATTTTAGTGGTTGTTATGTGTTTGTCTTACGTGGACTCTATTTCTTAAAAGTTTACTTAAAATTAGACTAGAAAATGACCTTTTCTTTTAAAGCGTCGGTGCACCTATATGCAGTGAAACGGTGTCGAGCATCCTGCCAACCCACGGACGGTTAATCAATTCTATGTGTAATCATTTTTCAGCAAGTACAATTCATAAATTCATTGATACATGTGGCCTGGGTCTGCAAATTTTCAATTTACGACGATTATCGAAACGATAGTTCTAAGCACTTTATGTTCATATGGTTATAGGGAATGTTAGTTGTGACTTTAACTGCATGGCTACCAAGCCTGCACCCACCACAATGCCACTCGAAGAACCAGATTCTGGGTCCTTGTCAAGGTCCTACCGGAGGTCAACTCGGAGTTCTTATGCTAGGTCTTGGCTTATTATCTATAGGATCAGGAGGGATTAGACCTTGCAGCATCCCATTTGGGGTTGATCAGTTTGATCCCACCACAGAAGATGGACTTAAAGGAATTAAGAGCTTCTATAACTTGTACTATACCTCATTTACTGTTATCTTAATCATCACTTCAACAGTTGTGGTCTACATTCAGGATTCTGTAAGCTGGGTTATAGGTTTTTGCATACCCACTTCGCTAATGCTCAGCTCTATCCCCTTGTTCTTTATTGGAAAAAGAGTTTATGTTCACGTAAAGCCGGAGGGAAGCATTTTTTCTGGCATAGCAGAAGTGATTGTTGCATCCTATAAAAAGCGACATGTTAAGCTTTCTGACGAGGTGGAGGCTGTTGGGAACTATTATGATCCTCCTGTCAAAGAAACGGTTTTGACAAAGCTTCCACATACTCATCAGTACAGGTACCGTGTCTTCTTCAGGATACAAATTGCTATAGTGGGTATGATTGAACCTAATCATTCTATGACCATTTACCTGTCACGTCACAAATTGTAAATAATAAATAGGGGAAAAAAAGTAAGGAAACAGTTTTGATCAGTCTACCAACTCCTATCTGCTTTTGAAAGAATTAGTTAAGGTTCTCTATTATGTAACCTGATTTAGAACAACATGCCAAATTTCATCATTTATTTTTACCATATCAGTTTGATGATTTCGTGCGCATCTGATCAGGTTCTTGAACAAGGCTGCCATGATCGTGGAAAATGACCTGAAGCCCGATGGTACTCGAGCAAATCGATGGAGGCTATGCAGTATTCAACAGGTGGAAGAGGTAAAATGTCTCATCAGAGTAATTCCAATATGGGTTTCGGGTATTATTGCCCTGACAGCCATAGCACAACAAGGAACATTTATTATATCGCAAGCCCTGTCGATGGACAGGCATTTGGGACCGCATTTCCAAATCCCTGCAGGTTCCGTAGCTGTAATATCAATGATAACAGTAGGAATATGGCTTCCAATTTATGACAGGATAGTGGTACCGTCTCTTCGGAAGATCACCAGACATGAAGGAGGAATCACAATTTTACAGAGAATGGGAATTGGGATCATTTTCTCAATACTATCAATGGCTGTGGCTGGATTAGTTGAAAGAGAAAGAAGGGTCATGCATAATTCTCATCCTAACATCAGACCAATGTCAGTCCTTTGGCTAGCTCCACAACTTGTGTTATTGGGATTCTGCGACTCCTTTAACATCATAGGCCAAATCGAATTCTTCAACCAGGAGTTTCCGGAGCACTTGAGAAGCCTTGGAAATGCTGTTTTTGCTTGTTCATTTGCGGGTGCGAACTATCTCAGCAGCTTCCTAATTTCCACCGTCCATCGAGTCACAAAAACCAGAGATCATCCTGATTGGCTCACCAATGATCTCAACAGTGGCAGATTGGATTATTTCTTCTTCCTCATAGCAGTATTGGGGTGTCTCAATCTTATCTATTTTCTCATCTGTGCCAGTCGATATCAGTACAAGGGCACGCAAATGAAAGACAAATCAGACATTGATATTGAACTGAGTTCAACCAAAGATACAAGCTTGGTAGATAATTCGTAAGAGTCTGCTAAGCAAATACAATTGCATTTCCTAGAAATATGTATCTATATATACATAAATATGTGGGATAAGGTCAACGCTACATGCTACCTATGCATCTTTGTAAAACAGAAAAGAAAGGTAGTATGGGTTGCCTTGGGACTTAAAATTATGGATTTTCATTGTGTCAGAATGATATCTAGTGGCTCATTTACAATGTTTCTTTTCTGTTTCAAGCGTAAATTGAATGAAGCATTTTGGTTCAGTCTAGTTATCTAGTGATGGCAAAATGTGGGTGGCCATACAAAAGATAGCTAGCATCAACTCTGGTACTTAAGAGAGAATCTGCAACCTCCCACAAAGCATTAAACCTGACCATGTGTTTATAGATTCATCTTTCTTCTGTAAACGTTGGTTAGTTTAGTGTAAACTTAAAGCAATCAGTCCATTAAATATTAGTATGAATTAGATATAACTATCCTAAGTTAAGCATTTTTACTGGCTGATTAATTAAGCATTTCCAACTGCGTCATATATATATATACCAAGAGATTCCACAATTACGGGTTGATTCCAGCTCAACTTTTTTTTTTTGTCTTGTACATTTAGCCTGACTTTCAGGTCACAGAGCAGTTACAAGGAAGAAGATGATATAAAACCTTTGTTTTATGACTTTATCTACGTGCCTGCAGAATCTTATTTGTTCGGCAGCTGTCAATTAAAAAGAAGAAAAGAACAAGCATAAACGTCGCTGTGTTAAGGACAGATGAGGTATGAACGATCATCATTTAGTCGTAAGTCGTAAAGAAAAACACAGGCTGCTGTCTTTCGTCTTCACATTTGTTTATGATCGGTTCTTGTCTGGGTCTCACTTATTAATGTGAGACAAACGACCATACAGGCGACTTAAATGCTCTTTTCTTACGTATGGAAATACAGAGTTTGAATTCCTCTAGCTGAACGTCAAGATCAGTCTCACTCATCCCCCCTATTATCAGCAATAGCGACAGGCTTTGGTTCCTCTGAAAGTGAAATGATGTAACGTGAACCACCGTGTTTCCTCTGTCCCCGGTTTTGTGTCACTGTCATTAATGCAGGAAATATCACTGTCATTACATAATCATCACGCTTACGGACAAATGCCTCATTTAATGTAGATTTACCTGCGTTGGTTAAATCTTATGCTTAATCAACTTATACATGCACGTTTTATAAATTTTTTAATTTATGTTTAAAAGGGCAATTCACAAAACTCTCTACTCTGCGCAGGTCGTGAGAGTTATCAATTCAAAGCAACTTTTTATTTGTATTTTATAAAGGGATTATTTTTGTGATTCAATTTTACGATTTTATAATTATATAGAGTAATTTTTATTGATAAAATTAAAATTTAAATAGTATATTTAGATAAAACAAGTTTAGGGCTAATTTGATTAAAAATTCTTGAAATTTTAAATATAATTTTATCAAAAATTGAAAGATTAATTCAAATCTTGTTTTTCTTCTCTGTGCTTTGAAGGGGTTTCATATCTCATGTTTATGTAATAGATTATTATAAATGAATTATATCTGTATCCTTAATATTAATAAAACAACATCCATAGAAATTTTACATTACAGTCTGTCTCTCTCCTAACATAGTGGTTATTTTCAAAATGAACCCAATATTAGTCTTTGTCTATATTACCCCTAATATTTGTCTTTCTCTGTAAACCCAAATGAAAAGATGGTGATGGAACTAAAAGTAGTCTCAAGTCCTACACGAGCTTTCCTTCGTGTCCAGTCATTGCGGGCGCATGATCTCTAACCCTTTTTTTTTTTTTTTTTTTGGATGCAATGTAAATGTATATTGCATAAAAGAATGACGGTACAAAATTCAATGGTGTCTTCCACAGTCAACAACAGTTAGGGACAACCACGCTTAGAGATCCATACACAAGTAATTCCCAGAAGCCTAGTATACCCATAACATTTCCTACCATCTAAACAAGGCCTATATATATATGGACAAAACAGAGAGCCCCATAACCCCATAGCTCCCACGTGAAGCTACCTAAGTTGTCACCAGTTCCCTAACCAAAAACCCCCCAGTATGACTAGCAAGAAACAGGACCGTGAGGTCCATCATAAAACAAGAGCAAGAGTGTCACTGAGTTATCTCCACCCTTGTACACCAAGAATATTTGTCTAAACAGTCAAAACACAGCAAAAGCACAAAGAGAGAGTCAGCCACCCAAGTAGACAGTTCAAAGAGCAGCCCCTACGACCCAAGGCAGCCCCATCATGCCAGTGCAGCAAAACCGTAGTGATCAAACCGCAAACCCGCAGTCCAATCCTACATTTTCCACGCTACCGAGGCACAAACAACACAACCAACGCCTTAAAATAGATAAATGTTAAGATTTCGCAGGCATGCAAATTCTCTTGGTATCTGCATGCAAGAGGAATCCTAGTGGATAAAGCCATAGTTTCGCTAGGAGGGGCAATTGCAGCTACCCCCATACGTGGGCAAGTAACATAAGAAGGGGCAAGGCCCATGAGCCAAATACATAAACACTCCAACAGAGTAGGGGTGAGCATTCGAGTAATTCGGGCCCAATTTTTACTGTTCAGACCTGGTCCGAATTACCTGAAATTTTTTTCTTTACCCGGCCCGAACTCGAACTTTCAATTATTCGAACATACCCGACCCGATTTACCCGATTTATCGGAGTTACCCGTCCCAGCCCGAAAATAATTCAGGTAATATTCGGGCCGGCCCGAATTACCGAAATTTAGCATTTAATGCTTACCCGAATTAATTCGGGCTGAGCAGAATAATTGGGCCGGCCCGAATAATGCTCACCCCTACGACAGAGTAATGCTGACACGCACTACCCACCTAAAGAGTCAAAAGCACATGCACAGAATCACATCCAAACAGTGCATTAGCAACAATCAGAAGGTAAGAAGGTCTCTAGGATATAATTTATACAGGATGCGATAGAGGGTTATTTGGATATTCAGGATCACATCCGAACAAGAAATGATGGCTGACTCTATTTGAACCAGATTGTGTGTATTCCAAATTGTATAAACTGTGCACAGGAGCCCCTAACGAACAGCTTTGCTTCTCCATCTAACCCTTACAAACTCCTTCCTGATCCAACGAATGGCCCTGCCTAAAGATGACATTGGACGAACCAACCCTAGCCACTGTCGAATGGCACTCCATACAGCCCCAGTATAGGCACAGTGAAAAAATAAACGCTCAGCACTCTTGGCTTCAAGATGGCATAGGACACACGATCGATCAATATCCAAAAACTGCAGGTTATCTTTAGTGGTCGACCGATTCCAAAGACTTAACCAAGCGATAAAGGAATATTTAGGAGGAATATAGTTCCTCCATATGAAGGACATCCAAGGTTTTCTAGAGATCGAAGAGTGTAAGATATCGTAGATCTTTTACGATGGTAGCACACTATTCACACATAATATCTACATGGTCTGAACTACCTCCAGAGGCCCACCCAACTTATCACGGATCAATGCTAGCTTCTTCAATAGCGGGATTCTCGCAAGTGTGGGACCACTCCCACACAGACGTACCTCGGAGATACTCTTCATGAATCCACCGCACCCATAGGGAATCTTTTTTAGCGTGTATATTCCAAAGAACCTTAGCTAGAAGAGCATTATTCCATACTTTACAATTCTTCAACCCCAATCCGCCTTCACGTCTCGGTTTATAGATAGTATCCTAAGCAACTTGATAGTGTCGTCCGCCCCATAAGAATAGCCGACAGATATAAATAATCCTATCAAGTGTAGTTTGGGGAACAGAGAAGGCCTGCAGCCAAAACGCTAGCACTCCTTAAATTACGGAATTAATGAGTTCAAGTCGACCAGCAAAAGAAAGTGACTACCCTCTCCAAGCCAACTAGAAAGCTTCCACAGACTGGATTAACACCGAGAACTGAGCGATTGAGACTCTCATAGGAGCAAGTAGGATACTGAGATAGCGAACTGGAAACTCTCCTAATGAATATCCCACAAGTTGCCGGAGGAGCTCCTTGTCATACTCTGCCACTCCTGCTATGTAGATGTGGGACTTTGGCACACTTGATAGATATATACTATTAACCATGCAAATGTAATGGTTATTTTCATTGAACAATTATTTAATTGTATTTAATT
>JANZLD010000001.1:3483825-3496297 GCA_026413575.1 Erythroxylum carthagenense
ATTTTTATATTGCCAAACAGTCTATTGTATGAAGCTCTTTCAAAAAAGCTCTTTTTTTAATAACAGTCAAACAGTCAACTAATTTCTCAAAAAAGCTCTTTTTAGAAAAGTTTTACTGATAAAAGTTCTACTGATATAAACACATCTAATCAGGTTATAAATATATTAATCTCTTTTTTATATACATAAAGAAAAATAAAATGTACACCAGATATATGGTACAAATAACCTAGACCACCATGTCGTCTGCTAAGAACTAGAGCACTAAAACCCCGTTTCCTTCACAATTACTCTCTCTGGCTAGAGACTCTCACGACGCCGCATCCTGTCCTCTCCTAAACCCTGCCCAGCAACCGCAGCCACAGCCATCGCCACCTCCACCGCCTACTCGCGGCGGTGCTCCTCTTTCGACTGCGAAATCACTCTTCCTCTTACAATGGCGACCGCCGCATCCACCGAGTCAACCGACGGACCCGTCCTAAACCTAATCAACAAACGCCTCCGCGCTCTACGCAAGAAGCTCAACAGAATCCTCCAGATGGAAGAAGCAATCTCTCAAGGAAAGCCTATCAACAAGGAACAAGAGGAAGTCCTTCGTTCAAAGCCCTCGGTTCTCGCCTCCATCGACGAGCTCGAGAAGCTTCGCCAGCCGCTCTCCTCGGCCGTCGCCGAAGAAATACAACTTGCCGTCCAACGCCACAACCAGCCCGAACACCAACAACAGTCCGACGGAGTGGTGGAGGATCTGTTGAATTTGTTGTACTTTGGGTCGTTGTTTGATGTGAAGCCGCAGAGTGAGTTCACTGCGACGATGCTGACTCGGACGCACGAGAGAGGCTGTTGCTTGACTTACGATTATGTGACTGATGATGCTACGGATCTCCTTGGCGAGAGGGACTTGGACTTGATTTCGACTCTTGGGGGGTTGTTAATTTCGCGGCCTGTTGATTCTAGTTTGTCTCATAAAAACTCGTTGCAGAGATGTATTGAGCATGCCAAGTTGTGGCTTGCGAATTCGGAGCAGCCAATTGAGCCAAGTGCCAGTGTTTCATGTATGGTTATTTACCTTATTGGGTCTTACCTTGCTTTTAGTCTGTCGGTTGTTAGTTTTGTTTCGAGTGATTTAGGTTTTGTAAATGTTACAGATGCTGGATTGAGGGAGAAGCTGAACAAGATTATGGCTTCTGATTACTTCACCACCACACCGGAGATGAAAGCTCCGGTGGAAGTGGCTGCTGCCGCGGCAGCCGGAAATTATGCTCCTTTCCAGGTTCAAGTTTCAGTTCCTAGTGTGCCTGCCCATGGGATGCCAGTGGAAGAAGATTCGATCACACAATGCGAGGAGAAGGTATTGTTTCATTGACTTGGAAATTGGATGTAATTGATCTTACATGAATTCCTACTTTTGTTGTTGTTTGATGTGCAGTTTATTTTGCTTGTTGCTCCTTTTAAGAGTTGTTAGGATGAGTAATTCGTTTACATTGGTGCATTATGTTGTGGAAATTAGTGCTGTTAGAAGTCTTGCTGAAATAAAGGACTTGGTCTCATCTTTTTCACGACAACAGAATGAGAAGTGAATTTTAGATAGTTTTGCTTCTCTGTTATAAATGATGGGCTTTCCCTGATTTCTAGATGCTGTAAGCTATGTCTTATCTGCCATTTATCTCTCTTTTGTTCTCTAAATGTAGAAAAGGAAGGGAAGAGCTATAGTCTCATTTTAGATTGTTACTTTGACTAAAGCTGGAGTTGTCCACGTTGTAACATATGTTCTCATTATCTTAAGAATTTTTTCAGTTTATTGACAATCTCTTGCATTAAAAACTTCTGCTGGCTCTGATGGATTTTCTCTTTCCCATGGATGCATAATTAGGAACTGCCTTTTATGTTTAATAAAATTCTACAGGGGTTTATTGATGTTGGAAATAGGTGTGATGGTGATATAAAACTTTTTGGCGCAGATAGGTTTTGTGAATGGCTGCAAGTTTTAAACGGTTAATTTTAGGAAAGGAAAGAAGCTTTTTCAGGTCTCTTTTGTGCATTTGTTTGTGAAGGAAATGGGAAAAACTAGAAATGGTTTGTGTGACATACGGTCTTAATCTGGAGAACTTATTCATATGCAAAATATAAAGTTAAGTATCTGGAACTTTAACAAAGTTCTGTTCTGTTATTGGAGACTTTAGGACACCTTTAACTTGTAATGCCAATTCATTTTCATTACTGTGGTGGAAGCAGCATGTGTACTGCCTTAAGGGCCACAATAATGGTGCGTGTTTGAAAATTGTGGCCTTAATGATCATGGTCATAGGATCCATTCCATTTTCATGTCCTGAAAAGCCAAAACTGGCTGGATGTACGCTTTTTCTCTTTCAATGTCTATACTTTGGGATGTGTTTTGGATGATGGAGATGGGTGTAGCATTATAGGTAGTGTAATTTCATGATTCTTTCTGTTTTCCGCCTTTTTTTTTTTTTTGGCACAGTATGGGATGGAGATCACCCTGGTAACTGTGAAGCAATATTATTCTCTTTCTATCTTAAAACTGTTAGCCCATCTTAACTGCACTTTTAACTATGTTAGGCTGCTGCATTAGTAGTTCACCTCTGAGGGATGGATTGTAATTTCAATCTCTTGCAATAATCCATTCTCTGTGTTTGTTATTGCAAAAATGCAGTTTGGAATCAAATGTAAGGGTGTAATAATCTTAGTGTTTGGTAATAATTAGCTGAGGTAGCACAATTTTTCCATGTGCTTGCGAAAAGTGGACTTGTGTTTTGCTAGCTCCAGCTGTTGTTGTTTGCGAGCTATGTTCTTGACTCCCCTTTTTTGGATTGAGTTGTATTGAGCTGGGTAGACATAATGAAATGTTAAACTAAATACTTGATAGAAATAACTTGCAACCGTTTGAACCAAGAACTTGAAGTAGTTGTACATCTATGAACTCAAATCTTCTTTTTCCCAGTGAAGTTAGCGATTTGGATTCAATTTAACTTCCATAATCTTTTCGGACATCTATCTTGTCCTATGTAGCACGGACACGGCAAAATGGAGCCGTGTCTGCATGTCGGACACCCATTGACACGCGGTGGATACGGCTTGGACACGTCTGGAGACCGCTCGGACATTGCTCAATGGAATATATGCTCCGTAGAATATATGCTCCATGTTTTTTGAGAGGGGCTTATAAAGTACCAAATATATATGAACTATCAAGATATTGGAAGTCTTAAAACACATTAATCAATATATATCATATTATGAATTCTGAATTTTTTTCTTAATTCTAAATTTTATAATATATATATATGCCGTGTCTGTGTCCACCAAATTTTAGAAGTTGGTGTGTCTTTGTGTCTGTGTCTGTGTCGTGTTGCGTGTCCGTGTCCGTGTCTGTGCTTCTTAGATCTTGTCCTTGGTTTTGATAGTATCCCACAACCATGTAAATCATTTTCTGGTCATGTTGGTTGACGAGGAATACCTTTGCAATCATGTATGTTATTTTCTGACCTTTATCTTGTTTTGCTCTTGCATGAAGTGTGGCTTATTTCTCTTTGTGCTGTTATTGGTCCGTTGGTGGGAGCAATGTAGAGGATGGTTTTCACTTAACAATAAAAAGTTATATACTTCCAAAAAGCAAGTTTAATAAACCATAGTTGGATGATAACAAAATCTACCGCAGCAGAAAACTGTCAATAATAAAGGTTTAAAGCCCACCCAGTGCAGACTGCTTATGTAATCTATTTTTGCCTTGAAATTGGTGAATCTTTTCAGACTTTTTTTTTCTGCTTCGAAGGTTTTTTACTTGTCTTTGAAACTTAGAGATGCATATGTCTTTCTAGGACGAAGAGGGTTCAGATTTCCAGGTCAATGATACTGGGGATAATCAGTCTATTCCAGCTGAGGAACTTCAAAAGGTGCTTGGACTCAACATAATGTAAAGTATTTATTTTTGTTGGATTATTATCTGATTGTTTATGGATGTTTCTGTCGCTTGCAGGATGAACTGGAGAATGACGGTGTTGGAGAGGCAATCAGAAGTGAAGAAGCTAAACAACCAATTGATACTGAACAGATCCAGAGAGACGGGGACCTCAAGGAGCAACCATACGCTTATCGAAGAAACTATCAGAATCAAAGAGGTGGTCGTGGTGGGCGTAGGGTTTATTCAAATGGCCGAGGTGGCCGAGGTGGTCCAAGGGGGGGTGGTGGCTACCAACAAAATGGTCGCAGTCATTATTATGACCAGCCAGGTAACTATTATCCAAGGAACTACTATAGCAATCGAGGAAAGGGTGGTAGAGGTGGTGGACACCCTTACAACAATCACAGTTCAGGTGGTCATACCCCCGCAGATGTTGGTGTGGCTTCATGACATAATTGCTGACTGTGGGGTGTCGTCTTAGTGGTTTTATAGGTGGATGGTGAGGTTGTTTTATTGGCTTTCCATTGAACTCATTATAAATGGAGATGCTTTTGATGTATCAGCTATCCAGGACACCTTTTTTTTGTAGTTTCAGTTAATGGAGTTTTTATTGGAAACTTCAAATTATTGGAACTTTCCATAAAATTAACGGAAAAAAAGTAGGGTGTTGCTTGATTTCGATCCATCCAACTAAAAAGCTGTTAACAAAAAACTTGCCCAATTTTTCCTTTTGAAGCGTGTGTTTATTCCTACAGCTGGAAGATCGATTTCTCCTTTGTTGGAACCCTTTTAGGTCTTGGTGCAGAAGCAAATTCCACTAATGGGTAGGATTTGCTTGCGAAAGAATAGGTATAGGAATTATATGTTATCGTATAGGTATGATCAACGATATTATAGTAAATTGTCATTTTAAGTTGTACAACTTGCAAGTATTCTTTGCTTTAATGTGAAGAGTTATTGCATTATTTTATTTTTATATCATCGATAATAAATCTTATTTTTAAAAATTGATTAGTTTATTAATTAATTAATCGACTTTTTTTAATTTATAAATTTTTATGAATTGAAATAAATCAGTTAATTTTTATTCAGTAATTTTTTAATTAAATTTAAAATTCTTTGATAAGTAAAGATAACATCTTTTAATTATAATTTAAGATTTTTAATTGCATTCAATTTTTGTCAATTTTATGACAGTCTAATATTTTAAACCTTAAATATCTTGTTTTGTTGATTTAATTTGAATACAATTTTTAAATATTAACTTTATTATGCACAGGCTTTTGTTATTACTTCCAAAGTTTAATGTCTAAGGCTGCAGGCTTAGGCTGATTCCTTTCACTATCTTACTTTGTTTTCACCTCCTGTCTTTTTCCTGAGTTAGATGCTTAAGAGTTGAAAGTTGATAATGACACCATTAACAAAAGCATGCTCTCACAGGGGATTCACCTACCAATGCTGCTTGAGCCTCTAGATTCAGAGTGTCAATGAAATACAATCCTCATGTATGCTGAGGAGTTCAGAACCAGAAAATGTTCCTATGAAATGATCCTGTCAGAATCTTTCTTTTTACTTTTTATATTATTGAGAGATGTGTGGCTATAAATTGTACACTTTACTTTATAGAGATTATGCCAAGCTTCAATTTTCATGAGGATTTCATAGACATTCTGAATCTAGAAGTTAAAACGGCATTGGCAGGCAAATCCCTTGCAAAAGCATGCTTTTGTTAATAGTGTCATTATCAAGTTTCAACTCCTAAGCATCTACTTCAGGAAAAAGATGGCAGGCGAATACAAAATAAGATAGTGAAAGGAATGAGTCTAAGCTTGCCACCTTAGACATTAAAATAAGTATATATTTTCTTGATGGTGAATATATATCATATAGACCCTAACAAGTTTAGTTTAAACTTGAGTGGGTAAAGGTTAAAGTTATGGGATTTGGTCTTAAATGCAATTCATAAAGAGAGTCTCACTTATTTGGGAGACTTTCATTATGGACCTAACGAGGGAATATATTTGTGAGCCTTAACACCACACTGCAACTTAAAATCTTAAGACATTAAGTTTATGAGTACTTTCTATTTATACGTCTTTCATTAATTTCATTTCTTTCTAAAGTGAGATTCTTGCTTACATTTAAATGCGCCCCTGATGGTTGGGATTTATTCAGTTACAGGGACATGATAGAATGAAAACAACAGATCTACTCTCCATATCACGTATTATCAGGGACGAATCCACATTGAGGGCAAGTGAGGGCGCTTGCTCTCACTCAAAAAAATTTCTGGATCCGTCCTTGCATATTATCAAATGTTAATATCATCTACAACTTTTATATATTTCCTCTAAATTTTAAGTTATTGATACCATTCAATTCATTTTAATTAAAATTTTAACTTTTATGTATATTGGATGCTTAATTTTATATATTTGTGAAATCTAAACAGAAATTTTAAAAAATGAATTGAGGGATGGAATTTAAATATAAAATATTTGGTAGCAGCAAGTGCCAACTGTAATTGAGTGGTGCAAAATGTGGAGAATCCAGGTTGGAACATTGTGACATGCACACGTATTCTTTTACTTGTTTTCTTTTGTAGATCAAGTAGGATGCTCTATTCTTTTCGATCACACGGTAAAATATTGTGCCAACTTAATAGCCACGCATGGGAATCGTGTTTCAGCCTGAATTCTGCGCACTCAATTACAGTTGGCATTTGCCACTACAAATTAACATACACGCATTAGTTGAAAACACAGAATCGTGTTTGACCTTTTTTATTAAGAAGAAAGAACAGAGCGTAAAGAAGGATGTAATGTAGGGATGTCGTGAAGTCCAGTTAATTGGACACCGGACCATCTCTAAAAGGATTGATGCTGAGAGCACTACTTCAAGCCGACGTTCTCCTACTTGCAGCATCCAAACTTTATTGTGTTCCATCTCCATCCAATAGCTAGAGCTTAATTCTTTAAATAACCAATACAACTGAGGAACCAAGTTGACGTGCTGTGCATGCATTATAATTCGACGGTCCATACAATGGCAGGTCACGTCATCAGGGAATCATATTCCCACTAAACGATTGTTGAACTCTCCACTCCATGTCCAACCTAGCTATATAAGCCGCTCTCACCAGCCAGTTTATGTTCAACCAAAGACATTTGTTTATTATTATCTATTCGGTACAATCACCTGCTAAACTATGGACCGTTGGCAGTTTTTGAGACGAGGAAGAACATTGAAGATAACCTCGTCTGATCTCCACCAATCCCATGTTGATTCAGACAAAAACTCGTCTGGGGTTGTAGTGGATGTGAAGTCCACAGGAGAATGGAAATCCAGCATGGAAGCCTCGAAAGAGAAGAAGCAGCTGGTAACGTCTGTTCTTCATTCGTAACAGCTAACTGAGATTTTCATGGTTCTGACTTTTCTATGTTTTTTACTTTTTCCTAATGCTGAAGTTGGTTATTGAATTCACGGCCACCTGGTGCGGACCTTGCAAGTTGATGGAACAAACTCTCCAAGAGTTTGCTGCTATGTACACAAACGTTGACTTTATCAAGATAGATGTTGATCAGTTGGTGGTAACAGTCCTCTTTCAGTTGCCAGACCTTGGTTTCTACCTTTTTATCATTTGTTTACCATAAGATGATGAATTATCTGTCATCTAATCTGATACAGGGGGTTGCTCGCCAATTCAAAGTGATGGTAATGCCAACATTTGCTCTGGTCAAGAAAGGAGAAGAAGTTGCCAGGGTAACAGGTGTCAGAAAGAGTGAATTACAGGATATGATCGAGCAATATAGACATGACTAGCTCCAACGTTCAGATGCCAAAACACCCCATGGAGATCAAGCACCAGAAAAGAATAAATCCCCGGAAAATGAAGCTCCCTGCTTCTACTTTTGTCTTTTACTATTGGTTCTATTTTTCCTTATCATAATTTATTAGCTTTAATTTATCAGATGAGTCTGATCAATAAGCGGAGTGCTGTTCAGCCTCTGTTCATAGGAATTTCACAATATAATAAGAACATTAGCAGTTGTTCCAGGAACTTGAAAATTTTACCAAAGGATGAAATGGGAACACTGATGAAACCAAGACAAATATATCGGGACGGCATTAACATCATTTATCACTACATGAGAGGGCATATTAAGATGTATAGGTCTCATCAATACATGCTCTCCTTCCAGAAATACTTGAGCAGTAGTCAAAGCTGAATTTCACAAAATAAAATGCGGTGGACCAATTTCAACCACAAACTTTTAATTCATCAATCTAATCGAACAACACATGTTAAAAGAATAAAAAGGAAGATGAAATAAATCCCAAGAAAAAATTAGGTGGGAAAACATTAATAAGGTCTGACAATTTCTAACTAAAAGCAAAACAGTAATTGCTAACCAAATCCTTATAAAATCAGCCAAGTCATTGGAGTTTGTTGTTTCCCAAAATCTCAATATAAAGGTTAGTCTCCCCTTCAACCTCGAGCCAACGGACTAAAACCACATCTCTGGTGTAATAATTCCGATCAGATAGCAAGATCATTTGGCAATGATATGAATTAATCAAGCATGGCATAATTTTTCAATAACATTTATACTACCATCAATTTTCCTTCCTATTATGCACAATATTCCTGTAAAGCTGGAAAACATATTGTATGTACATTCAACAACTTACATGGACAATTGATGTTAATGAGCGAATGGAACCCCAGCCTTGAGAAGTTCCTATATACTGACTCCACCTAGCACCCTCTTCAGATCAGATTTCTGTTCAGATGAGAGTTTAGACGGAAATTTGATATCAAATTTAATCTTAAGGTTCCCTCGCTTGTTTGGTTCCTTGGAGATAGGCATTCCTTCATTCGAGATAATGATCTCATGACCTGGTTTAATAATATCTGTTACTGGTACTTTAAGATTTCTCCCATCCAATGTCGTCAATTCAACTGTCTTTCCTATGAGAGCATCCAGCAAAGAGACTCTTTGATGAAACACCAAGTCATTCCCATCCCTCTTGAAAGTGGCATGGGGCTTCTCATCCACTACAAAAATAAGATCAGCAGGAGGAACACCAGGTTCTTGGTTGCCTTTTTCAGGAAATGTAATCTTTGTGCCCTTCTTCCAGCCAGGTTTGATATCTATTTTCAGGATTTCCTCAATAGTCTTTGGCTTACTGCATCGAAGTTATGTTTATATGAATCACATAAGAACAAAAGAAGCCTGAACAAATAAATGAAGTGCCAAGTAGTACAGCAAGGAAATCAGCACCTGACATGACCAAAACATTTTACAATTCCAAGAAGAATAATCCTGTGGAAAAAGATTTCTCACTACGTGGCGAAACCTAAACTAAATGTTTCAATCATGTGCAGCACAACATGCGTTAGTTGATCACATGAAACCAAACCAGGTGCCAGCATTGAATCTTGTAGACAGGGCTAAAAACGAGTAATGAACTCCTTAGCAGTTCCAATCAGTTTCAACGTGGATCATCAATGAGAGTTTGCCAATATAAACACTAGTAACAAGAGTTAGTCTTTCGGAAAATACATAGGAATTACCATATTGTAGTCTGACACATGCAATTAATTTCTAGCAACACCAATAGGAAAACAACTTGAGAATGTAAGTAAATTGGTCTGATAGGTGAACGGTATAGGACTCGATCAAACAGAAGTTGAGCTCCCATGTCTACCAACTAGCTGGGAGAAAAGAAGCCGCATTGAAAAGACTAAAGACAAACGAGCCTTTAATGCCCTGGATAAACTAAGATTATACTGGACCACAATCACACAACAGAGTTTTCCGATAACATTATTTTTCTGACATATACTCGCATGGTTGAGGCCACCAGATCCACCGCTCAAAAATACCTCCTGCATACGGTAAGAAAAGATTCCATAAAAGCAACATAAATTATATAATCATCCCTCTCAATCGCAATATCCAATCCCATCGGCGAAACAAAATTGCTTTTAAATTTCCAGCATTCATCATCACTACGAGTCCCCGGTAAAACTACTATAACCTGGAAATCTTAGACAACAAACGTAACACCAAAATAAACCAACCAAAGAACAAAAATTTTCAACAAACTAACCCAAATTCATCAGGTACAGAACGCGATATCTTCATCTTCCGTTTAGTCCCCTTGTAAAGCTCCTCCAGAGTACAAGGCAACTTGCTCTCAACAGCTGGCGGTTTCTTATTACTCCTTTGATCTTCCGCATCCCCACTCACATTTCTCTTACCACGACTTTTTCCACTCCCGCCGTTCCCACCACCGCGCGATCCGCCAAAAGCCTCCGCGAAAATGTCCTCAGCGTCTCGGCGATTGAACCGAAACTTGGAAGTATTGGAACTTCTATCCTGACAATTGGGACTACCGGAATTCGCTTTCGATGACGAGAACTCATACCCACTGATCCCTTCTTCGCCGTACGCGTCGTAGATCTGTCGTTTCTGGTTATCGCTGAGAACGTCGTAAGCTTGGGAGATTTGCTTGAACTTGGCTTCAGCTTCCTTTTTGTTAACTGGGTTTTTATCGGGATGCCATTTCATTGCCAGCCTCTTGTACGCTTTCTTGAGCTCCTCCTCCGTCGCGTTTCGGCTCACTTTCAACAAGTTATAGTAATCAACGCCCATTCTCTTTTTTGTTCTCTCGGGAATCAAACTTTTGATGAAAAAGAGAAACTTGGAACCAAAATGGGGAGTTTTATAAAAGCTGTGGACTATGGACTATGGAGGTGTTGTGTTCCACAACAATTCTCCGTCGGCAATTTGTGGTGGTTCTCTGTTATCTCATATATATAAATGTAAATGCGAGTAGTCTGCGAAGAGAGAAGAGAGAAGAGAGAAGAGAGAAGCGGCAAGTCGGCCGTTGTCAAAGGATCGAAGCGAGTGTGAGTGGCACCGCATTCGAGTTTGCGATATTTTAATTGGGTAATGATTAAGTAACAGCTGTGACCCGAGGGAGACCCATCAAATCAGTGATTGCCACGCAGGTTAAGAAAAATGGAGTTCCGTAGTTTATATATTTATTAATAATTAAAAGTTCTAAAGTAAATTAATAAAAGATTTTTCTCATTTAAGTGAGGTAGTATGATTAAATCATTTTTATGTATGCAGTTGTTTAAAATTTAAAGTTAGAGCTTTATCTCCCGCAAAAGATCTATCTTGTTTAATCAGAGATTAATCTGAGTGTAGAGAGTTTAAATGTATCTTTCTATAATTGGAACCCTCTTAGAATATTTTGTAAGAAAAAAATTCTAAATTTTACAATTTATTTTAATAATTTTTATTAATTTTATAATTTTAAAATGTAGGTGTGAGATTTTCCAATATTTTCAGTTTAAACAAAAGGTGGAGGGAAGTAATTAAATATTTATCTAATCTTATATATTAAAATTGGCAGGTCCAACTCCAATGAGTCTCCTAATTACGCAAAACGACACTGTTTGAGCATGTTTATTGATCCAACCGCCCCCCTCTGCTCTGGTGCCAAAAGTTAAAACGTCATTAGGACATCATGAACCCCCTACTGGCTACTACTAAAATAGTAGTAGTCACCCAAGTTTGGTTGCCCAATGACTACGACAGACTTCAACTTCAAGTTTCATAATTACTTCAGCAGTCTTCTTGTTGCAAAGGGAAATGCTCGTGTTGTACATCTTGTCATTGTCATTTTAGTGCTACTCCTTTTCCAGTTTTCTGTTTTGTTTTCAACAAGGTTTTAAAATTCGGACTAGATGTTAAATCGAAAGTTTTATTTGGTAGCTTATTTGACGAGTTTGACCACGGATCGATTGAATCGGTGTAATTTTATAATTATGTAATAATTATATTTAATTATATATAATATTAATAATATTAAAAAAAATAAAAAATGTATCAAATAATATAAATAAATATAAATAAAAAATTTATTTAACCGGTTCAAATAATATAAATAAATATAAATAAAAACATGATACATTTTAAAAAGAAAAAAAATTATTGAACCAGTGGCTAACCGGTTTAACAGTCCCGACTTAATCGGTCAATTGATCGGTTCTCACCGGTTCATACTGGTCCAATGAAGGACTAGTTTTTAGGAGTCACCGAAATCGGATAGCCGACCGGTCACTGGTCGAACTGGCCGATTCGATCCGAGTTTCAAAACACTAGTTTTCAAAATTAATATAAATAACCCCAAAATGCAAGTACATTGATAAGAATTTTTTTTATTTAAGTGAGGTCATAGATTTGAACCTCTTTTATGTATGTAGTCGTTTAAAATTTGAGATCTTCTACAAAGAATTTATCCAGTTCGAGCAAGGATTAGTTTGGATGTGAATGGCTTAAAGATGTCTTCTCATAATTGGGACCCTCCTAAAATACCTCGTGAACAACCAAAATATATATATATATATATATATATATGAATAACGAATAACTTAATTTTCCTTAATAATTCTATTTAATTTTCGTAATTAAATTTAATATTTTTTTAAATTTGTATTTAATATAATAAATATAATTAAATTTAAAATATCTT
>JANZLD010000001.1:3525685-3544420 GCA_026413575.1 Erythroxylum carthagenense
ACGAGTCTTAAATATATTACAACTATCCAGTCAAAAGAAACGTTGGTCATTCAGCTAATTAACCAACAAACTAACTATCTATTTACAGTGTTTGAACAAAACGAAGGAAACAGAGTGAAACAGAGTAGCTTTACAGTTCGCCTGATGGTGAATTTTGTATAGAAGAAATAGAGGAGTATAGTAATTCTGATGAGAAAAGGTTTTCCAATTAAGAAATGTCAGGTAAGAGACATTTCCAGAATAAGGCTAATTTCGATTCATTTCATAGCCATTTCCCGTTAGATTTAGCTCAATTGTTACAAATTTGGGTTTCACATTAATCAATTATCTTGTTTTTGAAACAGCCTCTCTATTAATTAAAGATAAGATAACGTACCTCTCAAAATTATGTGTATTAGTAGGATTCATATTAGATCTCGTTATTATACTGTTACTATACTTTTTTTTTAAATATTTTTTCTTCAACTCTCCCCATTACTTTTTTCTCTCTCTCTCATTTTTATTCTTTGCAGAGACCATAAAAAAACAAGCTTTGTTTTCATTTTCGTGGGTTTTGTTATTACTAAGGAGTGAAGCAAAGCTATAAAATGGACAGAAAATAAGGGTTCTTATTGAATTTTAAAGAGAAGGCGGTTAGAAGGTTATTAGCACTACGGTTATAAACTTCTCGTTATCATATTCCTATCTTATTCTATGAACATTTATCAAATTAGTAAATGAGACCATAAAAAATAAGAAAGAACAGAATAACGAGAACATGTGATCTGAACTCTAAGCTAAAAGCCTCACAAGGAGTCTTTCACCAATGTTGAGTATGTTAGCAAAATATCCAACGCGTGGCATAACATGACCCACTTGCTATGATACGTCTTGTAGTTATTGAAGCATGTTTTATTAGTTAAAGATGTGATCTTTGGAAGTTTGAACATGCATTGAGTAGTGCTAAATCTCCCAAAGTTGTTGCCTTCTTTTATAATTGTTTCGTCTGTATTTTTCTCTTCTTTGTCTATATAACTAAAGAAAGATAATACCAAGTGGTCTTCGATTTCGACAATGCTTTTCTGGAGCTAAGTTGCTCTGTTCTTATACATACTAATTTCAAGCTGAAACTTCCTTAAATTGTAAAGAACTGCTTTTTTCTTTAATCTTGATTTCGAGAAGCCATTGTCCTCTTCAAGCACTCTGGAAAGAATTTCGGAGGGGCTTGAAATTACTTTCTCGTTACTGGAATTTGAAATAGACATCAAAGAGGTGGTTGAGATTTTTGGCTGATAGTACTCCAAGAGATGAGATCCTCTCTGCCAAATCCTGTCCCAGAAGATTTCATCACACATCGCACAAAATTGGCACAAAGGATCAGGCATACAAGGTCTCATCCAGTAATCCAATGTCTAGATGTTTTATTTCGTTATTGTAAGCACATGATGAGAAAGCTGTGGGGAGTCTATTCCAATCAGGTCATTCACGAGCTCCGAGGTAGATTTGCTGAGCGTTGAACTCATGAATTCAAATCCTCTGTTTAATATTATAGTGTCTTATTATGTCCAATGAATCTCAACCATTTATATATATAGGTTCTATGTAAATCTCGCGTGGATCCCACAAAATAAATAGCTAAAATTTTATGAGACAAAATAAGACAGGGTAATATTGAAAAGAAGATCTTATCCCTAGAATAATATAGTCATTTGTCTCCTCTCAAGAAGCATTAGTTTCACTCGGGAATATAGAACTTTTGTGTATCAAGAGTTCTGAACTCATTGTCCAGTTTCCTTTAAAGTGAAATGGAAACCATTTTCATTACGGCATTGATTGTTATTGAGTCTGACTTTTCCTATAACAAGTTTTGAATTGATTTCCTTTCTCTTTCCCTGTTGTCTAGCAGTAGAACCACTGATACCAGTGAACGAGAGGTCCAAAGAGCTTGGACATCATCGCCTATTTCGGACTTAAACAACTGCATGTCAATGCATTTTCACTCGGTGTGTGCGTGTGGTATCTTGCGTTCAACTCGTCTATTCCCTTTTGAAAAGGGTTACCTGCTTATTATCTGCCACTGGCTGGACTTGGTGCACAATACAAGATCACGTGAATCCCTAATGATTTCACAATGTTCAAATAAACTAAACAAAGTATGCATTTTCCAATGTCTTTGCCCTATCAGCAGCTTCACCACGCTCCTTCTGCTTGCCTGCCATGGAATAACCTCTCTCCTAAACCAGAAACATAATATTTGTCATGGTGATATGCATCTAAAAGAATCCCAATTTAGAAGAATGTAATATACAAGGCAGAGATGTACCAGTAATCGCCATAAGAAAGGTACTCCTTCCCTCTTTTTTATCTGCTTCTTAAGTACTTCAATTGCTAGAATTCCAATAAAAATCAGGAAAAAAAAAAACATCTTTGTGATTAAAAGAGGAGAATGAAGATGATGGGAGATGTATTTCATACCCTTATGAGCTTGTCCTGTGTACAGCAGCATACTGTACCAGACTTCACTGAATACCTCAAGTTGTTCATCAGATGCTCCAATTATCTACAAACAGAAGGTTAAGTCCACATATCAACACATGCGAAAGGAACCAGCATCCAAAGAATCAACTCTACGATGGCACATGCCTTACAAAAATTGACATCAAAACCTGGACCGAGTATATCCAACGCTTGTTTTTGATTTCCCTTGCCATACTCAAACATGGCTTCTGCAAGCTGAGATGAGTGCAAAAGGCATTGACCCAATGTTAAAATTAATGCTGAAGTCCTGTCTAGACAGGGATAGTAAGAGGAAGTGGGAATTTAAAAAACTAAAACAAGTGCAACTGGCAAAACTAGAATGCAGAGAGAACAGTAATCTGCACATACCAGAATGCCACTCTGCATGATTTGTTGCTTCTTTGTGCTCATTTTAGAAAACCTACAAAAAGAGAATGCAATTCCAAATAAAATACACGTTGAATGTCTCCCAAATGAAGGAAACATAACTGTTACCCATACTTGTCTTTCAATCCCTTAAGCAACTCTTCAGCTTTGGAAATTTCTCCAGATTTAGCTAAGGCCCACAGTATTAACACATCAAGGTGCCAATCCAAGTACCAGAAGGTCTAACATGGAATGAACATTGTATGGATGTCATAACATGGAATAAATGGGAGACCAAACATATCAACTAGATATCCATACTGAAATATGGAACTTAAATTTCACTGAAAACTAATGCTTTGATCTATATCTCCTTGATAGTTGCACACCTAATACTTGAGGTAAACCAAAATCAATCAGTTTGAATTTAAGTTTCTCATGCAAATCCACTTCATTGCAATTTTAGACAAAAGTCTCTTAGAGCAACATGAGCCTAATGAAGTACAAACAGGAACAGGTGGCTAACATATCCAAATCAGAAAAATTCATGTCTGGAATTCTAACATACCGAATAACTAGGTAATTTTCTTTGCCAGAACTAACTGCAGTCTATACTGCAACACAGACTACCACGACACTTTACTTTCTCATTGACAGCTACGCGGATTTCTGTCAAAATTTTCAGAAGCATGGATTTTCATGTCAAATTTAGAGCTCTATGGCAAAGTGGCTGGCAATGATTAGTCAAATGTTGCCAGATTCAACACAATAGCATAACCATTTCTAAGTCTTCAACAACCAACGTCAGATCAGTTGCATTTTAAGACTTTTTGTTAACAGCGTGTCTCATAACTTACTTGATC
This sequence comes from Erythroxylum carthagenense, assembly GCA_026413575.1. Lineage (NCBI taxonomy): Eukaryota > Viridiplantae > Streptophyta > Magnoliopsida > Malpighiales > Erythroxylaceae > Erythroxylum > Erythroxylum carthagenense. The sequence continues at coordinate 3,529,411 of JANZLD010000001.1, forward strand.
AATTACACGGGATGCCAAGACCTTCAGACAATCACTAAAGGTTTCAATCTCATCCCGCACATATACACGCAACAGCAATCCCAGAGCATTTATATATACCTGAATGCATAAGAAAACAAATTTTTAATTTGAAAGTCCAGTACATCTTCAAGAGAATTCAAAATAATATACCTCTGCAGGTGTGGCATCGTCTCTCTCCAACTCGTTCCAGATATGATGGTCATAAACTTCATAAACCTTTTGCATGGAAGAATGACCTTCCAAGTAACAAAGAGCCACATGCCACCAATTATGTGTCAGCCTGCAGGCCAAAACAATTAACACGCCAACAATATTACAGATGAAATGTATAGCTACATGTAATCAAAAAGATTTCTGTTCATACATAAATGATAAACAAGAATTCCATGAAGATGAGCATGCTTCCATAAACTCCACTGCTTCCTTGAAACGACACTCATACTGAAGAACATGACAGACCTACACATGCATCCATAAGATTGAGTAGCAATATATCAGGAAATTCTAACACATTGAAATGGGAGCTTCTTGTTACAATTGGAAACTCTGCTTCTTATAACGACTTGCACATAATGACAAATAAAATTGAACGCCAAAATGAAACATAGGAAAATGATATTCTTCTTTCATCAAAGCATGCTAAGGACTAGAACTCACGGCATGTTGTGCCCAATAGTCTTGTGTATTGATCTTCAGTCCATTTCTTGCAGCTTCCTCAGCATCAGGCATTCTGCCAAGCTCTAGTAACGGAAAAGCAAGCATTCCATACACATAATCTTCTTCTTTATTGTGGGGAAGAACCTATCAAATTCAGAATTCCTATCACACTAGCTAATCATAAAGAAAAATGGCTGAGGCATTTGTGTAAGAAATAGAGATGAACCTTTTGTACAAGGTCCAGGGACTGATTAGGTCTACCCATGTAGAAGCATAGTAGTTGAGCTCTTTTCAAAGAAACGAGATCTTTTGGGTAGTCATTCAGGAGCTGCAAAATAAATACACACCAAATAAATGAGAAAATTTTCTCAATAAAATCTCAGATGCAAACATACCAAGTTATAAATGGACATATGGCTATAGTTCGTAAAAACTCTACACAAAAAGAGCACATAGAAATCGTAACTCATATATTTTATTTCCTTCACCAAGTGTGGCTCAACCCAGCTTCTACATGAGTATTCAAAGACTTCTTACAAGATTTGCCCACCTTAGAATGTAGCTCCACAGCAACATCGTCGTCTCTATTCTCACAAATCAAGGAGCTAATTGCTTCAAAAACTGCTTTCTCATAAGAGGTGGCTTGTTCCTGTTAATTGCAGAACTTTTTCAATAAATAGGGAAAGCCCCACATAAAAAGGATCTCTGCGAGGTTGTGTTAGGATCATCTACGGAAAATATGAAGTTAAAAGATTTACAAGTTTAGACTTTGCAGCAAGTAGATGAAAAGGTGCTCGAGAAGGATCACTGGAATAGAGAAAATGAGCAGCCAAAATATTGGCTAGTACGCAGTCTTTGTCATGACCAGGTGCTTCCAATATGACGCGCCTTTGTCTCCCATAACTAAGCACCTTTATATCAACCAAAAAAACACCCAAACCCGTATCACAAAATCCACCCACGAGTTCTCCATCAAATCAAGGAAGCACAAAGTGAGAAAGAAGACAGGAAAAGAGAAACGCACACCTCGTGATAATAAGAGTTGATGGCTGAGATACAATCATCTGAAGAAGTCCTAACCTCGTATCCCCATCTATTCAGTTTCACTTCAACACCCCTTCCCATGTCTCTCAATGTCGCCTGCTTAAAAATCTCACTGACCGTGTTGCTCTTGTTATAGAAGTACCGAAAGAATAAGTACAATTGCAACTATACAAGTATGTCGGAGACAAAAACAAATGTCGGAGTCGTCTTTTGCAATTCAAGAGTTGTGTCGGAGATAACAAGTGTTGGCTGTATCTTGTCCTTGTTCTACAAAGATGGAATCTTTTGGCCGCTTTCTTCTTGCTTTATACTTATGGGTTTATGGGTGCGAAAGAAAACCAAACCTTCCTCACAGTAACCATGGATCAACTTCAACTGCGGTTTGTTGTGTTCGTGTGCGGTGGCGATAGTGCCAGTTTTTAATATTATCTCGCATACAGACAGACTTAGCTTGTTTGAGATAATGGAAATTATGGATAGATGGGATCAGATTCTTTGCTTCAGTTAATTAGTTTTTAGTTTTTACTATATTTTAGTTCTATTTTATTAAATCTGAACCACAAATTCATATAAGATTCACATAAACGTGAGAATCAGATTAAGTAATACAAGATTAGCATCAACACATGATTGAAACACTCCACAAAAACAGGATGTTGAGGGTTGGGACTTATGATTGTTCTTAGCAAGTCCTAACTAGTTTCTTGAGTAAACCAAACCGAGGACATATGATCCCATGGAAAGTGGTAAAGTTGAAAAGGGAGTAAAAACTTTGCTTGAATTTTGTTCTTTTTTAACTTTGTAAAAATAATTTAATTTATAAATCATAAATTTATTGATAGTTAGTATTCCCCAAAATTAAAATTATGATAACAACTAAATAATAAATTATTGGATTTACTAAATCACATAAAATTTATAAATTAAATTTCAAAGTAGATGAGATCTTTTTATAATTCAATCAAACTAAAACATATTTTCATCATCAAAACTTTAATATTTAAATATAAAATAAATTAGTTTTAATAAGTGACTAAGTAATTCAAAATTTAGTGGTTCTAAATTTAATATGTTGTGTATCTCCCCAAATCGCAAATATTATTTATATGAGTTTTATTTATGTTATTATTTATGTAAGTTTTATTTAATTGTTGTTTCAAATAAAATGAAACTAAAATAAGAAAAGAAAAAAAGAGTAAAATACCTAAATTGTTCTCGGTGAAATATTACAAGGATGGACTTTATTTTACTTACAAGTGGTGACCTAATAAGTAAAGAATTTTTGGATTGACCTATAAGTGGAAGAGGTTTTACTTACAAGTGGTGACCTACTAAGTAAAGAGTTTTTCGATTGGCCCATAGGTGGAAGAGGCGACGGGACAATAGCTGTTTGGTGAAATAATCAAGAAAAAGCGGATCATCATTGACAGATATTAGATATTGGTATCTCTTGAGTTTGTAGAGAGTACTAAATTGATTATGGTTTTCAATTTGTAATAGAACTTAGAGGTTATTGTACTTGTCATTGACATTATTGTTGTTGGTTGTCTGATTGTACTTTTGATTATTATAGTGGATCGATTTTAGTTCATAAAAATTCGGACTGTAATTTTTCCCCTAGTTGAGAAGAGTTTTTCATGTAAATTGCTTATGCATTGATTTGGTTTCTTGTACTTTATTTCTTATGCTATTATTGTTGATGTAGTTATGGTAATTTTCTCGACATAATCTAACGTGATCGAATAATGTGTGAATATATTTATACAAATTAGTTTAAAACTAAATAGAATTTATTCAAAATTTGGATTATATATTTTCTTTCGTTATGTATGTATGTATATATGTATAATATGAAATAGAGAGTAAAAAAGGTGTGCTCTTTCCTTTCCCTAAAAGAAGTACACTCATATTTTAGTTTTTAGCATCTACAAGGACCATAAAGGTGGTGTGGTGACTACTTAATCTAAGATAATAGCAAAAAGATATAAACTTCTCATATATTTTAAGAAATTTTGGAAAAATTCTTTGATCTTTAATTTTTTTAAAACTCTTAGTTTCTGTTTTTGTAAAAGAGTCCCTCATCTTAGATTTTAGTTAAAAATAATAATAAAATACACGCAATAAGAACATCATACGTGAATTAATCAAAATTTGTTAATTAAATAAAATTGAATTAAATTAATAATTTGAGATAGTTATAATAAATTATCAATTTAAGATTAAGAGCTGGGTTGAATCGTAATGTAAGCAACATTTGATTAGTCTATGTCTATTATTCATACTGTATATGTCTTGTCGTGATTTTTAACTAAAGTCTAAAAGAAGGGAATTTTTTGAAAAATAGAAAATTAAAAGGTGATTTTTCAAGAATTTTACAAATTAGAAGATTTTTTAAAGTTTCTTGAACGACAAAGAATGCATATATCTTTTACCCTAAAATAATAGTATGAACATGTGAGTTCAAGAAATATTAACAACTTATGTGGAAAATGCATATTGCTTGAATCCTTGAGAATTTAGGAGACAAATCGATTTATGGTGTGTTTGTAGGTGATCTTATCTTGAACACTTTAGATTCGTTGATGTATCATGCTTGGCATGGAAAGGTTGTTTTATTTATTTACAAATGAGTTAAATTCATTTAATTGTAACCTAGTTTTACATATTATTAATTTACCCCTAACTTTAAAAAAATAATTAAAAAATTAATACTATTCAAAACTTTAAAAAGTAATAATAAAATATTTCAACTTTTAATTTATTTAAAAAATATATTGTTATTAACTTAACCGTCACAAACTCATGTGACACGTGGTTAACATATGTCTTTTTTATTTCCATGTCATATTAAATACTAAAAAATAAAAATAAAATATCAAACCATAAAATACACTATATGTTGCCTTCTTCCAACCCTAAAAGAAGCCCTTATGTTTTGTATTTATTTTCTCGTAAAAAATCACCTTGTTTTTAAAAGAATGGTTATATTGTTCTTGAAATTGAAAAACATTTATAAGCATATGAATTGACCCATAATTTTGTCAGAGACCAATCATAAGAGAATGATGGCCATAACATTAAGGTTTTCAATTTCATGCACAAGATCACTACCTAAATAAATTGTAAGCATCACCTTTTGGTCCAAGCTTCTATAATATCTCTCTTCCTTACCTTGAACAACACTATAAGGCTTTTAGACAAAAATTTATGCAAATACAAAAATGTTGAGCATGCCAATTTATAACATGTCAAGGACCTACTTCTCAAGAGATATCCACCATAATCAGAATTGGTATATCCTACAATACCATTAGTTATATCATCAAAACCATAAACTAAGCAAATGTTGCTCATGCCTTTCAGGTATTGCATAATCCACTTAAGGAATGATAATAGATAGTGAAATTCTAATTTTACATATGTCTAAGGATACTGAAATTATATTTCTTTATGTCCTTATATTTTGTGTCATGAGTCTGATAATTGACCCACTCATGACACGAGCGTCGATTTATTTTTGACTTCTTAATTTGTTTAACTCATATGAGTTTGGAGCTAGATTCATGTCCCTTTCTAGAATCAATTTGCCTTTGGGATTTCACTTTCTACTAAAATTCAGGTCATATCTCACAATTATCTACCTTGGCTTAAATTTCTCCATAGTCTAACCAATAATCACCCTATGCCATAATATCCTTAAAGGATTCAAGTTATACGAACATTCTCTAAGTTTATATTATGCTTGAACTTTAATACACATAATAGTTTGGTCAATATATTTGCTAGGTTCTCAATTACGACTATCTTCTGTATGAAAACATCTTTTTCCTCAATGATATAGTCAACGTATCCAGTGCATAAGGCTTCCCGCTTTGCAGGGTCTGGGGAAGTTCATAATGTACGTAGCCTTCCCTATGTATTATTACAAAGAGGCTATTTTCGTGACTTGAACCTATGATCTTATGATCACAAAAGAGCAACTTTACTAGTTGCTCCAAGACTCAACCTTAATGATATCTCAAATAAAGTTTAACTTAATATTAATATGCTTTATTCTTCATCATAGCTAGAGTTTTAGCCAAATTCAACGACTATAATTATCATAGTAAATAAAATAGTTATGCACATCCATACCCAAACTATTAATAAGACCATACGACCATATACCTTCTTTAACCTCTAATGTCAATAAAATTTTTTCTTCTATTATAGATAAAACAATTTTCAATTGAAGTGTTGCTTTTCAACTAATTGTACATCCAAAGAGGGTATATGATATAACATGTCAAGGACGTACTTATCAAGAGATCTCCACCAAAATTAGAATTGGTGTATCCTACAATACCATTGGTTATATCATCAAAACCAAAAAACCAAGAAAATGTTGCTTGTGCCTTTCAAGTATTGCATAATCCACTTAAGGAATGATTACCGATAGTAACTCTAATTTTACATATGTTTAAGGATACTGAAATTATATTTCTATATGTCATCGTATTTTGTGTCACGAGTCTGATAACTGACCCACTCTTGACACAAACGTTGGTCTATTTTTAACTTTTTAATTTCTTTAACTAGTATGAGTTTGGCACTAGTCTCATATCCCTTCCTGGCATCAGTTTGCTTCTGTGATTTCACTATCTACTAAAATTCAGGTCATATCTCACAATTATCTACCTTGGCTTTAATTTCTCCATAGTCTAACCAATAATCACCCTATGCCATAATATCCTTAAGGGATTCAAGTATGCCATAATATCCTTAAGGGATTCAAGCTATTTGAACATTCTCTAAGTCCATGTTATGTTTGAACTTTTATACACGTAACAACTTAGTCAACATTTTTGTTAAGTTCTCAATTACGACTATCTTCTGTATAAAAACACCTTCTTTCTCAATGATATCTCGAATAAAGTTTAACTTGATATCAATATGCTTTAATCTTCATCATAGCAAGATTTTTTGTCAAATTCAATGACTATAACTATCATAGTAAATAAAATAATTTTACACATCCATACCAAAATATTAATACGACCATATGAACATTACCCTCTTTAACCTCTTATGTCTATACCATTAATTTTTTCATCTATTATAGATAAAACAATTTTCAATTAAAGTATTACTTTTCAACTAATTACACTTTCAAAGAGGGTAAAAGATATAACATGTCAAGGACTTAGTTCTCAAGAGATTTTCATTATAATCAGAATTGGTATATCCTACAATACCATTAGTTATATAATCAAAACCATAAACCAAGAAAATGTTGCTTGTGCCTTTCAAATATTGCATAATCCACTTAAGGAATGATTATGGATAGGTAACTCTAATTTTACATATGTTTAAGGATATTAAAATTATATTTCTATATGTCCTCATATTTTATGTCATGAGTCTGATAACTGACCCACTCTTGGCATAAGCGTCGGTCTATTTTTGACTTTTTAATTTCTTTAACTAGTATGAGTTTGGTGTCAGTCTCATATCCCTTTCTGGCATTAGTTTGCTTCTGTGATTTCATTCTTTACTAAAATTCAAGTCATATATCACAATTGTCTACCCTGGCTTGAATTTCTCCAAATTCTAACCAATAATCGCCTTATGCCATAATATCCTTAAGGGATTCAAGCTATGCGAACATTCTCCAAGTCCATGTTATACTTGAACTTTTATAAATGCATCAACTGTAGCACCCCACTCTCGTAAGACACATACCCGATATCCTGAGTGATGCTCAAGTACGTACCCCACAGGGGTGGCATGCTAGAACGGTCAAAATCTTGAAAACCCAGTATAATTTTTTTTCAAAAACAATTTTCATACATGTACACAGAAATTAATAATCAATTTTAGGCCCATTCTTTTCTTTCATAACATCAAAATCACATTGATTATCATTACACTCAAGATAATCCTCATTTACAAGCCTTTCCACTTTGGAAAGTTATTACAAAAAAGAATATTCAAATATACAACTTATAATAATTACGGAAGATTCAATTTGATACAAAAATAAGAAAATACAAATGCAGAAGCAAACTGATCCCGACCTCTACCTTTTACTTAAATGTAGTGGCTATATTCCTGTTTGCCTGACGAGGTAATTCTTCTGAGCTTAAAAAAGATATTATAAATTTTGGGTGAGTTTTGCGAACTCAGTGAGTGACCATCCTCGATGGCTCACTCAATCACAAAACACATATAGATCATGCAATCACTTAATTCACATCATTTCAATCATAATCAAATAACATCACATATCATTTTGATCAATTATTTTACAATTCACATTCAGAGTAGTCACATAGTTCATTTTGTTCATTTGAAACATACATATCAATTTTACATGCAATGCACGTGAGATTCAATTTCATTTATTACTTTGTTGTGACCGAGTGCCTATAACTATCCCATATTTATTGTGGATACCGAGTTCATTGATAACTGTCCTGTATTCATCGGAGATACCGCGCTCATTTTAAATAGTGAGCCTTCGGCTCTTATATACTTTTTGAGCTTGAAGCTCTTTTTCACAATTTAAGTTTTAAGCTTTTTTTCGGTGGCTACTTCGGTCACAACTGCCTTTGTGTTTCATGCATTCATGTAAACACTTCTCATAGAAAATTATTATGAAACTAAATTAATTTGAATTACTTTTTAATAATATGCAGTTAGTAAAAATATAAAACTACTAATAATCATCTAATAATTAATTTGATTGAAGAAATTTTATTACAACAATAGTAAACTTTACACACTACAAAGAAACATAACAATGTTTTCATACTTTTTTCAATTGTAGAAATTCAAATGATATTCGAGATGTAAATAAAGAAATTCAAGAATCATTAAAAGAATTTATACGTATATTGAAAACCTAAAAATAATTCAAACCATTTGGCCCATAAGTGAAAGGGGTTTAAACACTAGAAGTCCTAAAAGTCATTTGGCTAGACAATTCATGCATATGGGAATCAGTTAAGAAGTCTAGGATTCAAGAATTCTAGGTAGTTAGTACATAATTGAAATGTTCTTTAAAAAATAGTTTAAGGAAGTTAGTAGTTACAAGACGTCCACAATGTAGAAGTTAAGGAAATAGTGGTAGCTGGTTAGCTAAAATGTAGGAAAGTGAGAAGTTATAGCAAAAAATTTGCTTTAGAAAGTTGAGGACTATAGATACACCAACACCAAGATGATTCCAAAACCAAAACAATTACGGTACAACAAAAATCACTCTTTAAAAAGATCACTCAACCTATTTCAAACACTTTTTGTTATTTTTAAACTTTCTTCACTTCACGAATTCTCCTTATTTCTTATATCGAATTCTCTTATATAGTTTATGATTTCCTTTTGTAATAATCAATTACTTTCTTCATTTTAGATTTCATTTCAATATATTTTACCACTTTGGTAGCTTAACAATTTACTCTTTAAGTTTTCTGAAGCCCACATAAATTTTTTACACATAAATTTTTTATAAAAGTTAGGTACAAATTATATCCCTTCTTGACATGTTGAATAATTTGAATTGCTTGATGAGACTATGATACCAAAATCATAAAATAGAAAAGAAATTGTTGTTCCTCTATCTCTAGAGGAAGAAGTCCCAACATTTTTAAGGAATGAAGGTGTATCCTAGATTGTAGAAAATCTTAAAAAGGTAGCCTTGCCTTCAACTAACTTCCCTACAAGCGAGAACCCAAAATCACCATAACAAAAAGACATTGTTTTCATAAATGAACTTTTAGATTTGAATTCTAATACATCCTCCACAACTGACGTAATCAAAATATTAACAGAGAATGTTGACAAATTGTCTATCACTCTACTATAATTTGTTGGATATAATTCTCCTACTTTAGTAAAGTAAATATCTAAAGGACTTGGGGCAACCTACTTTTAATGTAATGGAAGTTAGAGAATGTAGCCACCTTCCATCTACTTCTTCTATAGATGAAAGATATGTCCCTCCATATAAGAGAGAAGGTATCCCTATGGGGCCTCATCACATGCATCTTGGTAATGACTGACATGCAACCAAGGCTTAAATTTCCAATAGATAAGGATTTGGTGGGGAGGTTGAAGCTTATAGACCGCAATATAGTTTGGGAGGTAACATTGCAACTATAAACCATTCTATTATTCACCCACCACAATTGAGATTACAAGTTGATATGGAAGCAATCATAGAAGCAGTTTATGAATTATATGGACTTGGTTTAAGACAACTTGGTTGTCCAGAATTCCATAAGCCTTATTTAGAATAGATTGATAAGGAGAATCCTTATCCTCATGGCTATATAATGCCCAAATTCAACTTATTTTATAATAAAGATGGTCAATCCACCATTAAGAATGTCGTTATATTCACCATACAATATGGAAAATTAGCCAATCATGAAAACTTCAACTAATTTAAACTCAAGTTATTCCTAAATTCATTGGCAGGGGGCACTTTTTGTGGTATGCTTTGTTTCATACTCAGTTTTTTAGGACTGAGTCTGAAGTTAGCATTGTCAAGGGTCACTCAGAAGAGCGATGATAATGTTGATATATTCATTACTCATTTTAGCTGATATATTCATCACTCATTTTATCAAATATGTGAAATTAGCTCAAAATGGGTCGGACATTGAACTATAGAAGAATTTGAAGGAATGGAATTTTTTTATTTCTATGAGTTGGTAGCAAAAGTCACCAAATATGAAGAGCTCATTAAGGAAGAAGGTCACCGCAAGAAGATTTTACTTGGAATTTATACTACCATCATGAATTCCTACTATTTAATAGTAGCCAAAGTCAACATCTTCAGAATTTGCATTTGGCCCTCTTTGAAGCATAAATATGTAGAAGTCAAAAAGAAAATGCAAGCTCCATTGACCAAAGTTCAATACACCTTTAATACGTCGAAAACATAAGAGATCTTTTATTATTTATTACAAGAAAAGTTTATTATATTAACCATAAAGCACAAAATTCCTATGAAAAAGAAAACCAAAGGCTTACAAATATCATAATACTTAGAGCTACTTGACAAATTCATATTGGAGATTTAAGAATGAGATCTAAGACCGTATCAATAAAGGAATGTTGATGTTTGCTGAAGCTGACTAGACTATGTTGAAAGACAAAGACCTTATTCCACAATTAACAATTATTGGTGCCACTGAATTCCATTTGTGCCTATTGTTAGACATTAAAAAGAAGTTGAAAATGTGGAAAATCATTAGCGTCAACATCAAATTCAAAACTAAGGCTTTATTCCTAAATATAATACCAACTTCAAGAATTGGGACCAGCGAATTCCTAGGATCCAACAGAAGGTAAAAATCTTAAGAAAAAAATCAACTGGCAGAATTCATACAAGTTTATAAGCAGAGAGGTAAAACTCAAATTCTAAATTATTAATATAGACTACCTAGACTTGTGGCGCCACCACGAGTGACATCATCTGACACTGGAAGCAAGTAAGACATTGAAAGAATATGATACCCTTAACTTGAACTAAAAAAAGACTTTAGCAATAGGGATTTATTGCAAATTCTAAGACAAGTAAACCACCATTAATAGAGGAGCCAATTTCAAGAAACTCATTTTACACGAAACTTGTTTTTACTGAAGAAAGTACCATGGATCCTAACAACAAAAATGGAAGGGTAGAAGTCATTAGCGAAAAGTGAGATAAGACACAAGTGAATTCTACATAAGAAGTCAACTTGCTCTTAAAGCCAAGAAGGGGACTCCTATAAGTTCATTCTGATTGGGGATATTCCTATTTAATTTCCATGTATTGTTTCATCTATAAAGCTCTCAACATTATCTGGAAAATCTAATGCAAAGAGGATGGAAACCCCTCCTGAGAATGGAGAATGTAGGGTGTTACTATTGACAATAGGACTAAAAATTCTTGAAAAGGTGGTATTAGAAAAGTCAGTTGAGGTTATGACATAGCATATAAGACCTATATATATTAAGGCTTATATCAACAGAAGACCAACTTCAAGAGTTTTGGTGGATCATAGGTCAACAGTAAACATCATATTGAATAAAATGATAATAACCTTAGGAAAAGAAGATACTGACTTGATCCCAACCGAAGTATACGTCATTGCATTCAATGGTACAACTACAAGGGCATAAAGAATTCTTCCTATAAATATTACAATGGGAGGAAAGAATTCGCTAACTGTCTTCTTTGTTGTTGACACACATGCTAGCTACTAGGTCTTGTTAAGGAGGGATTGTATCCATGCCAACTTTTACATTTCATTGTCTCTCCATCAACTCTTACTTTTATATAAAGGAGATGAAGTAGAAATCAATTGGGCTGATTTGCAGTTATTCCATACTAAAGTTGACATGATGAAGGCAAAATTCTGCGAAGATCATATAAGTCAGTGCAAATTTAAAAGTCATTTTGGTGTAAGGAAGGCAAAGAAAAGATGAAAATAGAGGTAGAAATTTTGTGAAAATAACTGTCATCATGCTTATTGATTGCCTAATGAAAGTTCCTATTATAGAAGCGCAATGAGTGAATTCTCACAAAAATAATGGGCGATAATTGCACCCATATACACCAAATATGGAATTTAACAAATCTTGGACAATTATGAAAAGCTAAAAGGGTATAAAAATGCTAAGCTAATTATTAAGGAGGAAGAATTTCCAATATAGGATGAAAGTCATTATGAAAATTTAGAATCTGCTCCTACAAATTTCCATAACTTCAGAAATCTAAAAGGTCTTCAATACCATATGTTTGATTGCTCAGCGAAACATGTACAAGGGGCAATTATTGATATAATTTAAAAATAATTTAACCCATTTAGCTTTCAAGTGAAAGAGGCCAAAATACTAGAAGTTTTAGAAGTCATTTGGCCAGAGAATTCATGCATATGAAAATTAGATGAGAAGTCCAAGATTCAAGAATTCCATAGGATTAATACATAATTGACATGTGCTTTAAAAAATTAGTATAGGGAGATAGTTAACAAGAATATGCCCAAATGGGCTAGAAGTTAAGTAGTTATAGGAATTCTAAAACATAGAAGTTAAGGAAATAATCGTAGGTAATTAGCTCAAATGTAAGAAACTGGACAGTTATAGCAAAAAATTGCTTAAGGAAATTGAGGACTAAAAATACACTAGCACCAAGATGATTCCAAACTTATTTCAAACACATTTTGTTATTTTTTAGCTTTCTTTCCTTTGCAAACTCTCGTTTGTTATATTGAATTCTCATATGTAGTTTATAATTTCCTTTTATAACAATCAATTACTTTCTTTACTTCAGATCTCATTTCAATATATCTTAGCATTTTGGTAATTTAAAATTTTACTTTCTAAGTTTTTCAAAGATGATACCCACTTATATCGTTGATAAAAGTTAGGTAAAAATTTCGGGAGAATTCCTTCATGACACATCCACATTCCAAATTAACACCAAGTAATTTATAATTATTAATTCTAGTAAATAATTTTGATTAACATGTGAAAATTACTAAAAATTTGTATATATATATATATAATTATTAATTGTATTATATACTTTGAGAAATGTTAAAAAAGTTTTAAACCCTTATATTTTAGACTTTAAAAACATCTAAGATACTTCATATAGTATAGTACAATAATTATAATTTTGTGATATGTAAGAATAATATTTGAAGTCAATCATGCTTCTTACTAAATGAAAATTATTTTTTACTTTTATAATATTTTTAATTTTTATAATTAAAGATTAATATTGTGCAAGTTCAAAATCAAATTTACTTTTTACAATACATATGCGTAGATAATAGCTATGATAACCTTATTATAAATTAAAATATTTTAATAAATATGCTAACTTTATAGAAGTGTATGTTGGAAATATTTTGATGTCATACTTTAATCTTTATAACATATGTCAAAATTTTAATAAATAATAATTTCTTTCATCATAATACCATACATGCTTTTTTACTTTTATATTTTTTAAAACATTGAAAGATTACTATGAAACATGAAATGAAGAAGTTTTTGAATGTATCATGGTTTATAATGATATTGATTTTTTTTACTTATTTAATCTTTAACTAATTTTATGACAGTCTACTTTGTAATTTATAATCATCGTTTAGTTAATAATAAAAATGTCATATCAATTCTATGAATATATTATTAAATTTTTTTAAATATTACCCCATCAGTCTTTTCCTATTATTCACTGTTAGTAACACACATTTTTGCCATTGCGAGACCTCTTTTGTAGTCAAGGTTTTTATTTATGCTGGGCATAACGTGTTTCTGCAAAATCTTTCTATCTGTAAACTCTCCGAAGACTCCTTCGCTAGCACTTCAGTATTTTTCCTTTTGAGCTCTCCTACTGTGACGAAAACGTGGGTATTTTTATAGGATTGAGGTTCCCTTTAGTTGGTTCACTAGTTATTTACTTTTCTCCGTTTTATTTTAGTGCTAGTTTATTTCATTATCTTTTCGTATTTGTATTAGTTTTATTATTCGTATTTTTATCACCTTTGAGTATTTTTAGCATTAGTATTGTTTGCATTTATTTTATTTATATATAGAATTTGGTATGTTTATTATTTTTTCTATTTAGTAATGTTATTATTGGAAGTGTTGCATACAACATCTTTCCACTTCAGTTTCTTTCTTTGCGAGCTCTTCTACTGTTACGAGAACGTGTATCTATTATACCCATTCGCTTGGAACAGTAGTTACTGGGTATGCCAGCTGGCATCCGCACGGAAACTTCCGCCCACATTTATTCTCCTCTGAACAACGTTAAACTGGCGTCTGGACACTAACCAAATCGAGTTATGGCTCTCGCCTCTCAGCTTTTCTCCCTCTTTTATGTGAAGAAGAAGTCAGATTGCGACTGAGATGGTAAATTATGTGGGAGAGATTGCTTCTCGAAAATCCTTCAGATTGAATGATACTTTCGTACTATATATTGAAGACCCATCTCTTTATTTCAGTATTCATGCCAGGCCAGTCGTTCTGAAGGAACTTGTTAAACTATAAGCAGGATCTTCACTCAATTCAAGTTCAAGACTATTTATTTAGACTAAATTCCCTCAATAGCATCCATGAAACTTTATCCACGTACTAGTAAAGCAAAAAAGAGTACATGACCATACGCGACAGCTATATTGAGGAACTATTATATGCTTAGGAGGAAGATCCGCTATGCTTGGCCTGAAGGATCTTAGCAAACTCGACGAGCTTATCAGTCTCCGGCAACACATCTTTTACGGCGGGATTGGAAGAGAAGCTC
>JANZLD010000001.1:3574258-3588312 GCA_026413575.1 Erythroxylum carthagenense
CATAAATCAGGAGTCAACAAATGCATAATTACTAAAGAAAACGGGCCCAATTTATAGTATAAATTTGGTCCAATCAGTGGGTCCTCACCATCAACGGTCTTAAGCGCCTGCAGCTCCATCACGAACTGTGAAACCATCAACGCACTTTCTCCTTCTTTCAACAATGAAATTTTCGGGTCTTTCTCTGGGTGTGCCCATTTCGGCTCTCCAACCACGGTTATGTGCGATCCTAGAGCCAACCCGCATGGAAGTTCCATGATCCTGTTCCGGGTTGAGAACTCCAACGGGGATAAAGCAATCGAATCGGGACATTTCTCAATCATTTTGTCAATGCTATTCTCACTAACTTCAGTTAGCTTAGAGCTTTGCATTTCGTCCCAGAGTTTTTTGCCAGCTAACAACGCCTGTTTCGCAGCTTTATGCAGTGGACTAAACTCGTCGATACTGTCGAACACGGTTTCATTAAAGAACACACCTGACGCTTCAATCTCTTCTCGCATTTTCCTCGCCGGAAGGTGGTCGATATATCGTTGGGTTTGGAATTCAGTTCCGACCAGCCCCCGCTGGCAGTCAAATGACAGGAACCTATAGCCATAGACAGTTCTGAAGACCAGAGGCAATTCAATGCCCATAAAGAGAAGGTAGACAAAAAGCGCAGCCATAAGAGTCTGGATCAATGTGACTCGAGTCGGCGGCGTTAATGACTCAAACTTGGCTCGCTTCATTGTCGCGGTGTGTTGAAGTAGTGAAATCGAAATGGTTAATTTGATTGGAGGGACCTTATAATTTAGTGCTTAAATGAAGCTGCAGTTTGAGTTCTAAATTGGAGTTGCAAGGTAAAGGCACAGAGAGCCTTGGCAGGAGATGATTTAGGAAGGTTGAAAGGCAAAAGTCATTTCCATTGAAGGACAAGCAAAGATGGTGCAAATATTTAGACAAAGAACGTATCTTTACGATAGACCCATGTTTTAAGTCCCCCTATGAGCTGCCAAAAACAGGACGCGTTTTCGAAAAGATTCAAGTTTTGGAGTTTCTCCTTGGACAGGTTTTTGTCAGAAGTTATTACATACATAAACCGAGAAGAGATTGAAACTACTAAGATACGAATTTGTGTCAGTAACGTTGAAACGAAAGAGAAGATTAATTAATATTTATAAGATATCTAATTAAAAAACGCATGCCACGTGTGGTTACTAGAGGTCAACGTATTAATATTTCTAAGATATCAATAACCATTAGGCTTGATAATTAGTTGGCGCTAAGGATAGCAGTGGGTTTTTAATCCGATTAATATCTGTACTATCATACTTGAAAAAATAGACATAGAGGCTAAAAAATAGATTTTAAATAGATGTTGAAAAATAGATGTGGGTAAAGATTTGGATATGGGTCTAGTGATAACCCGAACTATGATACGCATATCCTATCCGTTTTTTATTAATTCTATTTTTCTGTTTTTTCTTGAATATTTATAGTTAAATATAATAAAATATTAATATTTTATTAAAAGAAATAACTTAAAAATCTTCACTTTACTCCTCAGTACTCACCTTTTTTATCATATTTTATTTTCTTATAGGATGATAATAATGCAAATGATATGGAGATGGAGTTTTGAATGTTGTGGAGTTCATGTAAAGACAATTTGAAGCTTCCGATATTTCAGTATTTGTTCCAGTTCTTAATTGTGAAAAATATATGTTATCTTTGTACTAGACATTATGATTTTTATTATTCCAATTTTATGATTTTTTAAGACATAAATCAAAATCTTGACTTATTATTATTAAAGTAATTTTGAATTGTAGCGTTCTAAAAAATTTGCTCTTTATATTTTCTATTTAAAGGTTATATTTTTATATGCTATATAACTCGATGGATATCCAAAAACTTGAACAATCTAATGGATTTGGATATGAGTAGTAAATCGTAAAAACCGATGGATATGGATATGAATATGAGCTTAGTCATAAAAAAGGATATGGATATGAGTAGAGTAATACCCAAACCGAACCCTACCCATTGGCATCCCTAGTTGGCGTGGCACTAATTCAAGGAGGCTTGATTAGGCCTTAGGTTAAACTCGATGTCAGGGTTGTCCAGATTTAGCTAGACCTAAGATTCAATAGGTATGAACAAAGTGACGTCATTTTGCTAAAAAGATATCGTTTTGAAATTTAAAAAAAAAATAAAATGTCAAGTTAACTCACCTATGACCTAGTCGAGCACAAACCTAGGCTCGAAATTGCATGAGCACATATCAGAGATTGTCCGACTCATTTGCCATCCTTAATAACGATCCACTTATTCTTGAATTCTTCATCACTGTGGCTTCTTTGTTTAACAAGTGAAGATGATAATTGTGAGACACTACAACAAAGCTGACTTTTAGCTACATTTTTTTTACAATGATTTGAAAATCGTCGCTAAAAGTCAGCTTTTAGTGATGATTTATGAATTTGTCTAAAAGTCCAACTTTTGGCAGTGACTTAACAATTCGTCTCTAAAGGCTTATCTTTTACGACGGCTTGGATATTTTGTAGCTAAATATCAAAGATTTGGCGACACTTTGACGATTTCGTTGCCAAAGGTTGATCATTTGGCGACGATTAGCGTAATTGTCGCTAAACACTACAATAATGTAGACTTTTGGTTACGTTTTTTTACTACAATTTTGGAAATCATTGAGAAGAGCCAATATTTAATGACGATTTCCTAAAATCATTGCAAAATTTTTGTTACGATTTTAGGAAATCATCGCAAAAAGTCAACATTTAGTGATGAAATTTTGGCAACGATTTTGTACATCGTTGCGAAAAGTTAAACTTTTGAACTTTTAGCGACGAATTAAGTTCAACTTTTTTCGACGACTTCTAAAATCTTCACCAAAGGTTTAATTTTTAACAACAATTTTAAGAAATTGTCCCTAAAAATTAAGTTTAGTTTTTCCTTTCTTGTTTCCAATATGGTATCAAAGCTCTAGTTATTCTTGGTCTTGCAAGGATTTAGTAGCAACATGACAACAAACAATTTCTCTATTTCAATTCCTATTTTTAATGGAGAAAATTACCACTCTTGGGCTATTAAAATGAAGTCTTATTTCCAAGTTGTTAGCTTATGGGAGGTCATTGAAAGTGAGTTTGAGCCTACACCTCTTCTACAAAATCCAACCCAAAACCAAATCATGAAAAATGATGAAGAAAGGGCAGTAAAACCAAAAGCTCTATCTTGCCTCCATTCGGCAGTGACGGAAGGAATTTTCACGAGTATAATGACAAGTGAATCTCTTAAAGAAGCATGGGAGAAACTAAAAGAAGAATTCGAGGGCAACACTCTAATTAAGATGATGCAAATTTAAAATCTCAAAAGGGAATTTGAAATGTCAAAAATGAAGAATTCTAAAAATGTGAAGGAATATGAAAGTAACTTATGTCCATTGTCAATCAAATCAAGTTACTTGGTGAAGAATTTCATACTTCAAAGGTTGTAGACAAGCTTATTGTGACGCTTCCTAAAAAGTATGAGTCAAAAAATTTCATCTCTTGAAATTACTAAAGATCTATCAAATATAACTTTTGTAGAGTTACTAAACGCTCTTCAAGTTGTGGACCAAAGAAGAAAAATGAGCGATGGAGAAAATGGTGATAGATAAGGTCGAAGGAATATACTTGGTCAAGAGTTCCTCTTCAAAAATAAAAAGTAAAATTCTCCAATGTACAAATTGTAAGAAGTTTGGCCATGAAAAGAAGGATTATTGGAACAAAAGAAAACCACAGTGCTTCAAGTGCAAGAGATTTGGGCATTTACACAAAAAAACTCTATATTTCAAAATGAAGAAGAAACAAACATGGTACAAGTGGCATAAGAAGAAATTTTTTTGTAGAGTTGTTAGTGAGAATGCACCATGGAAACATGTGCTCTGATATCTATAAGTTAATGATAATGTGCATCAACAAATTTGAAGACGTTAATGAGAAATGCATTACATTGGGAGAGAAGTGCTTTATCCATTAAATTTTGAAGCAAGGGAGAGTGTTAGCAAAAGCTTCAAAATTATTAGTTAGTGGTTAATGGGCTTCGTGAGTTTCGTAAATTCTTAGTCAAATGGCATGTTTAGTTTATGTTAAGTAGAAAGTAACGTACGTGGGTCGTTTACCCACTTCCTAATTAGTTGTTTAGTCACTTCTTAGTTAGTTGCTTGTTTTTAGCTTAGTTGGTTTACTTTGGGTCTACTTTGGGTCTATCTATGTAGCTAAGTTGTTGTATTATTTATATATGACAAACAACAATTTCGTGCAGTATCCTTAATTATTCTTCTACTTTATTTTTCTTTTCTTTTTTCCAATATCGAGGAAAGGGTCCTATGCTTTCTCTTTTATGTCAAACTCCCTAAGTCATTTTGGTGAGAAGCGGTAAGGACAATCATCAACATTATCAACCACTCTACTTTATATACTTTGGATGGAGATATTCTGGAGGAAGTATGAACAGGAAAGTAAGTCTTATATGACCATTTTAAGGTGTTTGATTATCATGCATTCATCCACATCCCTAAGGAAGAATGCTCCAAATTTGATTTAAAGATAAAATCGTGCATATATCTTAGCTCACTACAAGATGACTTTGATTATTGACTATGGGACCTTATGAACAAGAAAATTGTGAGAAATCGAGATGTTGTATTATTTGAAGATCAAACCATTAAGGATTCCAAGCAGCCACAAAAATTTGAGTATAGGATTAACACCTACTCTAATCGGAATTCGTCTCTTATGGTAAATAATAATCCTAGTGACAAACTAGTGAGATTAATCATGATGAAATCAGTGATGAAACCACCAATAGGGAGCTTTAAAGTTACAATGTGACCATGGTTAATGTTCATAAAGAAAATAAATAAAAAGATATGCAAGAATAAATGCAATACTTATATGAGAAGCATATTTATAATCTAATAGAGCTACTTAAGGGTGGACAAGCCTCGAAGAACAAATGGGTGTAAGGTTAAAAACTAAGAAAAATAACCCACAACTAAAGTAAAAGGTTAGAATCATTGTCAATGGTTACAATAGAAAAGAGAAGTTAATTTTAAAGAAATCTTTTCACCTATGGTAAATATTTTATCTATCCATATAGTTCTTGCTTTAACTACTAGCCTAAACTTAGAAATCGAATAAGTCGATGTCAAAACAAGGTTTTTGCATATAAACCTAGAAGAAGAGAGATATATAGAGCAAAATGATGTTTAAGATCCTTAAAAAAGGAACATTTGGTATGTTGACTGAAAAGAAGCCTCTATAATTTAAGACGAATAGTAAGGCAACGACATAAGATGTTTGATTTTTTTAATGGTTCAATATCCCTTTTAGAAAACTCACTTTGATCATTATGTCTTTATGGAGAGGTATGGTGATTTCATCATACTTCTATTGTATGTTGATGATATATTTATTATTAGACATGATAAGAAGATAATTACTGTACTTAAAAAGGTGTTGAGTAAATTATTCACCATGAAAGATTTTGGACCAATGAAGTATATTCTTGGAATAACGATAACTCGAGATCATTTCAAGAAGTTATTTTGGCTATCTCATGAATGATTTATTAAGAAAGTTCTTGACAGATTTAGCATGTACAAAATAAAGTCAGATAGTGTTCCAATTATTGAACATTTTAAGTTAAGATGCGAAGTCTAACAAGTGAGAAAGAAAAGTAAGAAATGAAAAAGGTCCCATATTCATTCGCAATTAAGAGCCTTATGTACACTATGGTGTGCACCATGCTTGACATTTCTTACGTCGTCAGTATTTTAAGCCGATTCTTGTCCAATCCTAAGAAAGAAAAGTGGGTAGTTGTGAAATGGATACCTTGATATTTTCAGTGTACAATCAAAAGGTGCTTATGCTTTACTAAAGGGAAACTCATATTAAAAGGGTATATAGATGCAAACATGATTGGAGATATCGATTCCAAAATGTCAACATCAAGATATCTGAATACTTTTGTAGGAGAGTTGTGTTATAACATTCAAAGCTCCAAAAGTATGTGTCAATTTCTACCCTAGAAGTTGAATATATAGCAACCAGAAAAGCATGTAAAGAGATGCTATAAATGAAAATTTTTTTATATGAATTAGGTCATGAACAAGACAAATATGCATATTGCATTTCCACAATCAAAATGCTATTTACTTAGCAAAAAATTCGACTTTTTACTCTCAATCAAAATATATTAATGTTCATTACCATTGAATATGAGTTATGTAATAAAAATATCTACAACTTGATAAAGTTCATACAAATAATAAACCGGTGCAATATGACGACTAAAGTAATTTTTAAAAAAATTCAAAGATTGTTGTCTAGGAGTCAAAATGATAGTGCCTCCCCAATTAAGTCAGGAAGGGAGGCTTATTGGAATTCCGAAGGACGGTTATATAAAGAAATTGGAGATTTTATTTGAAATTTCAAAAAGATATGTAGGAAAATATTTTCAAGCATAAGAAACATGTAATGTTTATTAAAGAACCTTGAAAGACTTCACTGGCCCTCTATAAATAAAAAGAAGATATGTGTTTCATCAATTTATACACAACACAAGCAAGAGCCACTTTAGAGAGTGAAGAACTTTAAAAAAAAAAAAGCTCCAGTTTCTCAAGTTTGAATAAGCGAGTGATATATTACAAATTAATGAAGTATTTAAGCATCGTAATGCATCCTAAATAGGATGAGGAGTTGAGTTAGTTTATAATTTAAATTAGAGTAAAAATATTATTATAGTCCTATTATATTATAGCAAAACCTGAGTTCTATGGCCCTATTTGGCAATCAACATATTGTATTAGCTGTTAGTTGATTCTTTCAGCGGATAGTTGATAGCAGTTAATATAATTGATTTGAGTAGCAGATAATATCAACTGTCTACTTAAAGATGTTTGGTAAAATTAGTTGTTTGATATTCGTTATTTATGTGTAAAATGACTTATGCAAGCTTGACTTAAAAAAAGAATTTATAAGAACGGGAGTATTATATCTTAGTATTCCTTTGAATATTTTTATAAGAATTTAGATAAAGTAAAAGAAGTTAACATCATCATTTAAAACAAGGGTTTATAATAATCTAAGAACAACGTCTAACTATCGTTAAACTAGAACCAATATTATCACAAATAGTTGTCATCTCCCGAGTTCTCAATTCTTTAACACCTTCTTGTATAGAGTTAACTTCAACATCTTTAAATATATCTGGAGGTATAAATTCAAGATCTTAATCGATAATGTTAAAAGTTGGGTCTCCAATTGTGCTTTTTCTAATATAGTTATATAACGCAAAAGTTGCAAAAATTATTCTATTTTGATCCATCAATGAATACTTTAATATTTTTTTTCCTATATCTTTCATCGAGCTTTAATAACACTGAAAGTCCTCTCAATACAATTTCTCAATGGTGAATGGACTTGATTAAAAACTTCGTAAGTGGTAGCTACTAATAAAGTTAAATTTGTATGTCCGATTAAAAGAATGAAAATTATCATAATAGGATAAATTTATTTTTATCTCTATTTTTATTTCTATCTCTATAATAATTTGTAATAACCCGTGGATAAAACTATCTTTTTGTCTCTTAATTTTTCAGCTGCTATTTGAAAACACTCTTCATAGTAACATTTTCAAAAATAGCAGATTAAGTTAAATCCGCCAACTTAATCCACTAATTATCAAACATGATTATTAGTTGTTTGATGTAATCAAACAGTTGAATACACCTTAATCTACCAAAAAAAATAGCTAATCAATTATTTGCCAAACAAGGCCAATTTTTTTTCGCTAAAAATTATGATATTCTCCTTCTAATCTCTCACTTTCATTCCTACAAAGACAGAATCAGTTTCATTGTAAAGGTTATTTTTCTTTTACCTACTGAACTGGCAAGTTCCTGAAAGAGATAAAGCAAGCCGCACGCAGCTAATAGTGTTTTCTTGTCATCATTAGTATTAGCAGACTAGCAGTTCAGAGCCCACTAGTTTACTTCAACATATTCACTAACAAAGCAACATTAACCCGGGTACAGGTAGCTGCGGAACTTGCCAAGCAAAGTTCACATTGATTTCATTAAACTTCTTAATCACTTTGCTGATTCGTTCTGTTACAAAGGACTTATTTCTCAAAACCTTGACCCTTAAACACAGGTTGATATAACAATCGAAATCACCTTGTTGTTGCTGGATTTTGTGAAAAGCACTTTAAGAGCTCTAAATGTCCGGTATTTATTATGATTAGGGTCCATGAATATGTGGAGATGCCATTACTTCCAGCCGGGAGACTGCTTCACAATGATTTTTCAGTTTCAACTTAATAAGATTTTGTGGAGTTTCTCTTCACTATTGATGATTGCTCATCTTATCCTTATCTGCATAGTTCATTCAAGATTTTAAAGTGCTCTAAAGGAATCAATCCCCGAATGATAATAAAAAGGTATTGCAGAGAAAGTGGAGGAGAGACAGGATGACCTGCAGTTTAGTTCAAACACAAAAATATTGATTTTTACTAGATTTTTTCTCTTGAACTGTTCAATACCTCTTCTAACAATGTCCCATGAGTAGTTCCCTGCAAGATGGACACTGGCTTTTCCCAAAAAAGATAAGGGGGAAACTAGTAATTGCTGGAAGAAAATAAACTCCAGGAGGATTGGAAACCCCACTATATCTTTAGTTCTGTACAGAGATGTACAACAGCATCAAAATTTGATTCCTATGTGAAACTTCCTTTTCTTCCAACTTTCCCAATTGGTAAGCACAATGCTATGACAGTCTGTGCTTCATCTGTCATCTCATATTGCAGCAATGAGGCTTTCCTTGTTGTAATTTGTCCCAGAGGCACACCATTTGCCTTGGCGACTGGTAATGAGCAGTGTAATAATCATCAATGCACCCATACTGGCAGAACTTCAAGCTATGCACGTAGTCCACAGGTTTTGAACTATTGAACTTTTCAACCCACATTCCCATACTTACATCTTCCATCTTAAACAACTGCAAGAGGGAACATTGATTCAGGTTATTACTTTTGGCAATCAAAATAGTTCCAGTAAATTGGAGATGTTAGCCAGGCAACACCATCCAAGCATATGCAACCACTTGCACATCCACATCCACATCCACATCCACACACGTGCACATACACAAAACAGGAATTCAACATACCCTCAACTTATGACTTTCAAATTCCTTGAGAATGAACCATGCAATGTCGGACGACAGGATGTAACCTGGACCATCCGCATATGGAGGATATTCTTCTTCTGGCCATTCCTGTACAAGGGAAGCAATGAAAACAAGAAACGATAATAAATAAGGGATACCCAGGATGCAGCACATCGTGCTGCCAATGAAGATTTCAGTGATTAATTCAATAGTACACCAAAAGATTTTTTTTTTTAAATTAAAAGATGGATTATCAATTGATAAAACTAAATCATAAAATTACAAGATTTATTAGCTTGTCGCCAACTCTGATGAGGAGAGTATACTAATAATTAAAATGGTAGGGAATAATCTGATAGAATATAAAACATGAATCTAATTGAAGTAGTTGAGATGGAACTACAAGCATCACCAAAAAGAGATGTTTCTGTCATTTATTTCAGCTCCTCCAAAAATAGTTATCCTTCCTCTGTTAATTTTGGGCGAACTCAATTGAATGAGGAATATCAGTGAAAAGAAAAAAAGAAACAAATTTCAGAACTGTTAAATTAATCTGGATTTTTTTGAAGGACTAGATTCAAACAAGAAGATGTTTAGCCATACAAGACTAATATATGGATACAAAACTAATATATGAATTTCCAGACCAATTCTTAGCACAAAAACAGTAAGATATGAAAGAAAACACTGTAAAGGGAGATGCAGTAAAAGAAGAGGCAAGTGTACTCAAAAGGAAGTGTAGCCAGGTTAGGAAATACGATTCTGCACTTCAACAGAGAATGAGAGCTCAGGAAGAGGTAGGCACCACATTCCCAACAATTCTTATGTATAAATATTTAACAACCGACCTTCCCACTCCCAACCTTTTTCCCAGTGGCCTTATGAACTAAAAACCAATGCAACTCAATGATGTTAAGCTTACTAGTGAAAAAGAGTACAAAGGAAATTCAAATCTGAAGCAAGAAGGGCGAGTGATGATAGTATGTCCCACACAATAGAAGTCAGGCATATAACAAGTAGTTTTGGATTTTTTTCTGCAAAGACATACCTCAAATGTCACTGCCCATTTGCCACTGCGCAAGGGTTTGTGGTAGTAGTTCATGTTTCCAAGAAATAAGGTTCTACCTCCAACTTGTCTTGTTTCCTTGATTACGGCATCGACTCTAACAAAGGTGTCATCATCACACTTCATAATGTAGTTTGCAGCTAGTTTCCGGATCTATTAATTGAAAGAATTACATAAATTGATTTCAGCTTCCATATAACAGTTGAACCTTAAAAAATAGACTTGCGACTTCTAAACAAATAGCAACCATGGGCTCTAGGATGTACAAAAGCAACACCTCAACAACTTACCCCATATTCACAGATTGCCAGAGTCTTCAGCACAACTAGGTCATAATGATCCAAGTAAGGAACAACAACAATATCACCAAAATACTTTGCTTCTTTCTTTAACTCTGAATTTATTTCCTTCCTTCCATTCTGTCAGAATATTATGCGAAAGTTTAGCATTAGTGTTTACCATCCACGGATGAATAGAGCATTCAGCAAATTAAACAAAGAATCCATTCTACATATTTACCAGTGCTACAAAAAAACGTGCAACCACTGATGAAGATCTTATCAAGTTATGTTGCATCCATGTTTTCCTTATAGTCATTCTCTCAGCAAAATGGCTGGCGGCAGAAAGAATACCAATAAAGAGTTCTACTTTCCCCAGAAGAGGTGGTGCTTGCCACTGAGGAAACATCTCAAGATGTTGCTGTGAAGCAAATGTTGGATGTGAAGAAGGTAAAGAAGCAGCAAAAACCGAGTTCACATTGATATCTCCATTTAAGTACAATCCAGTGGCATCCTCGAGAACAAATCCCTGATGAAGACCTTAAACAACTTTAAGAAAATCTACAAATTATAAATCCAACAAAAGTTACAAGATTCTTCAAGAATCAGGACAGTAATTCACCGGGCGGTATGGGAAAGAAGTGATATGCCTTCCATCCACATTGATATGGTATCCTTCCAAACCAGCACTGAGTGTAAGAACAAATAACTTGCCCTCAGCAAAAGGGAACGGCCAGAGATAGGAAATCTTTTTCCTCTGCGCTATCAGCTTGTTCAACCACCAAATAACCTTAGACTCCTCTGTGCTATTATCATCTTCACGAAGCCACTTTTCACATTTCACCTGTCCATCGACTTGCCAAGAAAAAAGGACCAGAAAGGCAGAAAACCAAATACTTCAGAAGAGTAGAAAAGTCACATCTAAGAGAGAACAACAAAACCCCCCTGCCTCGACAAGGATACCTCGAACACCGACAGGAAGCTACAACTGAGCATAACTGACTGTAACACTGCTACTAAAATACCTTGAGAAAAATCAAATCCGTGTGCAGCATTCACATCCAAAACCTTAAAAGTCAATCACAGCTCAAAATAGTTCTCAAACACACTGTCCCAAATCACTAAACTAAGATTGGAACACTAAATTGCAACGCCAACACGAATCACTGAAAGAAATGACCCTACTTAGGATCAACATAACTGGATAGTAACAATACCAGAACGAATCACTCACCAGTTTCCTCATCAGCTCTTGAGCTCCACCCCTCGCATCTCAATGGACTTCCCCACTGCATTCTGTAGCAAGTGTTCTGCTCTATCACGGGTTTCCCGCTCCAATCACCCTTCAATCTAGGATTGAAATGTAAAATCTTTGGTGGGTCCTCCCCATCAACGACCTTCAGCCCCTGCAGTTCCATCAGGAACTGTGACACCATCACCGCAACTTCTCCTTCTTTCAACAATGAAATCTTCGGGTCATTCTCAGGGTGTGCCCACTTCGGCTCTCCAACCACCGTTACGTGTGAGCCCAAGGTCAACCCGCATGGAAGCTCAAGGATCCTATTCCGTTCTGAGAACTCCCACCCTGATAAAGCAATTGAATCCGGGCAGTTTTCGGTTCTCATGTCTGTGCCATTCTCACGGAGTTCGATCACCATTTTTCCAGACTCCATTTCTTCCCATAGTTTCTGCCCAGCCAACCACGCCTTTTTCGCAGCCTTTGGGAGCATAGTGAACTCGTCAGTACTACCAACGGTATCAAATACAGTTTCATTAAAGAATAGACTTGACATCACAATCTCTTCTAGCATTTTCCTCTCTGGAGCTCGGTCAATATAGCTCTGGCTGGTGGAGTCAGTTCCAGTCACGTCAAAGCCCAGCGGCCTAGGCAGGGCGTCACTGAGGACGGACCTATACCCATTTCCAGCTCTGAAAACAAGAGGCATCTCAATGCCCATGAAGAGAAAGTACACGAAGAGCGCAGCCATTAAAGTCTGGATCAATGTGACTCTAATCTGCCGCACAAAAGACTCCAACTTGTCTCGCTTCATGGTCGGTGCCTTGAATCAGTGAAGTAAGAGACTACTGTTCGCACCGTACAAGCCGGTGTATCCTAAGTTGAAGCCAAGGTAAATACTTTACCGTATAGAATAAAAGAAAAGATTATTTCAGGCCAGATTTCAATGACTGGAATTGGAATTTGGGTTCAGAATGGCAACAGGAAAGAGTTTTGAGGGCTATGTCTTGATAATAGACTATGAGGATTGGAAATTACAAATTGTTCTAACAAAATGAAGAAAGAATCAAGTTTTGGAACTAAAATTCAAAGTTTTGGTCGGATACTGAAGAAAAAAAAAGCAATAACTTTCAGAAAGATAGACAAAGAAGAATCTTTTTGTAACGCCCATCTTCTTTACATATTGCAAGACACCACACAGGTGTTACTTTTAACAAAAAGATTTAAATTTTGTAAGCTTTTACGTTTGACAGGTCTACTTGTCAGAGATGAGTGTTATCTATAAGAGGGAGGGACTTGCGAGATGAACATGTAATGAATGAATGAATGAAACTGAGACCGGTATTATTGGATTAAGGGCAACCACAATCCTTTTAGTTATTGAATTACGTTGGGGGGTTTTGTGTTTCTTTCTTACACAAAACCATGAATTATTAAGGGTAGAGACCGCCGGAAACATAAAATTGACAAGTACGGTTGGAGGCACTTAATATTTGGACTGGACATGTCCCGTTGTAAGCTGTCATGGAAAGTAAGTAGTGGGACTTCAAACACGACTCCAAAGTGACACGGCCGATGGCTTTGCCATGCTGTCTTTTTATTAAATTATAAAAATACTAAGACAATTATTAAGTTTTTTTTTTTGAGGGACAATTATTAAGTTTTTATTCTTCTGATTTGTTAATTAGTAAAATAAAACGTACTATGATTATAAGCTACATTAGTAATTAAATTCCACGTTTATATATTTTATTAAAAGTAACTGTAATAATATTTTATTTGAGTATCGTCAATATCTAGTTAAAGCCCTGCAAGTAATTTAATAATAGAATTGTAATAATATTTTACTTGAGTATTATCATTATCTAATTAAGCGCTGTTTAGATGAATTTTTAGGAGATCAATAAATGTTTTCTCTATCACAAAACTTTTTATAAGAAAAATGAGTATTTTGCTGTAAAATAAAAAAAATCACTTCATTAACTTTTTTGGCAATCAAAATACACCTTTTTAAGATGTTCAAATTTAAAACTTCTAAAAAAAGTCTCTTAAATAGTTTTTTCAGATAGATTTTTCAAATCAATTAATGAGTATATTTTTAGTCATTTTTATCCTTATATTTTACGTATAATTCTCATAATACCCACAAACTCATCTTTCCATTTATTATGTATTTAATTATTTACTCAACTTGAATATTTATTTTGAGATTTATATAATATTATTTGACTTTTTTATATGATTTAATATTTCTTTTTGATATTAGT
>JANZLD010000001.1:3615945-3627308 GCA_026413575.1 Erythroxylum carthagenense
CAATTAATAAGGGTATATCAAACATTTCACTAGCTTTCTTAATAAGTGTGCATCTCTCTAAAACGACACTTATTTTAAATAGGAGGGAGTAATTGATTCTAGGATTAAGGCCATCAATGATCCGCTTGACCTTTATGACTTCTTTCTCCATTACCTCGTCTTCCTTATTCCGCTTTTGTTCTTCCTCAAAGTCACTGCTCAAATATACCTTGTCACCATATTTTATGTATAAGCATCATGATCAATTTCATTTGAAGTAAATGACTGAGTATCGCTCTCTAAGTTTTGGATTGGTATGCTTTCAGGCTTAAGAGGAGCATTCATAGCTACATATTTGACATCACGGACGAGTGGCTGTTAGTATCCCATGTCTAAATCCATCGATTTAGCCATTATTGGATCCTCATCAGCATACACCCTTATCAACCTTGTGGCAAAACAGTTGTGTTAGAAATTAAACTTGGTTTAATTGATGTTACTTAATCATGAAGGTTATGAGTTGTAAATTGACTTGGTCAATGTAACAATTCAAATTGATTTTGTCTTCCTCTTATAACAATTCAAATTGATGTAAAAAAATGTATAGAAGAAAATAGTGACAACGTGTGTGAGTTTGGGTTGTTAGCTTCATCAAACTAACTACATAATGAGTTTTTGGGTTGCGAGTTTGTCTTTGTAAAATTTATATTCTCTCAATCAATAAAATTGTGAGTGTGAATTTGGATGTCAAAATATATTTTCTAGGCAATTTTCATTTGTCAATATCTGGTATCAAAGTTCGGTTAAAGTGCTCAAGTAGATCAAGATGGTTTCGAGTTCAACAACTGAAGTTCAACTAATGCAATTATCTATTTTCAAGTTTGATGGCAAAAACAATTTTGCGATATAGAAACGCTTGATAGAGTTATATTTGAGAAGTAACGAATATGGTGAAATTTTGGATAAAGGCTTAGAAGAAAAAGAAACACTGACGACTGAAGAACTGGTTCGTGATTGTTTATTAATTGAAAAAGCCTTGTTTTTAATTTGTCAATCTATTGAGTTGTTGATTGTTGAAAAAACATTCTATGCTAAAATAACAACAAAGGCTTAGAATATTTTGCTCAAAACGTATGACCGAGCAGACATAGTTAAACGAACAAGATTGGAAGGTTTAAAAAGGCAATACGAGTTGATGAAGCAAGATAAAGGTGAAAGTATTCATGATTATTTTTCAAGAATGGAAAAATTGATCAATGAGATGAAAAATAATGGTCATAAAATTACGGAAAAAGATATCGTGGAGAAGATCATGCGGACGTTGATAAGTAGATTTGATTATGTTGTTGCAACCATTGAAGAGTCTAAAGATTTGAAGTCCATGACTCTCAATAATTTGCAAGCCTCGTTAGAGTTCCGTGAAATGCCTATGAATGAGAAATCACCAAAAACAACAGAGTAAGTTCTAAAAGCCCAAGTAAATTTGAGAAATGAGAAAGAACCTGCAATTGGCAAAATAGAGCATACTCATAAAAGTTCAAATTTTCGGGTAAGAGGAGGCACAAATTTCAGAACCAATTTGAGACCAGGAGCAAGAGAAAGTGAATCTCCTTGGGTTAAATCCAATATTCAATGTTACAAGTGCAAAAAGTTTGGTCACTTCAATCTGAGTGCAAGTCACATATTCAGTGCCATAATTGTAAAAAATATGGTCATTATAATAGAGAATGTTGTATTTGAAGATAAGAACATAAGGATAATCGAGCTGGAGTCTTTGAGAATAATAATCTAAAGACCTTGTTGATGACCATTTATGAAACCAATAACAGTGACAACTGCCAATGATTGTTATATACGACTTGCAGTAACCACTCAAGTTGAAACAAGGAAGTTTCTACCGAGTTAGATGAATCATTTCATTCTTTAATAAAGTTTGCCGATAACTACCATATTCCAATTTTGGGAAAAGGAAAGGTTGCTATAAAATTGAAGAATGGGTCTTTAAATTACATTGCTGATGTGTACTATGCTCCTATTCGTTGCCAGAATCTATTGAGCGTTGGACAACTATCAGAAAAGAGTTACGATTTACACTTCAATAAAGATGGATGCACTATGAGTGATATAAAAAAGGGCATGATTATAAGGACGAGAATGACATCCAACCATTTATTTCCTCCATATCTTAATTACGATAATTCTTTTTGCTGTAACACTGTGACTATCAATGATAATTGGTTATGGCATATGCGACATGGGCACTTGAATTTTGGAAGAATTAAGTTTCTTATAAACAAAGAGTGGGTTTCAAGCTTGCTAACTACTCAAGTTCCTGATTAGATTTGTGTGTCATATGTGATGGGAAAGAAGCATAGAGATCCATTTCCTACAAAGCAGGCATAGAGAGCTAAACGTCCACTAGAGCTCATGCATTCAGATCTATGTTATGTGGAGGTTCCATCAAATGGAGATAATAAATACTTTATTACATTTATTGATGATTATGGTAGAAAGATATAGGTTTATTTTTTGAAGCAGATATCTGAGGCATGTGAAGCACTTAAGAATTTTGTAGCGTATATTGAAAAACAAAGTGGTTATTCTTTTAAGATTTTGAGAACGGATAGAGGCATATAATATATTGTTTGTGATGATTTCTCAAAAAAGCATGTAATTAAGCGTCAATTAATAGCTAGATACACTCCTCAACAAAATGGAGTGGCAGAAAGGAAAAACTAAACTATCATCGACATGGTGAGAAGCATGTTATTTTGTGAGAACCTACCCAAAAGGTTTATAGGTAAAGGTTGTGGCTTGTGCAATTTATATTTTGAATAGGTGTCCTATTAAAAGTGTTCAAGATAAAATTTCACAAGAAGCATGGAGTGGACAAAATGCCTAATCTTAGTCATATGAGGGTGTTTGGTTGTATAGCATATTCACATGTACGTAATGAGTTAAGAAAGAAGCTAGATGACAAGATAGAAAAATGTATATTTTTCGGTTACATTATGGAAACAAAAGGTTGTAAGCTTTATAATCCAAAGACTCAAAAAGTGATCATCAGTCGTGATGTTACTTTTGAAGAAGATGAAGTATGAGATTGGTTAGAAAAAGATAAGAAATCTTTGCCAATATCGGTATTCTTAAACAACAAATTAGAAACAACTAATCAAACTAGAGAGTCTTTGGATTATAAAGCATCATCTCCTCCTACTTCACCTTCACTTAGGCACTTATATTGAAAATGAATTTCCCCCACTTATTTGAAATATTGTCAAGTAGATGATGATAATAATGATGATAAAGTTGTAGCTCATTATGCTTTCTTTGTAGATTGTAATCTAGTAATGTGTGAGGAAATAGTGAATGATGATCGATAGATTAAAGCAATGGATGAAGAAATATATGCCATAGAAAAGAATAAAACATGGGAGTTAACCACTTTGCCAAAAGGAAAAAAGCCTATTGGTGTCAAATGGGTATACAAGACAAAGTACAAGCCCAATGTAGAAGTGGAACACTTTAAAGCACGATTAGTTACAAAAGGATACAAACAAAAGTCAGGTATCGATTATTCTGAAATATTTTCACCATTTGCCAGATTGGATAGTGTATGTTTAATCATTTCACTTGCCACTTTCATTTCACTTGCTGCTCAAAGTGATTTGAAGATTTATCAAATGAATGTCAAATCAAAATTTTTGAATGGCGTACTTGAAGAAGTATATATTGAGCAACCACCAGGACATGTAAAACAAGGAGAAGAAAATAAGGTTTATCAACTAAAGAAGGAATTGTATGTTCTTGAACAAGCACTAAGGGCATGGTATACTCGTATTGATGCTTATTTCATTGAACATGATTTTTATAAGTGTCCATATGAGCAAACTTTTTATATTAAGATTAATAAGGAAGGAGACATTGTTATAGTTTGTCTCTATGTAGATGATTTGATCTTTACTAGTAATAATTCAAGACTGTTTTCGGAATTCAAGGAAGATATGGCAGCTCACTTTAAGATGAAAAATATGGAATTAATGTCCTACTTTCTTGGTATCGAGGTAAAGCAAACAAACGAGGGCATATTTATTTCATAATGGAAATATGCAAAAGATGCTTTAAAGAAATTCAAGATGGATGCGTGTAAGCCAATATTAACACCATTTGAAGAAAAGATAAAGCTTGTGAAAGATGGCAATGGTGATTTGGTTGATGCAACAAACTTCAAAAGACTTATTGAAAGTTTGAGATACCTAACTGCCACTAGGCCAAATATTGTTTACTGAGTGGAAATTGTGAGCAGATTTATAGATTCACCATGACAATCTCATTGGCAAGCCGCAAAATGTATTTTAAGATATATTAAAGGTACGATTGATGATGGTATATTTTATTCAAACAATAAGAATATATGATTATTTGGATATAAAGATAGTTATTGGGCTGGTGATGTTGAAAAGAGAAAAAGCACTTTAAGTTATGTCTTTCATCTTAGTTTTGGAGCATTTTCTTGGTTTTCAAATAAACAACAAGTAGTTGCTCTTTCAACTACAAAAATGGAGTATGTAGCAGTAGTAAATTATGTTACTTAAGCAATTAGAATGCTTAATGAATTACAACATCAACAAGATGGTCCAACGACAATCTATTGCGATAACAAATCTGCAACTCCCTTGACAAAATATCCAGTCTTTCATGGTCGTAGCAAACACATCGACATCAAACATCACTATATTTAAGATTTGGTAAAAAATAAAGAGATCGTGGTTGAGTACTATAAGTTTGAAGATCAAATTGATGACATGTTTACAAAGCCATTCAAGGCTGAATTGTTCATGAAGCAGAAAAACATGCTCGGAATGATTAAATCAAGTTTAAGGGAGGATGCTAGAAATTAAACTTGATTTAATTAATGTTACTTAATCATAAAGGTTATGAGTTATTAATTGACTTGATCAATGTAACAATTCAAATTGATTTTGTCTTGCCCTTAATAGTTGGTCAAGTTAACAATTCACATTGATGTAAAAAAAACATAGAAGAAAATAGTGAGAGCTTGTGTAAGTTTGGGTTGTTAGCTTCAACAAGCTAACACATAACAGGGTTTTAGGATGTGAGAGTTTGTAATATATGAGATTGTCTTTGTCAAATTTATATTCTCTCAATCAATAAAATTGTATGTATTTGGATGTCAAAATACAATTTTTAGGTAATTTTCATTTGCCAAAAGCTACCATCCATATCTTTTAACCCCTTTTCATAATTTTTTTTCTCTCCCTCGAATGATGTAGCTCAAGCTCAATTTCTTCTAAGCTCATTTTTAGCATTTCAACCTCTTACTATTATTGCAACATTTCTCTTCCACTTCAACAAACTCTTCAACCATTCATTTAACTTCTTTTCTAACTTTACCTTCAGCATCTTTGTGACTCATTGACCTTCAATTTGAATTCTTCTTCACTTGTTATAGGTCATTTTTCTTCAATAAGAGCTCTTAATGTAGTAACTTCTTCTTCCATTTTCATTAACTATTTATGACCCTCTTTTTTCCCCCTTCAATCAACTTGCTCTTAATTTGGAGCTTAGATATGAGCTAATCCATAACTGTAATCCTAGATACTAATATTGCATAAAAATCGTTGGCATCAATTTTATCCTTAATTGGACTATGACAACTGCGAACAATACACTTGGCTTTTGCTTCATATTCAAGTTCGCACATTGTCTTGTGTTTCTCCTTTGGGTCAAGACTTGCATATAGTATCATCAAAATCTCATATTTATCATCCTCAAAGGAATCCTGAAATGAAGCAAACATGAAAATTGTGTAAACAGTTTGGAAAGAGGCTCTCGACAAATCCAAAACTGACACCCACATCAATTCTATCTTAGAAGATACCAAGTCAAGAGGACCTGTTATGCTCAGTTTTGGCAAATCTAGTTGGGAATTAATTCAAAATTGTAGAGTTATCAAAATTCCTTTTAAATAGGCTTTTGGTTTTTTTAAATTTATCTTACAAGCTAGATTTATTGGTTGAAATCTCTATTTAACAGTTGTTGAGTTTTTTTTTTTGCTTATATAAGACAACCAAGTTTATTATTTAATATATATATAATAAAACAACACTAGTGTTACATATTTTTTTTATCATATATATGTTCTTCTATTCTTTACAAAAACTTCTACATGGTATCAAAGCTCTCAAACATCTTGAGGGACCTATAAGTGATTAAGAGAGAATCTAACCAAGCTTCCTTTCTTTCCATGGCTTCCTTTAACACATCATCTCTTTCAACCCTAGTTTTTAACAGTGAAAATTATCAAGTACGGGTTGTCAAAATGAAAACTTACTTGAGAGGTCTCAGTTTGTGGTAGTAGGTTAAAGGTGAAAGATATGTACCTCCTCTAGGTAATAATCCTATACTAAATCAAATTAGAGCTCATGAAGATGAAGAAGCTAAAGTCCCAGGAGCTTTATCTCAAATACATGTTACTATATCTGAGTTGATTTTCACAAGAATTATGGCTTGTGAGACAACTAAAGAAGCATGGGACATATTGAAGGAGCTATATCAAAGAAATGTTATGACAAGGCGAATGCAAGTTTTAAATTTCAAAAGGGATTTTGAAATTCTTAGAATAAATGAAAATGGAACAATTCAAGAGTTCTCAGATAAGCTTATGGTGGTGGTAAATAAAATCAGACTTATAGGAGAAGAGCTATTCGATAACAGGATCGTAGATAAAGTCCTGATAAGTTTACCTAAAAGGTTTGAGGTGAAAATTTCATCTCTTGAAGACTCAAGGGATATCAACCAAATGACATTGCCAGAACTGATTAATGTTTTATAAGCTCAAGAGTAAAAAAGGGCAATGAGAAAACAAGAAAGTGAAAAGATAATGGAGGGAGCCTGTCTAGCAAAGGTTCTATCATAAAAGAAGAAAGGAAACATTCCTCAATGTGGCCATTGTGAGAAGTTTGGTTATGAAGAGAAAGATTGGTTGTATAAAGGGAAGTCTTCATGCTTTAGGTGTAAACAATTTGGGCATTTGAAAAAGGATTGCAAGTTTAACAATAAAGAACAAGCAAATATAGTACAAGTAATTGAAGACGACAACCTCTTCTAATTGGTGAAAAGTGCACTAAAGCATATTATAGAAAGAAATGCTCTATAGTGATAAGTGATGAGAGAAGTGCTCATGTTGAAAAATAGAGATAAGTGCTCTATTGAGAAGACTGGAAAGAAGTGCTCAAAAGAAAAGAATTGTGGAGAGATGTGCTTTACGATCCTGAAATTGTCTTTTTTTTTCAATTTTGAATTAAGAGGGAATGTTCAATGTGGCCATTGTGAGAAGTTTGGTTATGAAGAGAAAGATTGGTTGCATAAAGGGAAGTCTTCATGCTTTAGGTGTCAACAATTTGGGCATTTGAAAAAGGATTGCAAGTTTAACAATAAGGAACAAGCAAATACAGTACAAGTGATTGAAGAAGACAACCTCTTCTAATTGGTGAAAAGTGCACTAAAACATATTATAGAAAGAAATGCTCTATGGAGATAAGTGATGAGAGAATTGCTCATGTTGAAAAATAGAGATAAGTGCTTTATTGAGAAGACTGGAGAGAAGTGCTCAAAAGAAAAGAATTGTGGAGAGATGTGCTTTATGATCCTGAAATTGTCTTTTTTTTTTTACAATTTTGAATTAATAGAGAATGTTAGAAATTAATTCAAAATTGTAAAGCTATCAAAATTATTTTTGAATAAGTCTTTAGTTTTTTTTAATTTTATCTTATAAGCCAAATTTATTGGCTGAAATTTGTATTTAACAGTTGTTGATTTTTTTTGTATTTTGCCTATATAAAGCAACCAGGTTCATTATTCAATATATATAATAAAACAATTTGAGGTAATTTCTCTTTTTCATTCAATATTTTTTTTTAAAATTATGGAACTATTTTATAATTTAAAAAAATTCAAAACAATCCTTAGTATTGATCCATACTAATACAATTCTATACTAGAAATAAATTCGATACCTATAATATTGCGATATTTATAACATTCATTACGAACATGATTAGAGATAGACAAGAAAAGAGAGGCTATAATTTTGAAGAAACCTATTAAAAATTGGTAAAATAAAATATAAGACGATTGGATTATCATTTGAATATAATCTCGTTAAGAATCCTAGCCTAAAGAAACCTAAAAATTCAAACAATTGTAAGACTCAATCTTATCAAGCTCAAGAGAAAACCAGATTGTCATCCCCAAAAGACCAAAAGTGGTCTAATTTAAA
Organism: Erythroxylum carthagenense; assembly: GCA_026413575.1. NCBI lineage: Eukaryota > Viridiplantae > Streptophyta > Magnoliopsida > Malpighiales > Erythroxylaceae > Erythroxylum > Erythroxylum carthagenense. Next base: position 3,624,227 of record JANZLD010000001.1, read on the forward strand.
ATCTAATCAACATAACAGTTAACAAGTGAAACCACTCTAATTCAATAAGTCAAACCAACTCGCTCAACACTTTAGTCTACTCGAGAAACCTATTTAAAATTAATTTTTTAAATTCAGATCAAAGTCCTTTTTAATAAAGTCAAGTTTCATTTATAAAAAAGAAACATATTTTCTTTTCTTGACACTATTTAGTTGAAAATTTAAAACATTTTCTAATATTTTTAAAGCTCATTTTTTTTACCAATCAAAATTCATTTTCTCATTATTTTTATTTTAAATATTTTAACATCACTTTAATATTTCAAATCGTATGATATTACCTCAATTATTTTATATTTAATCAAATTTAGTTAAAGTTCTTTTAAATTTTTAAAAAGTAACGAAAAATAATTTGTTGCTACAAATAAGAAAAGGAATTTTTTTTATAAAAAGGTTGCAATAAATTTTTAGATATGCAACATTTGAAATTGTTGCTATAATTCTAGTATCTAATTACTAAAGGATATTATATTACATCATGTAAGTGGGAAACTAATTAACATCACATTCAAGTAGAACAAAAAAAAAGATATAATCAACTAAGGTGCGACACCATCTCCAGGATGGCGACAACCCACCGAGTCGTTGAACCTCAGGCCGATTAACCCAAACCCAGTTAGTTAACGTTAGGACAGGGCAAGATGGGCTTAGGCCCATTTTCCATCCTTAAACCTGAACCCTGCTTGACCTTTACCATTTTCACAAAATTGGACTTTAACTTATAGGGGTATGTCGTGACTCTCTTTTCTTATACCCTTCTTAAGCCCCTAATACTCTAACTTCATTCTTAACCATTTTCAATTTTATCTAAACCTAACTTCGACGTCCATGTTTGTTTTACTTCTCCTCCCTATTCCTAGTACCGATCCCTTCTACTTCTCCTCCTAGGACGATCCTTCTCACGACTTTCTCTCCAATCTATCCCTATTTTTTGACAATAATTTCGATTTTGGCATCAATCTCAACGATCCCTAAACACTTTATTTCCCTTTTGAGAGTGAACTCTTCCTTAATTTGGATTCTTCATCATTGCTGGACTCTAGAGTCTCCAGAACTTCCAGTGATCGTGTGAACGATGTCGGTAAGTATCTCAATATCCTACTTCAAGATGTCAAAATCTGTAATTCCAGTGATCGGAGCACCAATTTCAGTCCAACATTATCTTAGGGATCTAGAAAAGGGGCTCTTTTGGTTTGAGTGTGTCCAAATCAATGAATCCAATTTTGCCTGACTTGAGCAATTTTATGGTGGATTAGAAACTTATTGTAACACCCCACTACCATAAAGTATATACCAGAACATCCTGAGGACATTCAAGTGCATATCCTATAATAATAGCATGTTAAAGTAGTTATGTTCACTTATAAGGCATTATAAAGATTGACACAATAATTAAAAACCCAAAATTCCTCATTTCATTTCTTAAACAATATGTACATTGTAGCTTTACAACAACACCCATATATGTACAATAACAAAAACTAATCAAAGTTTACGTCTATGTATACAGAACGTGCTACATATATGAGGAATTATACATATATTTTATCTAGATCCTTTAGTCTTAGCTGACCAACCTTTGAGCTATTATTCTATCTAAAAGTATAAGAACTATGCTACTTCTAGAGTTTCTTTGTCATTAGTATCCTCTCTCAAACCTGAAATGTCAATGTTTGAGCTACCCATCGTCGATGACTCACTCATAACACATAACACATACAATGCATGTAATCATATAATTCACATCATTTCACTATTAATCATATAACATCACATATCACTTCGATCATTTATTTCACATTTCACATTTAGAGCAGTCAAATAATTCATTTTGATTATTTAAAACATACATACCAATTATAAATGCAATGCATATGAGAATCACTTTCAATTGTTACTTTGTTGTGACCGAGTGCCTTTTTATTGGCCCATATTCCTTATGGATACTGGGCTTGTTTCAGATGTTGGTCCATATCCCTTAGTGGATATCGGATATGTTAACAACTGAGCCAATGGATCTTACCATATTATGAGCTTTACGCTCTTTTTTGGTAGTTACTTCGATCACAACAACCTTTATATTATTATGCATTCATGTAATGAAATGCATCACATTCACATTCACATTTATCCTCGGACCTTAGTCCAGAATTCAACAATAATGTTAAGTGTCACTTATTTCGTCAGATTCACATACAAGGAGCACTTTAAATAAATTATTCATGCATCAAACGCCTCGGACATTCAATTTCTAGAATCAACACAATCACAATTACATAATGATTCAATACAGAATTTAAAACAAACAATTTATCAAGTGAAACCATCTAGGTTACTCACAGTTTGCTCCAGATAGCTATTGCATCGAAGTCCTGGCAATGTCTGGATGTTATCGCTCTAAATGCTCTTCTATATCATGCAACATACACTTACACATATCATAACTTTGTACAATTATAAAAGTACTCATTTATGCACATATGTATATATGGACTATATATAATGCATGCTCAATGACAATCTCAGCTATATTTCCTTTATTCTCATCACTTAGTCATTCATATTTAAAAACTCATATATGTCTAATTTGAACTTAGTTTTACACCTCAATAATACAAATTTATTCTAAGTTCATCACTCAATCGATCATTCCAACTTTTCTCTAAACAAATTTTTAGGTCAATTTTTCATGGTCATTATGATAAGAAAAATTAAGTATTTAGGCATCAACTGTAACATCCCGTTCTCGGTGTGACGGGTATGTTGATAATTTGGATTGAGTTAGGATCGAGTACAGGTACATGTTGCATTGCTCATGCGTAATAGTTTTGGTAGTCACTGGTAAACGATTATTGATTGTATATGCATATGTATATGGGTACATACATGTATGACAATTCCCGACTTGATTGTGTAAATTGAAAATTTGGTTATAATTGTTCAGATGAGGATTGGACTGTGAAAAATTGGAAATTGGGTAATAAGTGTACAAATTAGGTTTTGAATATGGAATTGGAGTGAATTTGACTTTAGAGGAATTGAA
>JANZLD010000001.1:3629282-3639951 GCA_026413575.1 Erythroxylum carthagenense
GTCTTCTCTGCCTTGTGGATCGTCGGCAAGAGAAGTTATGACGCAGAGGTGGGTCAGCTGGGATCTTTTGGATGACCTAGTTAGGACTTTCAGTTTATTGTATATTGTTTTAGACTGATACTTTGGACAAGATATGTATTTTGGATTTGAGTAATGAAAAGAAATTTGGTTTCAATTTTAGTGATATTTATATTTGATGCCATGTGGATTGTAGTTGGTTGCTCGGTAGTGCATCCTTATCGTGAGATACGTGTCGGAATGACCTGCGGACGTCCCGATGTGTACTCTACGGTAAGGGGGCGCTATAGAAATGAGCATCGTAGATGAAAAAGACTGAAGAAAATGACAAGAGAAATTAACAAGAGGTGAGAAACAAATGAAAACAATGAAAGAAAAATAAAAATGAAGATGGTCTTTCACTTGGGAGAGAGTGTCGTAAGGGATGGATGCATGGCTTGGCGAGTGACACTTGTCACTTGCCATATGTCCACTTCCTATAGTCTTGCTTGGTTCTCTTATTTTAACTAGTCTATTTATCTCTAATTTCTACTCCAATTTTTTTTCCAATTTTCGATGACATATGTTATTAAATTCCAATGTCATTTATAAAAATTTTCACTACCATTGGACTTTTATTTCTACTACCACTTATTAATTGTCTTGCCATTTGACATTTTTTCTAGTAAAAAATACTCATAATTTCAAAATTTTCTTAAATTTCACCAAAAATTTAAAATCAACAATTATTATCACCAAATTAATTTTTAAGACAAATAATCCACAATTCTCAATATAGTCACATTTATAAATCAATTATACCTAAAAAATGTCAATGAATGTATGTACAATAATTTAATGTGTGCAATAATTAATATTCACATGCATGTGTAAGTTATAATATGCATGAGCATGAAATACACTTTCTAACTTCTCAATAATTTCTCATGTACACTATTCTAGGGTTTTAACCTTTAACACGGGATAACGGGATATTACACTTAAAGTTGAGCAATTGAGTACAAGCATAGAGAGCATCATTTCAAAGAGGAAAAAATAGGAAGAGATTAATAAGGAACTTATAAGGAACTACAATCTCTCTCCAACATCAAAACATAGGACTTGGTTGGCTTACCTCTGGATAAGTCTATTATAACTGTAAATGGGTCCATAAAATCAAGACTCGAGTAAATGGATCAGTGTAAAGATACAATGCTTGCCTTATTGCTAAAGGATTTAATTAGCAATATGACATTAATTATGAGGAGACTTCTATAGCTAGATTGACCTTAGTATGCCAGTGTCATTATTATTTTTGTTAGGAAAACATGGCAACTATTCCAAATATATGCCACAAATTTCTTTCTTAATGGAGATCTTACAAAAGAAGTGTACATGTAACCTCCTTTGGGTATGATTATCCTCCCAACAAGGTTTGTCATCTCTGCAAAACCTTGTATAGATTAAAATAAGCTCCCTGATCCTAGTTTGCAAAATTTAGTTCCACCATTGGACAACTTAGTTTCAAGCCCAACTCTTGTGATCATTCCTTATTTCTTCGCAAAACAGATTAAGGGTACACTCTTCTCCTTCTTTATATGGATGATATGATAATAATTGGTGATGGCATACAAGGTATCTCTACCTTTAAGTCCTTTCTCCATCAGCAGCTTGAGATGAAAGACGTGGGTAATTTGAGTTGTTTTTGGTCTTGAGACATCCTTGGATGAATCTAGATACTATCTATCATAAGTAAAGTATGCAATTGATCTCATCCCTTGAGTTGACATCACTAATACTTGTAGAACTGGTACTCCACTTGACTCTAATAATCACATTTCTACTACTGATGGAAGTCTACTTAATGATGATACACTTTATCACTCATTAGTTAGTAGTCTCATTTATCTTACTGTCTCTCATCTAGATATTGCTCATGTTATTCATATCATAAGTCAATCATGTCCATACCTTGTACACCTCACTTCTCTTTTATTCTCCGTATATTGAGTTATGTCCAAAGTACTTTGTTTCATGGTCTTCCTTTCCACCACTCTTCCATATTAGAGTTAGGCTGGGGACTCAATGGACTATCGATCCACCACTAGTTGCTATTTCTTTTTAGGCATTTATCTTACAATTGTCTCTAAATCCAAGACATAAGTCGAATATAAGACTATTGCAAATACTACCTCCGAACTCCTTTCTCACGATGTTTGCTTTAATATATGAGTGTATCTTCCTCATCTATAGTTCCTCTTTATTGTGATAACTATAGTGCTATGCAAATTGATCATAATGATGTCTAAATAGACTAAACACATTAAAATTGATTGTCACGTTGTTTGACATAAACACATCAAGATCGATTGTCCTGTTGTTCGACATCATGTTCTCTAAAGGGCTATACAACTTGTTCCCATTTTCTCACAGTCTCATATTGTTGACTTATTCACAAAGTCTCATCCACCTAGACACTGTTCAGATCTAGTTTCCAAACTCAAACTCTCATCTTTTATAAACACAATCTAATCTCAGTACTATCGTATAAAAGAAAAGAAAAAATAACCAATTTTCATTGTATTAAAGAACATTCTCACAAAGCATCTATTTTTTCCTCCTCATGAAAAGATTTTAAAGGTATAATCCTTTAAATTGGTTTGATATATTTAAATTTTTACTTGAAAAGTATTATCCGAAGGAGTTAAACCTAAGATAACAAGGAAAGTGATTCACTAAATGTTTCTATGTTACAAAGTTTTAGTAATATCTAAGTTTTTGGGCATGAGGGAGTCACAGTATCCTGTTAAACTTTTTTTAGAGAGTGAGTGAGCTGGGCCAGATTTGACATCCCTAATTATGTCTTAATAATATAGCATATTTAATCGCTAAAATTGATGCAATTTACTTTTAAGTAAATATGATATTCTGCAAAAAAAAAAAAACTATGATGTATGAAGTGTAATTTGAAATATAGAAATCGAATTTAGAGTTTCTAATATTTAAAATTTAAGGACTCTTCATTAATTTTAAATATGGCACACATTTGAAATGTTCATTTGGTAAGTTAGTATTATGAGGATACATGACCTTTTCTTTTGATACCATTGTCAAGAATTGTTTAAACATACATTACAACAAAGTAGCATTTTGGCTACGTTTTCTAGCGATGATTTGAAAATTGTAGCTAATAGTCACACTTTCGGCTACATTTTTTCAAAATCGTAGCTTCATATTGTATAAAAAATGTTGATGCACGAGTTTTTTATTCTCTTTTGTTCTTCTTCTTTTGGCTACAAATATATTTTCATCGCCAAACTTTTGTCGCTACAAAATGATTTTCATAGCTAAAAGCACAAATTTTATAATTTGAGTTGAAAACATTTTGCTACGAATATATGTTTTCATTTACCCAGATTCCATAATTTGAGTTAAAAACATTTGGCTACAAAAATATATTCGTAGCCAAATGTTTTTATTCTTCTTTTGAATGCAAATATGTTTTCATAGCCAAATGTGTTCATTTCGTAGCTAAAAGACAGATTCTATAATTTGAGTTAAAAACATTTGACTAGGAAAATATATTCATGACCGAATGAGCCAAATGTATTTAGCTATGAAATGATTTTCGTAGCTAAAAAACACAAATTCTATAATTTGAGTTAAAAACATTTGACTGTGAAAATGTATTCATAGTCAAATGTTTTCATTTTTCTTCTTTTGGCTATGAATATATTTTTGCAGCTAAATGTGTTTGCATAAATTTTATAATTTTAGTTAAAAACATTTGACTATGAAAATAACATTTTTAGCTACAAAATATTTTTCGTAGCTAAAAGTAAGAGATTCCATTTTTCATTGTCTTTGTTTATAGTCAAATGTTTTTAGCTAAGAAATGATTTTTTGTAGCTAAAAGTGGCTACAAATATATCTTCCGTTTTTCTTATTTTGATTGCAAAAATATTTTCATAATAGTAACGAAATAATCTTCGTAGCTAAAGGATAGAATCCACAGTTTCAATTGCTAAAACGACGTCGTTTTGTCTACCAAAACGACATCATTTTTTTGCATATTGAAAACCTAATTAGGAAGCAGGGTTATTGATTAACTTATCTTCGTCTTCTTTCTCGTGTTCTAGCAACCACTGTGGTCCGTTTTCGTCTATGTCCTTTTTCATCCACGTAGGGGTTCTTATTCTCCAAGTAATTCGGTTTTTAGTTCATTGTAATAGTTTGTTTTTTAATTACAAGTTTTTGCAAGTGTTTAGAGACTTATGTAGTTGATGCAAGTAGTGATTAGGAAAATAATAAGCAGTCTTGATTATTTTAGTTAGTTTTACATCTGTTTATCTTGTAAAAAGGGTTAGATTTTGAACTTTATCTTGAGTTGGGATAGAGATAGAGTATTGCGATGATCTGGTTTTGAAATTTTACACCTTTCTATTGACATCTATTCTGTAGCAAGGCATTTCAAAGTGTTGGACTTTTATCCTATACCTTCTCGAGGAAAACAGGGCAGGATGACGTTATTGTTTCAATGGTGTTTGTCCTCGCGTTGGATAATTTTTAATTAAACTCATCATCAAAGCTAATGATTCGTTATTGTCTCATATATTCTTTTTATATTTCTTAGATTGCCAATTATTTGTAAAAATAATAATTTTCCTCTTTTAATAGAACTCCAACTTGTAAATTTTTGTAGATGACAATTCAAAACTTTTTAAGTGACCGTTTCTTCACAATAAATTAAACTATTGTATGAGGTAAATTTAATTGGTTTTATATATTCACTAATACACCACCTTAAATGAAAGCCTTTTGAGCTTGAAATTTGCTCATTTTATAATATATTGGTGGTAGGATTTGAACTCATGACCACTTGGTCACAAAGGCTCTGATACTATATTAAGTGACCGTTTCATCACAATAACTTAAGTTGTTATATGAGATCAAGGCTCTGATACTATATTAAGTGACCGTTTCATCACAATAACTTAAGTTGTTATATGAGATCAACTTAATTAGTTTTATATATTTACTAACAAAATTTTGTGTGGATCATAGTACTAAAAATCATAATAGACATTCCTAAAGGAAAGTTCTAACAAAAAATATTTTTATTCGTAATGGTTACTTGGAGCCGCAACTTCTGATCAGTTTATATTAGAAAAACAACCACCAACAGAAAAAGGGACAAGCATGGTGATCTTGCAACTTGGACGTATAGCTAATCAGGACCAAATATGCATGCCCATGAAAAAGAATATTTGCCAAGTTTCTGGAACACTTGCTGCGAATGAAGCCAACATAAATTGCAAGACCAAAGGCGTCCACGACAAAATGGCGGCGATCGGCACAAAGGAACGTAAAGATTGTAGGAAATCTCGTTGTGTCTGCTTTCTAGTGTCAAGCCGGATCCTCGGCAGTAACTTATAGGTCGTGGAAAGAAAATATAAATTTATAGTACCATTTAATGATTGCCAGCCATTCTCGCATTGCCTAGTTCTCATAGACTGCATCTTGTCTTGTTCTTATCTAATATGTTTATATAATTGTACTTCAACTTCAATTGCTCAATTAACAACTCCATACATCTAACATAAGCTATGGTCAACAGAAATGAGTTTCCGAGTGTCGACAAATGTGCGTCCATAGGACGAGAAAAGCACACTGTGGTTGCAGATGTGGACGGAACTTTGTTTACGGGACGTAGTTCATTTCCTTATTTTGCTCTCGTTGCATACGAAGTTGGTGGAGCATTGAGGCTTCTTCTTCTGCTCTTACTCTCACCTCTTGCAGGTCTTCTTTATTACTTTATCTCAGAGTCTGCAGGGATTCAAGTTCTGATCTTTTCAACCTACGCTGGCGTGAAATTGTCGGCCATTGAGTCAGTGGCTAAAGCAGTGTTGCCAAAATTCTACTCCAGCGATCTTCATCCAGAATCATGGCGGGTTTTCTCGTCATGTGGAAAACGATGTGTTCTCACGGAAAATCCTAGGATCATGGTTGAAGCATTCTTGAAAGATTTTCTGGGGACTGATTTGGTTTTGGGGACAGAGATATCGAATTACAGAGGAAGAGCAACAGGGTTTGTTAGTGGACCTGGTGTGCTTGTTGGGAAGAAGAAAGCAGATGTTCTTAAAAAGGCGTTTGGAGATACACGGCCTGACGTTGGGCTTGGAGATAGGCATACGGATATTCCCTTCTTGGCCTTGTGCAAGGTCAGCTGTTTCACCTTTCTTGTTCTTTATTTATGGATAAAACAATCAAATTAATAAAATAAAAACTGCAGGAAGGCTATTTGGTGTCACCATTACCCAAGCTTAGAGCTGTGACACTCGACAAGCTCCCAAAACCCGTCATCTTCCACGACGGTCGTCTAGTCCAGAAACCGACGCCATTCAAAGCACTGCTTGTTCTTCTATGGATGCCCATAGGATTAGTTCTAGCCGGTATCCGAGTTATAACTGGCTTCCTCCTTCCCATGTCTCGAGTCTACCATGCATTTTGGGCACTTGGTGTTCGAGTCATCATCAAAGGCACACCACCTCCTCCGACGAAGAAATCATCAGCCGGCGACCAATCCGGCGTTCTCTACGTTTGCTCTCATAGAACCCTTCTCGATCCAGTATTCCTCTCTGTCGCACTCGGCCGTCGGGTGGCCACAGTGACGTACTCCGTCTCTCCTCTCTCAGAAATCATCTCGCCCATAAAAACCGTCCGACTTACGCGTGACCGCGTTAATGATGCGGCGACGATCAGGAAACTGTTGTCAGAAGGTGACCTGGCAATATGCCCTGAGGGGACGACATGTCGTGAGCCGTTTTTGTTGAGGTTTTCTGCTTTGTTCGCTGAGTTGACCGACGAGATTGTTCCCGTTGCTATGGTGAGCAGCTTGAGCATGTTTCATGCAACCACCGCAAGAGGGTCGAAAGCTATGGACCCGTTTTATTTCTTCATGAACCCTAGACCGACCTATGAAGTGCATTTCTTGAATAAGTTACCTCTGGAATCGACTTGCAGTTCAGGGAAGTCTAGCCACGAGGTGGCGAATTATATACAGAGGGTGATCGCTTCGACAACTTCGTACGAGTGCACAAACTTTACGAGGAAAGATAAGTACCTGGCACTTGCCGGAAACGACGGGACGGTGGCTCAGAAGCGGTGCCTCCAAGCAAACAAAATAATGGGTTGTTAAATGTGGAATAGCTTGCGAAAACTATGTATCCTATCATTGAATGCTCTCTGGATCAACGTGTTGGGTGACTGTCAATAACGTTCTATGAAAGCACGTTGATTGACTTTTTTCTATTTTTTCATCCAAAAAGCAAAGCCACAAGTCAATTGCCTTGTTATAATATCAGTCACAAAACTTATTAAGTTGCATTTCTAAGTTTATACATTTTTAGATACCAACGAGTCCTTCAACATTTTTCAAATTTTTGTGAAGAAATTGTATATCTGTGATTTAAATTAAAGTTCAACGATATTATTCTTTATAACGGATAGAGGAAATAAATAAAATCCTTTTTCTTCCCACTACTTGTGAGACATGGAGTTGAGGAAAAGAGAATTTACAAAAACCTTATATATTAACTCCAAAATCAGTTAACTACATAGTCTTCATTTACAAGATTAATCTGGTTGTTCTATAATTTCCCCCTGACGAGTTCAATTCTCACAATACGTAGTTTCATGCACATCAAATAGATAAGGTACCCATCTGAGATCTTATTTTGTTTTAAGTTCCATTAGTGATAAACTCAAAAAATAACAAATCAAAGAAAAGCTTAACATAACATAATTAACTTTTTTACTTCAATCCTCTAGTTATTAAATTTTCTATTTTAATTCTTCAATTTTCACTAGTAATTCATATTCTTTAACAAGGGGATACGTGGTCATTTTTATCTATTATGTTCAATTAAGATTCTGTCCATATCATGTAAGATTTCTATTAAGAATACTTAACAAACAATAATAAGAAAAGTTCAATAAATTTGGATGATTAAAATAAAAACTTTTATTGAAAGACTAAAAAATGATTTTCTCGACATGGATTGCATAGAAGAAGGACAAGGATAACCCTTTTAAAAGTAGCCGATTTGTTTTGGTTACATTATATCATTCTGTGAGGGATCTATTTACTTGCATTTTATCATTATTGATTATACATTTTTTTTCCTCAATAAGCTTAGTTATACAATTTAAGTGCAAAATTTCCTCAAGTAATCATTTTAGATAACTCATTTTGAGAAAATGTTCAAAACAAGTTTAAGCAATTTTGTGTTTTATCGACAACTATGTATACATCATTAGCTTAGAAAATAAGTCACCGACTACTAAAAATGTACTTTTAAAATAGAGATTTCAACTTTTAAATAGATAGACTAAATAGCTACTTTGCATATTTACATATACATTCCGATATCTCCCCATCAAGTTGGTGCGCGATGATTTCAAACGCTTAACTTACGCAAGATAAACTTTTATTTGCCTAAAACTTTAGTAAAACTGACTGGCAATTGCTCAAAACTTCAAAGATAAATAGTGTCAATGTTTTCATATTGTATCTCATCGTGCACAAAAGGACAATCAACTTCTATATACTTTATGTGCTTATGAAACAAGATTAGTTATGATATGTAATGCTACTTGATTATCACAATATAACTTCTTATAGTTGCATATCTGATCATATTTAGACCTCATACTTGATGTATATTTACTTGATATTTTATACTTTTATTATATATTGGTACTTAATTTGCTATACTTGTGTTTATAAGTCATAACTTCTTTTATGGATTTAAAGGAGAAGAATTCAAACAAAAATGTAACTTAAAATGAAGATTTGAAGCATAGAAGAGATACACGATCGTGCATTAGCGAGTGTAGATTCACAAATCCTAGGGATTTTGGGTTATACACAGTTTGATGCACGACCATGCATCTCCTAAAATCCTAAAATTTATTATAAAAGGATGTGTTTGGGGGCAAAAGGGGGAAGCAAACATTAGAAGATGATTACAGACGTTGAGATCATTCAGAAAGGGCGATTTTGAGTCAGAGAAGTGGAAAACATATAAAAATCATCAAAAGATCTATCAGAATACAAGATCAAACTTCTACCTTGCAAGAGTATTAAATAGCAGAACAGATAGATTTAAAATTATAAGCTAGTTGTTTTCAATTCATTTTTTTTTTCTGTTTATGCTTGATTTCATGTTCTATCATGTGTAACTAAATTCTTTTAGTGTCTAGGTTAGATGAACCCTAGTTTTGTGGAATAACATGTTTTGATTCTTTTTTAATGTAATTATTTGAATTAACATATTGTGATTCAATTACATATTTAATATATGTTCTAATAGATCCAAAATATTAGTGCATACTTTGATTTCATAATATATAGAATGAGAAATCTTGTGTATAAATAGATATGTCGTAATTAAAAGGAGTTCATTACAACCCTAAGGATAGCATGACATAAATCCTCTGGATTATAGTCAAACCTAATAATGGGATTCACAAATTGGAAAAGCAATTCTATAAACTTTAACTTGAGTAATTCGGTTGACAACCTTAGGATTAGCTATTACTAGACTCAAGAGTGAGCTATTAGCATACTACAAAAATCTCCATATTCCAATAAATCAATAAAATAATTTCATAATAGAATATCAATCAATTAAACGTATCTAGGGGGATTCAAAACCTAGACACTAAGTTTTGATATTGATAGTTTTCTTAGTAATTTTTTATTTTCTGTTCAATCTTACTGCTTGTTTTATTTTATTTGCTTAAGTTTTATGTTCTTTAACTAAAATCCCAATCAACTTGAAGATTAGATAATAGGATAATAGTACTATTAGTATTCATCTTCTTCATGAGATTGACATGTTCTTATCGGTACTAGCTACAGCTACGTCGTGCACTTGCGGTTAATCTATAATTTACAACTTAGAAAAAGACAATCAAGTTTTTGGTATCATTGTTGGGGACTTTGATATTAGGAACACCTAAATGCTATTACTCTAGTTATTATTTATTGTATTGTATTTTATTTTATATTGTATTTTATTGTATCTTGTTGTATTTATGGCTTATTCATTTAATTATTTTTTGAACTTCTTTAATTGATATTAAGTTTGTGGTTTATTGTAGGACTTAAGATTTATTGTTATAGTTACAACTCATAATGGAATGATGGAGTAGACAATAGTTTTACAGGAGTTAGAATAAGTCTTCGCAATCTCTAACATCACCATATAAGACAAAGAGTTTCCTCACATATTTTCGGAGGCTCGACCAATATCTAGACCTTGTTACAACAATGGTGGTAGTAATTTTTATAATCATGAATGTTAAGCACCGACCTACACGTGGGAGCAATCGAGCATGTATAACTAACCTCAAGGTGCACCATATTAAAATGTTTACAATTTAAAGTGGAACAACTCTTATGCCTATGGATGGAACAATTACGCTCCAATTGAAAATTTACAGCACCAAACACCTTCAGTTAATAAGCCAAATTTGGAAGACATGATGGTCAATTTCATTTAGGGATGACAACGGGGCAGGTATGCCATCCCCGTACCCGCCCCATGAACTTGCCCCCACCCTCATACCCGCCCCCATCCCCGTCGGGGATTTGTTTGGCACCCCC
>JANZLD010000001.1:3645851-3660746 GCA_026413575.1 Erythroxylum carthagenense
AATATATATATATACTGAGTTTTAACCGACCGACTGATGTAGTACGCCACCCTCGCGGGGCACGGACTCGGATATCACCATCGATGTTGGGTTCGAGTCTTGCGGGAGTGGGGTGTTACAATATGTTTTATTTTAGATTTTATGTTATTTTTGTTTTCCCTTTTTCTTTATATTTTTGCAAGGATGTAGTCTACTATTGGATAGATCGGAAATCAGAACAATCATCCTATTTAGGAAAGTACTAAAAACCTTCTCACTTTTCATTTTATATACTTATATTATGTACATTGGGGATAATGTACAACTTTAAGTTTGAGGAAGAGGTTAATGAATTTTTAACGATTTTCTTTAAGCGTATTATAATCTTGATTATTAAATTTTATTAACTGATATTCTGAATTGGTTGAAATCTTTATGTTAATATTGTATTTCATTATTGAATATTGATTTGAATTAGTATGCAAATGATGAAAGTTAGAATAAAATTGCTTTCATAAGTCATACTTTTATTAATCATTGAGACGGTTGAGTTGAATTAAAATTCCATACTATTTACGTATATAACCTATCTTTTTGTTATTTTTTCTTGTGTTTTATCATGTATAGTAGAATGATTATTAAAACTTGCTTTATTATACATATTGAGATCATATTTGTTAAATTAGAAGCATTAATATGATACAGACACTTAGATTTAACAACTTGTTTTAGCCTATTTTTTATATTTATCATACCCATAATTTTTTTCCTGTAGGAATAACCAAGTTGAGCCAAAGGATGGCAATGGGTCGAGTTCAGGCCTAACCAGAAGTTATTAATTTTTTAAAAAATTAGCAAAACCACATTGTTTTGCCTTAAGGGCAACTAGGCTTGAGCCCAGCTTAAGGCCTTGTCATCCTAGTTCTGATATGTTGACTTCGGGTCGGGCCAAGCTTGGGCCCTTTTGCCATCTCTAGTTGAGCCTTAGCCTTTTTCATTGTTATTAACCCACATTACTAACCTTTATCATATTTTTCTTGAAAACCTTTTTATTATTTTGAACCTTGAAGGTTATTTACATTATTTACTTGTTTGAGACTTAAACTTCTTAAAAGGTCCATTATTTCTTTTATTATGGTACTTAATGCTCAAACTATTGTGTTTGGGTCAAAAAAAAAACCATAAGAAAAAATATGAATAAGTATATAGTACTAATAGAGTTGTACTAAAAGGACCTGTGTGTTTTGTAAACAAGTCTTTTAATTTATTTTAGTAAGTTCCCTTCAAATTAACCATTTTTAATATCCCAGCCATACCATACCTAAGCCCTATTACAACCTTTTAAAGACCTTTTAATTTTTATTTCTGGTTTATACATAGAGATATGATATTATTGCAAGCTTATGGTAAGCGTTCTACTATGCATTGATTGGGAGTTTTGATGCTTTTCACCCTAAACAATTTAGAGCATTTAGTGAAATCTTAGTGAGGGTGTAAAGGTGTTTGCTTTTAATTTAATGGAATTATTGATGTGATTATTATTAATTGACTTATAAAGCTAATTTTAGGATAATTTGATTCTAATAGTATGATAATTTGATTCAATAGGATATGATGATTTATAGTATGAATGGACATGTGGAGATTAATGAGGGATTGATGCTGTAAGATTTATAATTTTGATTATGGTTTGCTTAAGGACAAGCAAAAGCTTAAGTGTGGGGATGTTGGATAGATGCATACTTGATCATATTTATACCTCATATTTGATGTATATTTGTTTGATATTTTATACTTTTATTGTATATTTGGTACTTAATTTCCTTTAAGTGTGTTTATAAGTCATAATTGCCTTCATAGACTTAAAGGAGAAGAATTCAGAAGAAAAAAACACAACATAAAATGAAAATTTGAAGCATAAGATGGATATAAGGTCATGCATTAGCCATGTACTTCTCTCAGGCAATGCAGATTCATGAATTCTAGAGTGCATCAGCCCATGCATCTCCCAAAATCCTAAATTTACTATAAAAGGATATGTTTGAAGGTAAATGGGGGAAGTTGACATTAGGAGGTGATTACAAAAGTTGAGATCATTGAGAAGGGGCAGGTTTGAGTTAGTGAAGTCAAATACACGAAGAAATCATCGAAAGATCCATCATAATACAAGATAAATCCTCTACTTTACAAGAATATTCGATAGGAGAAAGACAAGGAAATTTAGAATTATGAACCTTTTGTTTTCAATTAGTTTTTATCTTGGTTTACGTTTGATTTCATGTTTTATCATGTGTAACTAGATTCTTCTAGTGTTTAGGTTAGATAATCTCTAGTTTTGTGCAATAACATGTTTTGATTATTTTATTAATGTAATTGTTTGATCGAAAATATTATGTGTATGAATAGATTGAGAAATTTAATATATGTTCTAATGTATCCAGAATATTAGTGCATAATTTGATTTCATAATATAGAGATTAAGAAAATCTGTGTATGAATAGATATAATGTAATTGGAAGGAGTTGATTACAACCCTAGAGATAGGATGACATAAATCCTTTGGATTAAGGTCAAATCTAATAGCAAGATTCACATATTGATAAAACATTTCTATAAACTTTAACCTAAGTAATTTGGTTGATAACCTTAGGATTTGTTGTTAGACTTAGGAGTGAGCTATTAGCATACTATAGGAATCTGCATAGTCTAACAAATCAATAAAACAATTGTATAATAAAAGATCAATCAATTAAAGGTATTTGAGGGATTCAAAACCTAGACACCAAAATTTGATATCGATAGTTTTCTTAATAATTCCTTAATTCCCTATTCAATCTTGTTCCCTGTTTTATTTTATTTGCTTAAGTTTTTTGTTCTTTAATTAAAATCCAAATCAACTCGTTGACTAGATAATATGATAACGGTAACTACTAGTATTCAACGTCTTCGTGAGATTGACCTATACTTAGTGGTGCTAGCTATAACTATGTCATATAGTTATAAGTCACAATTAGCTTAGGTAAGGATTTCTTACCCAGGACTACTCATTAAATAATAAAAAACATGTGTAAGAACACTTCCCATTGTTTTCCCCTTGGGTTATGTATGAATTGTGTACACTATAAGGCAACTTAGGTTGAGTAAGAGTCACATACATCAGCAAGCGTACCAACTATTGATACTTTTGTAAATTTACCAATAACATGCCATTGCTAAGTGACGATTTTGTTCCATAAAAAATCCACAAAGCTTGGAACCCAATAACTCAACTTCTCTAATAATATCTAACGCATATTTACATTAAAAAGAAAATTACTTTTCTTAGTCATAGCTACCTTTACTCCTAAGAAATACTTCAATACTCCTAAATTTTTCATATGAAAACACTGACATAAACTCTCGTTAAATTTTTGAATTACAGCACCATTATTTTTTATATAATAAGATTATCAACATATACTAGGGTACTCAATTGTATCTTGTTCTAATTCAAAGTAAACAATGAAGAACCAGAATGAGATCGAGAAAATCCATACCGCTTTAAATTGATTAACAACTTGGCAAACCTACATTGAGGAGCCTATCGTAACTCATAAAGAGATTTTCGCAACCGACATACTTTCTCATATTTTTAAGTCACAAAACCAAGAGGCATCTTCATATACACCTCCTTTTTTAAATCTCTATGTAAAAATTCATTTTTGAACATCCATTTAGTGAAGTTTTTAGCCTTTTGTTGATGGTAGTAACAAGATGGTTCAAATTGTCACCATCTTTACAACAGGAATGAACATCTCATTACAGTTAATTCCATTAACTTGATTGTTGTTAAGAATCACCAATCACGTTTTATATCGCTTAACAATGCCATCTGAACTATACTTGATCTTGTAAACTCATTTACAAATCATGGCTTTCTTTCCTGGTAGCAAATCTTCCACTGTGCATGTCTCATTATTTTTAAATGCCTTATTCTTTTTCTTTATGACTTCTCTCCACCATACATCTTTCATTGGCCCAGTATAAGACTTTGACTTATATCTACTATCACAGCTGCTACGAAAAAATGATGTTATAGATAGAATGTATCATAATTCACATACTATGTTATAGGGTAAGGAGTACCTAAAGACTAAACTAGATTGGATGAACATGTAGAGGGTCTTTTGCAGTAAGTATTATAAGTCATGTAATCTCTCAATTTAACATATGGTTGATTTATCTTATGATCTCCCAAGTTAACATATGGTTGCTTTAGCTTATGACCACACCCTAGTTAATCATTAGTAGATTCGCCCACTACCTCTATTACACCCCTTACTTCCTTATCCTCGCATTTTGATCATGTTCTAGGTTTCCAGGCATTATAGTCTAAATTGGGAGCTCATCACATAATTCTCCTACCTCATTATCGCTCTTAACTAACAAGTCTTCCTCTTTCCCATTCACTTTATCATTAACATGACCAATCGTTCTAAAGAATCAATCATATACTGATGTCATATTCTCCTATGCCACAATTCAAAAGAACCTATACAATTTGCTTTGCACACTTACACTAGTGCTTTTAACTGGAGATAGTAAAGCTCCTCATGTTACTCACCTGCTACGATCACCATCCTTGAATTATGGTCTTATAGAACATAAAATTTATTAATGAATTGGATATTAGTCACTTGGTTTCACTTCCTTTTGTAATCCCATTTAAAATTATATTATTCTAAGAAATCTTGCCATTTGATAATTTCTTACGTGTTCTAAAAAAGTTAATGAAAAATTATATATTTTCACTGCAAATTTTGTGCTAAGCAAGTATACATACGATGCCTTTAAGCAATATATTACTACCGCCAATTCTTTTTTATAGTAGAGTACCTTTATTCAATTTTATTAAGTTTTCTACCTTCAAATGCCATTTTATGTCCCTCTTAGATTGGTACAACACTAATGGATTTGACCCTATGCATTATTGTGAACTTTAAAGGATAGTTTACAGAATGTTCGTTGCAACATTGGTTCCAATGAAATAAACTACTTCAATTTGTTAAAAGCATCCATATATTGGTTCCAACACCATAATTTCTCCTTATTTAAGAAATTAGTGAATGGAGCCAGCCTCTTAAATAGTTTTGGATGAATTGATGATAACAACTGATTAATCGTATGAACAATAGTAACTTTAACAATTTCATAAATATTTTATGAATTGATGATAATAACTTATTAATCTTAAGAATAATCATAACTTTGACAATAGTTTTGGATGAATTGATGATAATAACTGATTAATCTTAAGAATAACCATAACTTTGACAATAGTTTTTGGTCATTTGGACTTCGCTAACCAGATTACCAAAAACTTATTTTTGGTATAGAAAATTCATATTTTTTATATTAACATATAATTGGTGCTTCCTCAAGTTTTCTAGAACATGTTGCTAAGTGGATTGCATGTTCTTCTAACGAATTGTTAAAAATAAAAATATAGTCAAGATTTATTGCCACAAATTCATATGGAAATAATACAATATGTCATTATCAAGTTACAAAATATGGTAGGGGTATTTTTCATATCAAAATATAAAAAGTCAAAATATAAGGAAAGACATATCCAAATAACAAAGGAAAGGAAAAAATTAGAAGTGTAACAAGAACTGGGACTGAAGGTTAACCCTTCCAAATCTAATAAAGACCGAGAGGATATCATGGAATTGGTTGATTTTCTAATAGGAGCATTTCTAGTTCGTTAGTTGGGCATTCCATTGGCTCCGTTGAAAGCTTCAGTGGCTCAATTCTCCTCTCTAATCAAGACTATTGAGGGTTATATTAATAATCGGAATGCTAAAACACTCTCTTATGCTGGACACCTTGAGTTGATTAGGGTGGTAATACAAGGAGTACAATCATTTTGGCTCCAATAGTTTCCAATACCTATCACTATCTTGAACAGAATAACCTCTATGTGCAGGTTGTTCTTGTGGAGAGGGAAATATTATAAGGCCTGGGATGATATTTGTTTGCCAAGGGAAGAAGGTGGCTTGGGTTTAAAAAATTTTAGAGTTTGGAATGCTACGCTATTATCAAAAGTTCTTTGGAATATTCATTCCAAAGCTGACACTCTTTTGGTTTGATAGATACATGAGGTTTTTTTTTAGGGGGAAATCTATTTGGGATTGGAAACCTTCAAATAGAGACTCACCTTTGATGAAGATGTTTGCCTTTATTAGAGATTCTTTGATGGAGAAACTTGGTGGAAGGGAAATTGTGGTGTGGGGATTTCAGAAGATGTGCATAAATGAAAGACCTTCTTCAAGGAAGGTGTATGAGTTATTACGTATGAAGCAGATAAAAAGACCATGGATTCCTTTCAATTGGAAGAACTGCATTCCTCCAAAGTTCTCCTTTATTACTTGGTTGGTTTGCGTAATAGATTTCCAACCAAAGATAATTTGATGTTTCTAGACAAGATAGAACATATAGTTTATGTGGAGTTGAGCAGGAGACGATGGCCCTTTTTTTTTAGATGTTCATTTTTAGGTACAATTTGGGATACAATTCGAGAATGGCTTGGATTAGCACAGGGGATGTCTACATTGACTAGTGTATTAAATGGATTCATAAAGACTACACTGGAGCACGATTCAGAAGCAAGACTGTCATTTTGTTACACCATCTACACTTTGTGGAAGACAAGAAACGCAGTTATTTTAGACTACTTTTACGTGCTTTGATGTAATATTTAAGATAAATATAGCATTTAAGATAAAGACTATGATTTATAAGACTTTATATAGAATGTATCCTAAAACTTCGATCACTCCTTGATTTTATTGTTGTCATTAAACTGTTTTGATATTTTGATTTACTTCTTTTAATCGGGGTAAGTCCTAACGACCTTGTATATAATTTTTTGGTTTAATGCTAATTTATCATTCATTCAAAAAAAAAACAACATTATCAAAATTGTCCAGATATTCAATTACTAAAAATGCATCACCTTTCAAGCTAAGGCCAAGGAAAGACTCTAGAGGAGCGTCTCCTTAACTACTTTTTTGTTATTTCTACCAACCCTTTTGCACATGTCATATATTTTAACTCGGATCTAATACCAATTTTTTTAGGGTTTATATTGGGGTTGTATTATGCACTCAAATCTATTATGATCACAACCAAGTTAACCAACAAGATTCTCAGTGAATTTTCATCAAATACCTTATATGCGACACATTTTTAGGGACAATTTGCAACAACATGACAAATAACATGAAGTATAGTAACGAGGGCTTATACAGTTTGATTGTTAGCAGCCCATGTGCATATATATGATAAAACAATGAGAATAGTTATAAATGATTAGGGTACAATAATCATGTACGTGAAAGCCCCTTCAATTGCTAATTTATACGATCAAGGAAGTCTAATGCGAGCATTATTTTGTCTAGTAAAAGCTTGTTTGTTTTTAATTTTATTTTTATTTTTATTTTCAAATTCATTTAAAAATTATTTGTTTTACTTCCTAGCTTTTATTTTATATTTTGGTTTTATGAAAATCATAAAAACTAGCTTGTGGTTTATGTTTTCATTCTTTTGTCGTAATTTGATTTAATGTTAATTGAATATATATTATTTATTTATTCAATATTAATTACTAATAAATTATTATTAATATTATTTAATTATTCAATTTATTTTAGTTTTATAATTATTTTAAAACTTATTTTTGAAAGATAAATATTCTTAAATCGAATGATTATTTAGTACATATACTTTAATTTTAAATAAAAACAACTTTAATATTAAAATATAAATTAACAAATACATTTTAATTTATAAATATTTTTACATATTTAATTATTTATTTTAATATAATATAATATTTCATGCTAATATTTATTAATAAATATTGTATAAGAGATTAAAATAAAATTATTTACTGAATTAATTCATCTTTAAATTTTATTTAATATTTAATTATTATCAATAATAAAAATAACATTATTTGAAAAAGATAGAGACAGGATACAAAAATCAAAATGCATAATAGAAAAACAGAGAGGAAATCAAACTGCTACTGAATTATATATCTTCCATTGGAAACAACACACGTACATTAATGTATCTATGGACCGCACACACATTGCATTAATCAAACATTCTAATTCTCATTCATGATAACTCGTTCTAATTGGAGGTTGAGAATAAATGATAACATACAAAAGCAGACGATTTACTTCGCTTCCATAAATACAAATAAACTTACGATACCTCACTTCCAAATCTCACAAACTATATATTGTTTTGACTACAAGATGTCTTAGAAGGGTTTCAACTGTGAGAAGACACTTTTAAGTTATCCACACTCAGATTAATCCTCACTTACATCGAGTCAGCTCGTAAGAAATAAAGTGTTAGACAAAACAAATTTCTCCATTCTCAGGATTTAAACTTGAAATCTCTGGTTAAAGGATGAGAGTGCTGAATCACTCACGCTAACCATGTTTGGTTCTACAAATTTTGATCCCACACAAAGTTTGAAAATGTTCAATTTTACATAGCTTTGTATTTAATTAGGAGAAAGATTCTTTCAAATAATAAGTGCACATAACACAATAATCACTCTTTACCTTAGTAAATGTTCATAAGCATTATAAAAGATCATCACACCATATGGTAAGGGGCATTATTTGCTATTCATACACATTAAGTTTTGGGACCAACCTCCACGCTTAGTTATCCACTCAACATGTTTTCACTTTTTGCTTTTATAAATATGACTTTCAATTATTAAAAGAGTATTCCAATGCAACAATACAAAGGACAATACAAAGGACGCGAGAATATTATAGTCTCGAGAGATATAGAAAATACTTTAGCCTTTTCTCGATAACTCCAACAAATACAACTGGCACGTAAAATGCAGCCTAGATTCAATTATAGGTAAGCCACACAGATAAGGGAATCTCCTCCTCCAATCGTACAATACCGCGTAAGAAGAGCGTAGAGCACATAAAATTAAACCCTAGAAAAATAAAAGAATCCATTCTATCGTCAGTCAAGTCATATAAAATAAGAAGAAGCAACTTTTTATGACACTACAACAAATAAGGTTATTGGCAACTAATTCAAATAGTCGCTAAATATTAAAAAATCGTGGGAAATAATAATTTGCAACAAAAACAATTGTCACCCTTAGGTCATTGAAATTGGATAACAAAATAATATCTGCGACGTTTTTTTTGAAATCGTTGTAGAATGATTTTGGATATATAAAATATATTTGTCAGTAAAACATATAACCAACGAGCACCAAAAACATTGTCCATAAGATTTTACGACGTATATGTTTCATAGATAAAAGTTTTTACTTATAAAATTATAGTTGTAGGTAATTATTTTTACTGGCGATTTTGTTTTTGTAGCAGAATAGTTTTAGCTACTAATTACTTATTGTAGGTAAATATTTTTAGAAACGTTGTTGTAAACGTAGGTAATAATATTTTGTGACGATTTTGTTTTAGTACTAATATTTTTTAGTAACAAATATTTATTTTTAAATATAAATTTTATTATAACTGTTAAAAACAAATTTAACTTAATTTATTACAATTTTTTAAGACAATTTGAAATATAAAATAGTTAAATTTTATAATTAATGTTGGTTACATATTTTTAAATAATAATAAATTGAAATAAAATAATTAAAAAAGGAATGTATGTTATTAAAAAAAGTACAAGTTAATTACAGAATTTGAACAAAATTTATAAACAAACTATCACTCCTCATCGTAACTACTACTGACATAGTTTAAACCAAGTAATTGTTTGACCATCTTTTTAAGCTTATTCACTTCTTTTACATTACGATCTAACTTATCTTCTGTACATTGTAACTTAGTCTTTAGTAACTGGTTCTCCTTTTGAAGCATTGTGACATATACTGGTCGTGATGAAGATGCACCAAGAGACTTAGGGCTATATTCAAGACCTTTGATATACCCTGAGCGTATCAAGGATATTGTCGAAAATGTCATCGACATTGGGTTGATTCTCCTGAGACAATGATGTCTGCAACAACTCCTACATTTTGTCTTACAATTTAAAGTACAAAATCGAGTTAAATAAAAAGTTATTACTTAGTATTACTTAAAAAGTAAACCTCAATATTAATTTTTTTGTACATACATAATTAATTTGTGCCTCTTCAGACATCCAAACTGTACCTTCTTTGTAGTGTGTTAGCTTGTACAGTATGATGCTATCACACTCTTGTCCTTGGAGTTGAGTTTGGCTCTATTATATGAATTTAAAAAATTAGAATATAATAGAATTTATTGTATTAAGAAGTAAAATAATAAGTTGAAAACGTTACACTTACAAATTCTTGTCAAATGATTTGGAGCCAGTGTTATGAGGAGTCTTCATTTTTACTCTGTTCATCTTGGCTTTTATACTTTTCCTAAATTAAGAGAAGTAGTCATAAAATATATAAACAAAATTAATAGAAGGAAATATGAAGAGAAATAAAACAAACCTGAACCTACATAGAGGCCCAATAATTACACATTTCACTCCAATTTTCTGGAATGACTCATTCTGGAACATGTCTCCTTACCTCTTTATCGGAAGGAAAAGACTGGTAATATTTATGAAATCTATATCGATGATCCTTCGCCCTCTATTTCAATAGTAAACTAAAATAGCTTGAAACCTCAGGCTTATCGATATCAACGATATTGAGCTTCATCTGTGAATAACACATATAAGTTAAATTATAGTTTTTGGTAAATAAAATCACAATACATATAATTAAATGAATTGAAATATCACTGAAACTTTGTCCAAAGCATTTTGGAGCAAGTTGTCTTCCTTCAACAGCCTGGCATGAGGAAGGCAACGAAATTCATTCCTCACAACAACGCTCAACTCAATGGACAATTTTACAAATTGGATCTTATCTAGAGGGCGACGTTGTATGGGATCAATAGTCACAGACAACTTACTGTTCATTCCAACATTTATCCGTTACAACTTAGCTCCTTTTGTGATACGTCTACCTCATTTTCTAATGACATTATTAGAACTTGAAAACAAAAAAATCATAATAAGAAAAACACACTAAACATGTAATGAGTAATTTCAGCATTAATGTAAATATGTTTGGTTAATAATAACAGTCCTGAAGATCCCTCAGCACTAATAGACGATGTTGGTAAAGGTTATTGCTAACTGTATTCATTCGAGGATGCAATTGTTAGTTAGTGAACGATGGTTTCAGATTGAGTTGGTTGTTATGGGGGATGAACTTCTTCGGTTGTTGCCACCCTCTTTTCCTTGTTTCTACCAGGTACCATTATATTAAATAACTAAAATGAAATATAAAGATAACGCATAATCTTAACTCAAACATCAATATTCCACATGAATATAAGGAGATTAGTAGTCAAACACTAAACATTCGGCATAACATTCCGCATAAACATAAGTGAAACATTAAAAATATGCATCTAGTCATCGTAAATTAACATAAGTAGAACATCAATAACATAAGGCAATTATGAACATAACATTTCAAACAATATAAACAATTTATTTACATTCAATTATCATGATCAAGATTTTAAAAATCATTATCATTAAGTACATTATCATTAGATTCTTCATCACTAATATATTCGAGCAAAGTATTGTCATTGTCATTTAAGTCATCCTAAGTATAGTCTTCATCTATTTGTAAGATAAGATAGGCTTAGACTTCGTCTAGATGAACTATGTTGGGATTAACATGTCTCCTATGGAATGATGATATATTTGCATCTTCTACTGGAATGCCTTCGTTATTGAACTCCAATCCAATTTCTTGATAGACTTCATCTGCATCCTTATCCAATTGACCAATATCCCTTTCGAAAAAATCAAAGACATTCCTTTATTGAAACTTTTGAACAACCTTCCAATTGCTACCCAATACAGTATTGTTGACGTAGAAAACTTGTTTGACTTGCGTTGCAAGGATAAAAGACCATGTCTTTCTAACATTTATGCTAGTAATATGCTTGTTCACTTTCATGTCAGTTAGATCAAACCATTTTCACTTAAGTATAACAACCTTCTTATCCTTGATGTAGTGCAACTATATTATTTCACAGATGATACCGTAGAAGTTAATGAAATCGTTGTCATGACATCCCTTAACGACAACCTCACAATTTTAACTTCTAACTCGACTATCTCGATCTTGTATGTGAAATCTAACCTCAATAACAATGCAACCTATGTATTTCTTTCCACAAATATGAGGCCCACATGTCAAACTATATAATGTTGTTGTCGCTTCTTACACGTTATGGTTATGTAATCGTATCATCTGTATGACAAATTGAAATTAAATATGAGGATGAGACATATTCTCATAATTTCATAATATGTAATCAATATGAAACTTACTCAATTTCTAAACCATGATACAAACTTCTGCCTATATCTTTCACCAACATTAATAATCCATTTATTGCGAATTGTCTCTTTGTGCTCTCTATTTAAAAAAGACAATGACAGTAAGATCTTAGAGTGAATGAAGAAAATTGTAATATGATTGTTTGAATGAAAAGGAATATATGTACCCTATCTACGCATCGACTTTCTCACAATTGTTCAAATTATACCAATGGGCGATTTCGAATTTGTCTTTAGTTAACTCCACATATTTACCCATACCAAGTGGCCTAACTTTTTGAGAGAAAATAGATAACCCACCATCATCATGAAAATTAAAGTTACATTCTGGTCTATTAAATCTTATCTCCACATCAATTAAATAGATTAAACAAAAATTTACACATTCATTTACTATATAAGCCTTTGTAATAGACCCTTCTGGTCAAGCTCTATTACGTACATAACGGTTAAGAGAGCATAAAAACCTAAACTTAATCAGTTATAAACTTAGGAATTGTTACAAACAAGGAACATAGAAAAAACTTGATGAATTTAATATGAATTACCTTTCAATTGAAAACATCCATCGAAATTAAACCAGTCAACAAAGTTTTATTTCATATGGTAAGTGAATTGCCAAATGAACCATAACATCAAAAACGATGGGGGATAATAGTTCAAGCTTACGTAGAATTAATGCTATGCCTTTTTTCATTTTATCAATCTCTTCAACTTTAAGTGTCTTGCAACATAATTGCTTAAAAAACTCTCCCAATTGATCCAAAGTAACAGACACATCCTTTAGCAAACATCTACGTATTCCAACAGGAAGTAATCATTGCAAAAGTACATGACAATCATGAATTTTCAACCCTAACATTTTTCCCTCTTTAATATTCACACAACGACCTATTTTTGATGCATAGCCATCAGGAAATTTGACTGATTGGAGGAACTAACAGAATGATTGTTTCTCACTTTTTGACATATTGTAACAAGTGGGGGGAATAATGATTCATCATCTCTTCTTTTCAAATGCAAGTCCTTTCTAATATTCATGTCTTCTAAGTCAAGCTTAACCTTAATTATGTCTTTAAATTTCCCATCAATTCCTATGATAGTCTCTAAAATGGACTCACAAATATTTTTCTCAATATGTATGACACCAAGATTGTGCCTCGGTAGTAATTCCTTCCAATATGACAAGCTAAAAAATATGTTTTTTTGTCCAATTCAATTCGACATCATTTCTCTTTCGCTTTCTATTACTTGGGTGTTTTTCAGGTGTAATGTCACCCAAATGTGATAGTTGATAAACAATATCATCACTGGCCAACTGCATCGGAGTTTCACCCAATTCTACTGTGCCATTAAACAGTTTACTTCTTCCACATCTATGCCCATGTTCCAAATAACGACAATGACCCGTATAACATATTTTACTTTGTATCCTCATTGAATATGTTTTATGGTTACACACAGGACAAGCCATATACCCATTAGTGCTTCACCTAGACAAATTTGCATAAGCTAGGAAATCATTTATAGTCTACAAAACAACAACATGCATTATAAATGTTTCGCCTTCAATAAAATCAAAAGTTTGTAATCCAAATTCCCATAGATCATTTAAGTCATCAATTAATAGTTGCGTGCATACATTGATGTCCTTATCAAGAGCAGTAGATCCTAGAATAAACAAACACAACAACATAAAAAGGCTCCTTTATACACTTCCATGGAGGTAAATTGTATGGGATTAGATCACTAGCCACATTCTATATGAAGTACTCATATTACCGAAACGATTAAATTCATTTGAGGCCAATCCAAGTCGAACATTACGACTATCTTGTGCAAACCATGAAAACTTTATATCAATTTCTTTCCATGCCATTGAGTCCACTGGATGATGCATAATGCTATCATCAATGTGTTTCTCTTTATGCCACCTCATATCCATGGCTGTTTTATTAGCATAAAAAGTCGTGGTAATCATGGTCTAATAGGAAAGTATCGAAGGATTTTATTGGATATCTTTTTCCCTTGCCCATCATCCACCTGTTACCTTGATGTGCCAAAAATAGGATACTCCTGAAGATCTTTACTTTCCTTTCAAAAAAGAACACAAACATACTTACAAGTATAATTGAAATGTATCCTAATCCAAGGTCTCTTAACAGTTTCTTTGCATCATAGTAAGATTTCGGCAACTTGTGTCCAACAGGTAATACATCGTTCAGTAAGTCAATTAACATGTCAAAGGAATTGTTACTCCATTTATTATAAAACTTCAAACGTAACAGCTTCATAACAAATGATAGTTACGAGAAATTAGCAATTGTTCTTGAGCAACTTTCAATAACTTCCCAAAATTATCTTTTGCAATAATACCAGTTATGTTATGTAAGTGTAAGTCGTGTACAAGTCGACTTGTACAATGAGTAAGTCGACTTACACGCATTCAGCACCGATAAGTCG
>JANZLD010000001.1:3669170-3683929 GCA_026413575.1 Erythroxylum carthagenense
AGAGATAGTCTCTTTTGGCTATTTAGGTTGATGTCTTCATACCGACACCTGGATCCTGGGTTTCGGGAAAGTCCCGAGAACAAAAATTTTTGTTTCCGCTGCTGGAACATGTGATGTTCCTCCCGGGATTTTCCTACATGTTAGGCATTCCTGTTTCATTCATAGTCTCTATATAATTTTGACACTCGTCTAACATCTCGTCAATCCCATCATCATCATCGTCATTCACATCACAATCATCTACATCATTATTGTTACTATCATTATAAGATGTACCGCCACTTCTATTACAACTGGCTTCCTTACGTACACCATGATAAAGTCACGGAATATAGAATTTATCTATACCTCAGATTAGCAAGTGATTATATACCACATCTTGACTTTGGAAGTTGACATTTAAGCAATCGATGCATGGGCAACAAATGCTACATTCATCACCTATTTGATATTTTACAAATTGCATGAAACTCTTAACTTCTTCTACGTATTCAGTTGGCTATTTTCAATGAGACATCCAACTCTTATCCATTTAGCTATACATAAAGAGAAGTAAACAATGATAGGCTCATGAAATAAAAAAAATGAACGCATTCACTTTAATTCTTTATATTTGCATAGATGTATACATTCAAGATGTAAGCATAAATTCCATCAAGCATTTACTTAGGAGAAATGGTAAAAAAAAATTCATCATCCACATAACTAAATTTAATGCATTATAAATTTTCAGCACCATATGGAAAAGTATACAATAAATTAACTATTACACACATACTCTTACACATAATTTAATTCTTAAAAAATCCAGCAAAGTGATTTTACCCGATCAATACTATACTTTATAAGAATCAAATGCTAATTTGTAGAAATAAATTCTAAGTAATTATATCATACATATACGTCATAATTATACATATCAATACATATTTGTATAAAAATTAAAACAAAGAGGATCCTTCTAGAGATCCTTTAGCTCTTTCAAGATTAGTTAACAGAAAATATAACATTATAATTTAATTTTTAACATAACATAAACTTAGTTCTCTAGCATCACAAACTCAAAACAAAATTAGGACTTTTGTTAAACACCTTATGGGCATGTAAATTTCAACTCAAGAATAGAAAAAAAAAAAGTTTGTTTTCCCTTTCTTCGACAACAGTAACACAACTTCTACACAACTCAACCAATATCATCAACAATAAATGCAAACAAATCAACAACATACTCAAAACATAACACAAAACCATCGGACTTTTTTTTACTTTAATGACACAATAAAATGTCCAATCAACACTACTCACAAATAAAGAGAGCAAGCGCACGAAGAAGATTCTTTGCTGTTGTCCAAGATAGAGGAGAAGATAAGGCAATTTTGGCAACATTAGCTTTGAAAAAAACGAAGGAGAAGGGGGCGTTGATATGATGTTCGGGGGTTTAAAGAAGGGATAGATGCTAAGACAACATCATTTGTCGTCCTATAAACAATGTCGTCCTAGCATCTGTTTAATTTTTCTCATCCAGTACATTTGGCGATGAATCTATGTTTCATCACCAAGTGTTAAACATTTGCTATGAAAATAAAATAGTGTCACAAATTGTACATCATTTTGCTGCCACATTGATAAATCATCACCAATACTAAACCTTTCATCTTTTCGTGATGATTAAAACTATCTTTGCCTATCACTCCAATTCACTACCAATTATACATAACATCACCAAAAACCCAAGCATTTTCTTTACATTCATAATTTTCTTAATTGATTAACATATATGAGGTATTCCTATTACTAATAACAAATGAAAATTTTGTCTTTTACACTTACATATGGAGTTGTTCTTGATTTGCTTCATTTTTTGGAATTACTAATCTTTATTTTTAATTTGGTATAAAAATAAAATAAAATGGGAAAATTTTTAAAATTTTGTATCTTCTTTTTTTCATTAGTTGAATTAATAAGGAATGCAAACCACATTTCATTTTAACCAAATTCATCACTAACATTAACTTTATTATTTGTATAAACTGATATATTTAATTAAATACCTGAAGATGATTTACTGTCTGTCTTTGTTATTTGTATACGAGTTGGCTTCTTCCAAATAACCTTGAATGCTTCCCTCATCAAACTTCGTAACTATTTGATGAAAGGTCTTCAAGAGTATTTTACTTTTATTCATTTCCATTAATAGTAATATAGCCCAATATAGATAATATTATATTTATGTACATGAAGAACATAGTCATGTCTATTCTACTTTAAATTCTAAATTTTGCATATGATACAGACTACATAATATATTTCTGAAATTTTAGTAAGGGTAACTTTTATATCATTAGGTACGTTGAAGATGTATAAGTGCTAAACTGGACTACTTTCACTTATCATCGAAATTGGGGTTGAACATATCATCATTTTATTCTAAATCGACATTTGCAGAATATACCTCTTAACATTATTAATCAAGGAATGTCGACATGGCAACTAGTTCTGGATGATACTAATTCATTCCATTTGGAAGAATGTAGCAAAATTGTCCCTACTAAAGAAATAAACAATGCAAAAAAAATCTTCACCTCATACACTAATGATCGTTTGCCTTCCATGGCTAATCTTCTGCTTCAAGTTGTTTAGTATCATCTGAGCAACGTCACTTTCTTTATAATGTACATCTCATTTCCTTTTAGGAAGCTATTATATATATTCACATTTGATGGTATATACTATATGTTATTTTAAGCTTCTTTGAATCTCGAACATGACATGTATGCCCATAGAGGTGGAAGCGATGTCACAACGGTCCTTGAGGATTAGAGAAATCGGTTGTTTTGGAAAGTTTATCAATTCCACAAACTTCGTCTAGCATTTACGTATGCATGTCACTCTATTTTCGATTCGTTTAACGGTTTACTAATATGACAATATCTAAGTTCTGTGCTAATTGTATTTTAGGTAAACAATTTCGTACTGATAGTTTATCTAGAGAACTTGTTTTTTATACTAAATCTTGCAACTCATTCACTGTATCCTCTACAAGTTTAGCTATAGCAGAAATGTTGTTGCAAGAAAGTGTGAAAAAAGAAATATCACTGTTTCAATGGTGCCTTCAAACATGCAAAGACCCTTCTTGGAAATCCAAACATTAAGGACTCATTTATCTTTACCAACTCTCATGTCACTTGGAATTCAAAAAATAATTACATCATTGTCATTTATCGATGCAATCAATTGAACTCAGCTTTAAAGTTGATTTATTGTTATATCTGTAAGAATTTGCCAAACAACCTCTCTATTAGTTAGAAATCACAATGCGTACTATTATGTGTGGACTGTTATTGTTCTTGTATTATGACTATAAGAATTGTTAACCTTATAATTCAAAGTTCATACTACTCCATATATCATATTATTATATTGATACAATTATTAAAATTTTTATAACTAATTTTTGCACTATTACTGATTATTAATGATTAATTAATAATATTGTTTAATACTTAAAATTATATTGTGTGTGTTTTTTTTAACAATACATTGTAAACATTCAAAACAAATCTCCAATAAAACATATATTAACTATGATAGATTATAAAAATGTTAGTTTAACAATTTTGGAAAACATTCTCTTTGGTGACGATTTTGGCAAATGGTCACCAAATGTATTGCAAATTAATATGGAACCTTTGGTGACTTTTTTCAGAAATCGTCATTGAATGTGAACTATTTGATGATGATTTCCAGAAGTCATCACTGAATGTGGACCATTTAGTAACGATTTCCAAAATTCATAACCAAATATTGATCCTTTGGTGACACTTTCAAATATCATCACCAAATGGTTATTTTTAACGTCAATGTGAAAACCGTAGCAAAAAATACATAGCTAAATGTCTACGAACATTTGATGATAATTTCTAAAAATCGTCACCAAACATTTTTTAATGACGATTGTATACAATTGTCACCAATTGTGAACCTTTTGGTGACGATTTCAGAAATTGGTCACCAAATGTTTACTAAATTATGGTGACGATTTTTGAAAAACGTCAACAAAAGTTCATTTACCGACGAATGTCTAAAATCGTCACCCATTGTGGATCATTTTGTGATAATTTTTGAAAATCGTCACTAAATGTTCACCATT
Organism: Erythroxylum carthagenense; assembly: GCA_026413575.1. Classification (NCBI taxonomy): domain Eukaryota; kingdom Viridiplantae; phylum Streptophyta; class Magnoliopsida; order Malpighiales; family Erythroxylaceae; genus Erythroxylum; species Erythroxylum carthagenense. The sequence continues at coordinate 3,673,321 of JANZLD010000001.1, forward strand.
TGGGGACGGTTTTTGTCATTCGTCACCAAATATTGATCCTTTTATGACGCTTTTATAATGAATCGCTAAAGACTTAGTTTTAATGATGATTTTGAAAATCGTCGCAATATGTTCACTTTTCGCAACGATTTTGGAACATCGAAAAAAAAATAGCTAAACGTCTACTTTGTTGTAATGTGAACTCTAGAATTAGACCAAAATAGAAAGAATATATGAATAAAATCTAAGGTCTACAAAAGAGAAGCTGGCTCACAAATAATCGGAGACAGCTGCAAGAAAATAGATTCAGAAAAACCCTGAGATGCCCAAGCTTCGTGACCCAAGTCACTTGCTTGAAACATCCTGTTAAAACCCAAGAAAGAGTTTAATAGACAATCGGAAAAACCAGAGATACAGAAACTATTTAAGTACATTAACCTCCGACAACCTTCGGTATAGGTGGATTAATGATTTTACCACATCGGTAATTATCATAAGTAATGATCAGGAGTTGTGGCAAAGTGACCTGAGAAAACTTAGGTGGCGATGGAACTACAGTTTTTTGTTGGATAGACCACTAAAGTGACTCTGATTTACTGCTTAATTTTGCTATGGTTTTGGACTTAAAAGAACGGAAATAGAAAATCATATATTATATATAATATTGATTCATAAAATTTCAACCTCGATATTGAGGTAACGCTTGATCAATGGAATTTGATATTTTGTAAAAATGTGAAAGAACAAAAGTCGATAACATAATGTTAATATTGATTTCAACATGTCTCTTATTAAAGATTATTGAATTATTTTCACTCTCTTACTTTGAAGAAGAGTCTTTCTTACTATATTTATCATTCACAAAAAAACGGATTCATGAATAAATATTAAAAACTCGGTTTTATTAAATTATGGAAATGGAGCGCATTTTGTGGCCAGCTATTTACTGCTTAGTGCGAGCTGCCGTGACGAAAAAATTAATCTCCACGTCGGACAGAAGATATCCTGGATGCATTAAAAAATTCAAATTTATTTTTTAAAGTCAATAAAATTTTAAATTAAATTAAATTTACAAGTTAAAGTTAAATTTGAATTAGACTTGTTGATTATCATATTGCTACTAACAAATTGTCATAACAAGAAAAGTTAATGAGATTTAAGATTTAGAAATACTTCATTAGTTATTCTTTTGATGCAAGAAATTAAAATTTAAAAGTAGTGAGTCAATAGAATAATGTGTATTCAAGTTTTTTTAAAAATCATCTAAATATAACAACATGATAAGACAATAACAACGAACCAGTAAGAATCCCGTTGATACATTTGAGGAGGCCCCGTAACAAAGAGGTTGTTTCCAAATAACAAGACGAAAATGGAAAAGGAAGGGAGGGAAAGGAATACTTCATAGTTCATACCAAGAGATGAGGTAGACCTTTATTTTGTTTCCAGAAGCAACTCCTTCATAGATTGTCAGATTGTTCATATCTTTATGAAGTTGATTGAACTGATGGAGTTAAGTAGGGTTCTTAATCTATACAACACAACAGCAAACAGGTTATTAGGAACGACATTCTATTCTTTTAAAGATTATAAAATGAGCCCCCAGGTTTAGTTTTTTAATCATTTTGAAACTGTTGCAGCAGGGGACCCCTGTCTTTTGCTTGAACACCACCATGTGGAGGATCTTGGTTCTTTATTGACTTCTTTAACCATGACCAAGAACATCATCATTCAGAGGAATTTATGCTTTTCAGCAATGCAAACTGTAAAGGAGAAAAGACCGCATAAGTAAAGGAAGAACACTTCTCGGAGACCCAACTTCAGTTTTACTCCCAAGTTCTAGACAGTTTGAACTCATTGTCTACTCGTGTTTCCTCGCTAACTGACTTGTGTTTCTTCCTCGCAGAACAATCTGTGAACAATTTTTATCAGTCACAGCGAAAATGCGGAGGTTAGTTTTCCTAATCACCATCTTATTAGCAGTAGGAGAATGCAACCAACATGTTGGTCAAGTATGCAATGTAAATGACTTGAAGGGTCTAATTGATTTCAAGGCAGGAATTAAGGTTGATACCTCAAACAGATTGGCAAAGTGGTTTGGTTATAATTGCTGCACCTGGGAAGGAATTAAGTGTGATAACACCACTGGTAGGGTGACTGAAATCCGTCTAGCTGGATTAGTTTCCTCTAACGATTTCATATTCCAATCGCAGATGATAGGCTCGTTGTCTCCTTCGATAGCACTTCTCAGTTCCCTTGAAGTTATTGATCTTGGTGGCCTAATAGCTCTTGCAGGAAATATTCCACCATCTATTGGTCTGAGCGTGCCAAATCTCAGAAAGTTATATCTTTATGGAAACAGGATCACTGGCCCCTTACCTGATAGTCTTGGTAAGTTGTCAAAACTTGAAGAACTTCACTTGCACGAGAATATGTTGTCTGGTTCTCTCCCTGCCAGCCTTGGAAATCTCAGATTTCTTAACCAACTACTTCTATACTCCAATAAGTTTATTGGTGCGATACCAAATTCGTTCACAAACTTGAGTAATCTAGTACAGTTGGATCTACATGGCAACATGCTAACTGGTCCTATACCACACAAGATTGGTGAAATGCAGGTATTAGAAAAGCTGGATCTTTCGGACAACCTCTTAACAGGTCATATTCCCTTGTCTGTATCAAACTTGACTGCCATGTCAGAGCTGTATTTGGATACAAATTATCTTGAGGGAGTGATCCCTTTTCCTTCGATTTCTGGCCAATTGCCTTCTCTTGGTTTCCTTAGGTTGAATGATAACAATCTGACAGGAAAAATACCGCTTAATTTTGGTTATTTGCTTTCCCTCCAAAGGATTTCCCTGGCAAATAACAAGCTTCAAGGGGTAATTGCTTCTAGTCTGGGCAATCTTTCAGGTTTAACAGAGTTGTATCTGAGCAACAATTATTTGTCAGGCCAAATACCAAATTCAATAGGCAAACTCTCTAGTTTGATTATCTTGAGTGTATCGCACAATTGGATTCAAGGACCACTGTCTCCTGACTTGTCTTCCCTCCAAAATCTTCAAACTTTAGATGTTTCCTTTAACCATTTCAACTTCATTTCCTTCCCAAATTGGCTTGCAACTCTTCCGTCTTTGTCCAAGTTATATGCAGCTGGTTGTGGAATCCAAGGAGATTTTCCTGAATTTTTGAGAACGACTCCAAGTCCAATTCAAGAACTAGACTTGTCAGTTAACAACATCACAGGCAGCTTGCCAAGATGGCTTGGAAGCCTCACTCTGCTTTACTACTTAAATCTTTCAAGAAATTCTCTTGTTTCATCGATCCCTGCTTCGGTCGTCAGCTTGCAGCATCTGGGTGTGCTGGATCTCCACTCCAACAAGCTAACAGGTTCTGTAAATGAAGCTTTCAAGATTGGAAGTGCCTTCCTTGATGGTTCCTTGACATACATTGACCTTTCTGATAATGGGTTCTCAAGTAGTCTACAACTTGGTGAAGGGGCACAAACTGAACAGCGGTATATCAATTTGTCATGCAATCATCTTGAAGGAAGCGTTCCAACAACCATTGGAAGATTAGGATCATTAACAACATTGGACTTGAGCAACAACAAATTTGGTTTCAGCTTGCCTGAGGCATTGGCAAATATTAGTTCGTTAGAAACGTTGAATCTGCAGAAAAACCATTTCACTGGACGAATACCGAGAGGATTTCTGAAGCTGCGAAGGTTGAAGGAACTGGATTTATCAGATAACCTTCTTGTAGGCGAAATCCCTGAGGGCAAACCTTTATGCGATTTTCCTAGGAGCTCTTACGATGGAAACAAAGATTTATGTGGAAAGCCCCTCGATCCATGTAAGGATTAAGTTCAGCTTCGAATGCTTGGCAAGTGAAGCTTGGGAGAGGAGAGTGCTCCTCAAAACAAAACACAGTGTATGGTAACGATGAGTCTAAGAATCCCGTGAATTGATACTGGTCGGGAAACAATCATTACTTATCGAGTGAGTTGCTGTGTCTTCCTCTCTACAATTTGCTCAGTTTGGAAATTTGGACAGATTAAGCAAATGGCTTTAGAACAGTCCTTAATAAAGGTATGAAGAGGAAATCAGCAAGTTTTACAATCAGAAATATAACCATGATAATGCAATCGATTAGTATAATGCTTTTGCAAAAAAAAAAAAAAAGAAAAACTCTCTATATTGCTATTTATGCACATTGGATGACGCAGTAATTCTTTCCATGATTACATTTTATTGATGAAATGTTAAATCTTTTAGCACTAATTAATTCAGATGATTTTTTATTTAATCTTAATACATTGTTGAACATATTATAGAGAACAGTTTAGAGTATAAATTACCAATCTTTTTAATTTGTGAATAATTTTAAATTTGTAACGATCATTCGATTTTCTTTCATTATTTAAATATAGGCATTATGTATGAATAGGAATTCTATATTACATAGAAAACATATAATACATAATGTAAATATTAGAATTTTTAATATGGATAGCGTGTAGAGCTATTAATAAGAATTAAGCTTGGGTCCAACTATTGTTAAAATGACTAGAACTAGTCATTTGGTTAATTAACCTTTACCATTTATTAACCCTTTAACATGTTCATTTTTAATCAATGTGGGATTATCTAACACTCCCCATCAAGTGCAATTAGGACTAGACATCCAGTTGCTATTTGAAATAAACGCAGCGATAACCGGACCGAGTCGTCAGGAATGGACATCTAAACTGACAATCGGAAAATTAAGAATCCAAACCAGACCTACTCTAATATCATATTGGTATTTTTAATATAAATAAAGTGTAGAGTTCATTAACAAGAATTAGGCTTAGGTCAAATCATTATCAAAATGACTAAAACTAGTTATTTAGTTAATTGGCCCTTAAAATTTGTTAACCCTTTAACATTTTTCATTTTTAATTAATATGGGATTCTTTAACAATAAATTTTCTTGATATTTTTTTCAACTTAGCATAAAAGCCTCTTTGAGTATATTTGTATTCACTATCATTAGTGGAGTATTATTCATTTCCATTTGCTACCTTTTATCATTATCGTTAGACACTTTTATTTATTTCTTCTATTAAAGTCTCAAAACAACTTCGATCATTCATTTAATCGTACCATTGAGTTTTACGTTAAGAGATCGATAAGATAACATAAAGCATGTTATCAAAAATCATTGCACATATGAAAACATATTTTCTGTCTTTCTCCGCAGCCCCATATCCTACAAATGGTAGCTTTGTCCATTTGGTTGGTTCATCCTTATCCTACTCTCTCATCTAACACTTTGATAACCATATTCAACCACATCCTTACTTATATGTTCATTCCCAATATCATCAATCCAACAACTCTTGTATTCACCTTCCTTTTTTCTTCCCTTACCTCTAATTGAACTAGATAGGGCCATTTATGTCCTCTAATTTCCTTTGCAGTCTTGCCTTTGACCAGTTACCATATTTTGTAACAACTTTTTGAAAATATATTCACAGATCTGTTCAACTTTCCCTCCCCAGTACTGATTATTATGCAGACCATTGAAGCTCCAGCATTTTATGAAGAATTACCAGTTGATTTTTGCTTGCTACCTCTCAAAACCTTGATCTTGACTTACCTTCAAACCAGTTGAGAAGAGCTTTTCTTCCTTCTTTGAAGTTAAGAAAAGCTGGAACAAGGTGATTGTTGTGGATGAAGACTTCGCACTTCATTACTCCCTTCCCAAATAAGAAAATAGTAGAGTCATTGTCTCTCATCGATTGGAAGTTCTCCAAAAGGAAGCAATAACATGGGAAGCTTCACTGGTGGGCTTCTTCTTAAAAAGGAGACCTTCATTTCTAGTTCTGAAAAAATGGGCAAATAATGTTTAAAAGAACAAAGGCCTAGTGAAAGTCTTACTAATCGATAAAAATTTAGCTCTCTTTACCTTTTCCTCTAAAGCTTATGCACTTAAATTCCTGGAAGAAGGCCCCTATAATGTGATGAATCTGCAACTTTTTCTTCAAATCTGGCAATATAGGTTTCATGCTAAAACAAAAAAAAAAAACACAAGTCAGTTCCTTCGTAGGTTAACTTATGCAATGTTTTTATGGAATATTAGACTACCAAAGGATTGAGTATGATAGCAAGCTACTTGGGACAATCTTTATATATAGCTGAACAGGGAAAAAAAAAGAGACTAGGTCATGGTCATCTATATAGTAATATGTATATATCTAAGGATTTACCAAATCAAAAACTTGAGACTAGTCTTAAATAGGTTATTATATGAAGACAGTGTAGTAGTGGATTACCACTTGAGGCCTTCATTGAAACTATAGTGTAAGATATGGTAGTCAACTGAAAAAATATTTAGTAAAAGGGTTATATGGAATTGATAGGACTTGAGTAAGAGGATAAAGAAGAAAGTGAAAAGATAAACCAAAGTCAAGAGGTAACTATAGAGGTTCCAACTCAATTTACTTCAAAAGAGCCACTTCAACAAGGAGAAATCATAAATAAGCAATACTAGTGAAGATCCAATATAGGATAAGATGGTCCCTTAACATGGAGAACAGTTGGATACTAACTAAATGGAAAGGGAGGCAAGTTCCTCCCCTTCAACCTCAAGCCATTGGGGGAAAGGAACTCACAGAATAATTCACCAATTTCAAAAGGAGAAAAGAAAATAGGAACAGAGGTCAAGGCTGTAAAGGCATTTCATTATGACCATTATAATATAGAATGTTAGGTGTCTTAACTGCCCCAAAAAACTTTTAGCTCTAAGGGATTTTTTAGTTAATGAAAACCATTATATTTTTGCACTACTGGAAAAAAAAATCAGATCTGATAATCTAAAGTTTCTAAATAAACTAAGATATGCTTGGATTTTCATCTCAAACCACCAAGCTCATACATGTGGTAGAATTATAGTTAGATTTGATCCAAAGATTGTTGATATTGACGTATTGTTAATAAAGATGCAGGTTATCCACATGAGGTGGCATTTTATAAGAAGAATATGTCCATCCTTGCCTCTATGGTCTATGGATTTGACTATGCTTTTCAAAGGAAGGATCTTTGGGGGAGTTTCTTAAGTTTCCAAAGAATAGTGGTAGGGCTTTGCTTAATTAAAGAAAACTTTAATTCCATCCTTTATATGATAGAAGTTAAAGGGAACTTTTCATTGAGAAATTACTCTTTAGATTTCAAAGATTATGTTGATCTATTAGGAGTCTTTGGCCTTAAGGCATATGGGCACATCTTCTTTTAGAGTAATAAACAAACTAATGGATAGTCCTTTAAAAAGAAGCTAAATCAAACTATGGTCAATTGGGCATGGTTACAATAATTTCCAAAAAGCAAGGCCTCCTTCTTAGATCATATCTTCTTTAACCATACCCCAATTAAAGTGTAGGATAAAGATGAAAAGATGCTTCCTCTTTAGGTTTAACAATTATCTGGCTAAAGGTGTGGAGGCAAATGTCAAGGGAACATTCCAATACAAATGTGTGTAGAAGCTTGAGATAATCAAGAAAGGATTGAAGTCTCTCAAGAAGCGGATAAGAGAGAGTACCTCTCAAGCTATTACCATAGTCAAAGAGAAGTTATCTCATATTCAAATTATCTTGTCTTATAATCCTAAAGATTCTCTCTTAATTTTTACTTGATGACTTTGACTAACCATGTTAGTTTAATGGATCAGAGGGCCAGGATTAGGTGGTTTAAAGAGATAAAAGCACTAAATGTTTCTTCAACTCCCTAATTTTTAGGAGCAATTCAAACTCAATAAATGCAATCACCACATAGGATGGGAGAATGATATACGTAAAAAAAGAATTTTTTGAAAAAGACTGAGAGGTATTTCGAGGAATTCTACTACTCTTAGAAAAAATAGTACACACTCAACTCCTAGAATCAATTACTGAAAACAAATTATCGGATGTGGAGGTGGAATCACTAATCAAGAATATTAAGAATTACGAAATAGAAAAGGTGGTTTTTCAAAAGAATCCTAAAAGGCATTAGGGCCAGATGGATTCAATGGTCTTTTTTCATAGAAGGCTTAGCTTGAGATATGACTAATGGTGAAAGAAGCTATCAAGGAATTCTTTTCTTCTTAAATTTTTTTGAAGAAAATTAATAAAACCTATCTATCCATGATCTAAATAACCTAACTTCCTTGGAGGATTAAAGACCAATAACCTACTCCAATTTCCTCTACAAAGTGATTACAAAATTATTGCTAACAAACTAATATTGGTCATGGGATCCTTGATTAGTGCTAACAAAAGTTCTTTTATGCAAGGTAAGTAAATAGAGGATAACATCTCCAAAGTGCAAGAACTTTTGAGTAGTTATTTAAGGAGGAATTTTACAAGGAATTTTTCCTTCAAATAGCCTTCAAAAAGGCATTTGATAATGTGGAATAGAATTCATATTGAAACTCCTTGAAGTGATGGGCTTTCCTAATAACTTCCCTAAATGAATTAAAGTCTGTATTACTTCTCCAACTTTTGCTATTTTGATCAATAGAACCCCAAAAAATATTTTCCATGATAAAAACAGGTTTAGACAAAGGAATCCCATATCACCTTATCTCTTTATATTATATATGGAAGTTCTAACTTCTCTATTGAATTACAATATTGGTAAGGAAACACACTTTAAACATCACAATAGGTGCAAGAAAATCTCCTTAACGAATTTGTGCTTTGTAGATGATTTATTTTTATTCTCTAAAGCTAATTATGACTCAGTTGATCTTATGATGTCTACTTTGAATTAATTCAATTCCATGTCTGGATTGACTATTAACTATGATAAAAATCCATTTTGTTATATCCAAAAATGCAAATCAAATGAAAGAGAGAATTACATTTATAGCTGGAATGAGAAGGAAACAAACCTTTTTTATGTTGTTTAGGCTTACCAATCACAACCAAAACCTAGTTTAGTGAATGTTATCCTTTATTTGAAAAAATTTAGAAGAGATTGACCTCATACACGAATAGAGCCCTATCTTTTGGATGTAGACTGTAATTAATCAATTAAGTCCTCAACCTCATGCATATCTATTGGTCTTATAATATGTTATTAACAAGAGGACTCATTAAATCAATAGAAAAGCTCATAAGAAATTTCTTATGAGGAGGTTGTGGTTCTAACAGGGACATGCCAAAGTAAAATTAAGTGATGTTTGCAAACCTGAGGTGAAGGGAGGTCTAGTAGATATTCCTATAAAATCCACTAACAAAGCTCTCATGATGAAGAAGTTCTGGTCCATACTACAGGTAAGGAAACTTTATAGGTCAAATGGCTTCATAGTTATAGTCTAAAGGTTATTAACCCTAAAACTTTCTATACCTAGTTTCTAACACAACTACCAAAGCTAAGGGTAAGTATTGGAACTTGAAATTTTTTGCCAAGTTGGCATCAAGGCTAATCTTTGGTATGAAAATTGGTTTAGGAGGGGCTCCCCAATTAGAAATCAGATAGTCATTTAACTTTGGAGCCATTTCCCTTCAATTGCTAAGGTAACTCTATCATCAGGGAAGGGTAGTGGATTGAATTCCTAAAGGAGATTCAATTCATAAAACCTAACTATCAGCAAATTTTAATGTCCCCTGATAGATACATTTGGAGAATCCATCTTCGTGGATATTTTAGTACTAAGATTTATAGAGAGTGTCTAATACAAAGAAATGAAAAGGTAGATTGGCATAGAATAATATGGCATAAAGAGCTTATGTCTAGCTCTTTATTCATTTTATGGCTAACAGTATTAAACAACCTAAACATAGTGGATAGACTTTCCTACCTTAGTCCTAATAAGTAATATGTTATGTGTAAATCAAGAAGTGAAAATAGAGTCCATTTATTCTTTGAGTGTCAATTTTCTAGGAATATTTGGAACTAAATTAGACACAAATGCCTTTGGGGTTTAAACACTCACCAACTTACATGGAATATGTAATGGTTTATCATATTGAAGTCAATTTTAGAGCCTAATAGTATTGTCTATCTTATTTCCTTTTCAAGTTACATAAAGGGAATATGGATTGAAAGAAACCTCAGAAGTTTCCATGACACAAGTAGAAGTCAACAGTAAGTTTTTAATTGTATGTCAATTAAAGTTGAAGAGAAAATCATTTCCACAAAATTCATCAAGGAATGTTCACCTCAATAAGCTAGATTATGGAGAATATAGCTAATATATGTTAATTGTATATGATATCCCTAACCTTATGCAGAAAAAGGCAACTCCATCAACTACCTCATACAAGGAAATTTAAGCATAGAAATTGAGGGCTTACCTTTAGGAGACTGATGGAGAAAAGATGAAGGACATATTAGGGTTACATGTGAACCAACTGGTAACTAGCAAGAAGTGCAATCAGAAGCCTAATGAAGGAGATGGAATTTGTCTCAACCCTAAAAGCAATCTGTAACATCCCGTTACCAGTATGAAGGGCATATTGGTAATTCGGATGGTTCTAGATTTGGGTGCATGTCTAATTTGACAATTGCATATGCATATAGGTATTGTATTGATTGATAATTGATCGAGCATATGTATGTACGTTCATGCATGACATTTCCCGATTTGATTTGGATAAATTGGT
>JANZLD010000001.1:3695849-3715429 GCA_026413575.1 Erythroxylum carthagenense
TGTATGTGCATGCCGAGATATAATTCAATACTCCTAGCCCGTCCCAATTTACCAAAATATCCTTCCCATTGGAGATGAGATGTTACAGGACCAATGGTACCCTAGGTTATATCCATTCAGACCTTGTGTCCTTGTGTTCCTTCAAACAGTGACATCAAATATATATTGATTTTTATTAATGAATTTTCAGAAGAAAAAAATTGGGTTTATTCTTTGAAACATAAAAATCAAGTTTTTAATACTTTTAAGTAGTGAAAATTTTTAATTAAAAGAAAATAGGGTGGTACATTAAGGGGCTCAAAATAGACAAAGTTTTAGATTTTTATAACAAAGAGTTCATTAAGTTTTGTTAGGAAGAGTTTATAGCTCAACATCTGACAATTAGAAAGACACCTAAACAAAAGAAAGTTACAAGAGTGCTTAAACATTACTCCTATTGACAGAACACAACATTAGCTCTCTATTAGGGGTTTGTAAAGGACTTATGGGTAAAGGCTACATGCACAAGTAGATAGATCTCTATCACTTATGATTGGTTCTAAGACTCCAAAATGCGTACATATTAGTGATAGTAAGTTAAGATCAATATGCTAAGAAATGCTTTTTCTTGGGTATCCATTAAGGGTGAAGGGATACAAGTTATGGTTCATAGACTCCAACTTAGCAAAAGTTATAATCAGTAAAGATATGACTTTTGTTAAGCAAACAACGCTTAACCTAAATTTAGATTCTTTTATCCCTTTTAAAATAGAATCAATAAAGAATAATTCAGAGAAGCCAAAACTAGAAGTAAATTACTACTCCATTCAGACAAATGTTGCTTTAAAGACATCTCAGTGAGATTGACCATTCAATTTAGGTAGAGTTGAGCAAACTTCATAAGAAGTCCCTTACAGTATTACCAAAGGCAAGAGTCAAAGAAAAATAAAGCCACCACTAAGATATACAAACTATGCAGAGTTAGTCTCTTACATTTTATCAATAGGTTCATATTTTCCTGGTGCCCATTCAAAAAAAATGAATAATGATAATGTAAGAAGAGATAGAATCCTTGTATGAAAAAAATGTTACTCAGGAATTAGTTAAAACTACCACAAGGGAAAAAAAATCGTTATAAATTGATCTTCAAAAGGAAGAAGTCCTCTCTAAGAGACAAAAGAGTCAAATATAAAGATCACCTAGTTATAAGGGGATACACTCAAGTATTATGAGTAAATTTTAATGAAGTGTTCTCACATATGGTAAAACAATGTTCTATTCGGGTTTTGCTCACAATGATAGCTATGTTTGACTTTGGGTTAGCATAATTGGATGTCAAAAATATTTTTTTACGTAGCGATTTGGAAGAACAAATTTATATGTAGCAACCTACGGATTTATTGCTGAAGACAAGAAATTGGTGATATGACACATATTTCGTATGCAAGTATGAGAATAGAAGATCAGTTCTCTGATGGTATGAACCTATCTAAACATTTCACATGAGTTAGTATCGTTAGCAGATAAATGACTAACCTTAGTAAAACGGATTAATAGGCAGTGAAATGAATTTTAAGATATTTATGAGGTTTAATTGATACTTGTTTGGAATTTGGAAGAAGAAATGAAAACTTAGGTTAGTTTTGTTGACTTAAAAGGAGATCAGTTACTGATTTTGTATTTTGCTTAGGTAATTTTTCAAGGCAATATTGTAGTGAAAAAGAATGATACTTAAGCTAATCCAACATACATGTTAATAAGTCTATTCAAGTAACTAAGTTCAAGCATTGCTTGAAATTACTATCTATTAATAGCATTTTACACCTTTAATTGGGCTATATAGAGAAAGTATAGTGAAGTAACTTTAATAACATTTCAAGTCAAAGTGTAAATATTTGACGTGACTTTAGATTGCCACTACTTGGAAGCCAAGCTTGATGCTAAGCCATTAAGTACCTATTTGGATGGACTTTTGAGAAATCAATAAGTACTTTTTTTTACCATAAAAGCCTTTTTTAAGAAAAATGAGTGTTTGACTGTAAAATAAAAAAGTACTTTTTAAATAGATATGACTTTTTTAGCGGTCAAAATATAACTTTTTAAGAAACTCAAATTTGGAGCTTTTCAAAAAAAGCCTCTCAAATGGATTTTTTAATAAATTTTTCAGATCAATTAATAAGCCAATTTTTTAGTCCCTTTTATCCTTATATTTTACATATAATTTCTACAATATTCATAAACTCATCTTCCCGTCTATTATGTATTTAACTATTTATTCAAATTGAATATTTATTTTGAGATTTATATAATATTATTTGACTTTTATATGTTTTAATATTTATTTTTTATATTAGTTTACTTATGTTATAATTAATATAAAAGATTTGGTTAGAAATATTTTCATTTATATTTTATATAGTCTAAAATTATATAATAATTAATATATTATACTTTACATATTGTTTAATATACTTTAAATAATATTTATATGAATAAATAATTTTTATTACAAAATAAAATATAGTTAAAATTAAAATTATTTTAATTTTTATGTTGTCAAACAGTCTATTATATAAATTTAAAAAAAAACTCTTTTTTAAATGACAGTCAAACAGTTAATTGATTTCTTTAAAAAATTCTTCTAAAAACATATCTACAGAAAAAAAAAAAAACTTTATTAACAAAAACTCTACTGATATAAATCCAACTAAGCATAGGCTAACATTCCTAGTCACTAAAAAATTAAAATTATTAATTTATCTTTTCTTACCATCCAAAAGAATTGAGAAACTTATTTCCAATTGATTATAAAAATCAAGCACGTTAAATAATACACAATATTCTTTGCATTTTGTGAAACTCGCTTATGAATGTCTCGAGTTGTAATCTTGAGTATATTTATATTTTGAGTTTAAGTAATATCTTTTTATAATTATTGTTTTTTCTCTTTAATAAAATTTTGCTCTTTCACCTGTACGTACAGAATTAAAATCGAATCATATGTTTTAATTTTTTTCTACTTATCTTATTATTCTTAATCTACTTTTTTATTATTATTGTCACAAATATTTTGCCATCCAGAAATAATTGGATCAATTATTAAATCAAATCCCACATTAGAATGGCAAAACGACTGTAATCAGATTCTGCCGCCGTCTTGAAAAGTTTCTTTTAGGGAAAACCAGCTCTTTAAATTCATTAAGTGAGCTGTACTCACCATAGCCCATCGAAACGACGAAATCTACTTCTAGTACAGTGGAAAGAAAACAAAAATTATGGAACTCAAATTGTAAGATGGTCACGCATTTGCTTGTATGATCTCCAGTGAAATGAAGAGTAAAGAGCAGGCTTACAAACATAGTTATCTGAGCCTGTCAGTGGTTTGCTAAATCATCGTCCTCTCCCTGGGACAAGAAAACGAGTCATCAGAATTTACTTGCATGAACTCCCAGCCTCCCAACGCTAAAGGCGAAAATATGATACTTTAAGCAACAACCTAACCTGGATTTCCAGGGTTTCAGTTTTTGGTAGACGAACATTCAGAATCTAGGTAAATTTTCGTGGTGATATTAAGCTGTAAAAGGGAAAGCTAGTGTTATTTCATGGAAATCCTAACCAAGCATTGTTACAAAATGAAGTACCTCTGTAAATTAGTTACCAAATTGTTTTTTACCTTTCTACTGTTAACTGCAATGCTTGGACGATTTGATGCAGATTCAAATTCAGAGGAAATTGACTGCAGATGAGAGAGCACAAACCAGTAATTGATCATAATGTAAAAAGCTAGCATGCTGGTCTCATAGCAGCTACCAGATCAACAACTTATTACTTGTCTTTTCATATTTAATACACTAACTTCTGACACAGGAATTGTTAGAGAATATATAAAACCAATTAAGTTGGTCTCACACAACAGCTTAAACTATTGTGGTGAAACGGTTACTTAACATGGTATCAAAGCCTCTGTGATCAAATGGTCATGAGTTCGAATCCTACCACCCACCTATTCTAATTAAATTAAACACAAGGTAAAGTAGGCCTGTGCAAGTTTCAAACCTAAAGGACTTTCACTTGAGGGGGTGTGTTAAAGAATATATAAAACCAATTAAGTTGGCCTCACACAACATCTTAAGTTATTGTAGTGAAACGGTTACTTAACAAGAATTAATGTGATAATTTCTTTTACGAGGATGACAACAGAGTTTTGCTCTTCGCAAAGTAAAGCTGCTTAAAATGGTAACTACCGCTCGCTATAGGCAGACTGAACTCTTAGCAAGGGCAGAAATGGCGTTTGTCCAGTGTTCAAGCTCATGGGGAGCCTTTGGAAGCTATTTTATAACGTAAGGGCCTTCCACTTAAGCCAAGAAGCAGGCAAGGAAAAGTTGTCATTCTTTAAAGATTTGAAGGAATTTATTCATGGAGCAAACATCAACCTCAATTTAGTAAAAAGGATATGGTTCGTTAGCACACATTCGAAGACTTCTTTTGGGAAAGTGAAACAATGATGGAAGTGGACATTTTAAAATAAATTAAATTTTGCTTTTTCTTCCTCTGGCACAAATATATAATACCATTGATGTACCTTTATATATATAGTCGAACTATTATTGTTCTGTTGAGACTGCCTACTTATCCCAGTTTCATAAAGTACTTTTATTTTTTAGTCTAATTATGTTATAATTATTTCATATGATGTTGCCCAAAAAGTAGTTGTTTTGATGTGAAAAAGAAAAAAAAAACAAGTTGGATAATTAATAAAATCCCAAAAAGGAGCTATCGATAAATTTATTAAAATAGTAAGCTCTTCTAATGAAAATACTGAGAAATTAGGTTAAAGTAATTTTGAACAACCTAATAAAAATTTAAATGATGAGATTCATGTATATAAGGATATTAATAATTTGAGTGAGCATCTTCATACACCAAGTACATCCAATTTAAACAATTTAAAGACAAGCAAGTAAGAACTCCCTTGAATATTTATGATCTTAAAAATTAGGATAATCTTGACAATAAAATAAGGGATATTTTAGTTTAAAAGAAGCTTGTAAAGAAATTGAATGTTGTATTTCCGTTAGACAACGCATCTTGGTGTTTTCATATTGTTATTATTTTAAAAAATTGAACAATGAAAAGATTAGCAATAGAAAATGATTGATTTACTCTAAACATGTAGATGAAATATATTATTTTTATTGTAAGTTGTTTAAATCTAATAATAAACAAAGTCAATTAGCAAATGATGGATTTAGAGATTAGAAACATCTTAGTATAAGACTCAAAAAACATGAAAATAGTGACGAACATATGACTAACTTGAAGACTTGGAATAAAATAAGAGTAAAATTAAACAAAAATCAAACAAATTAATAAAGATTTACAATTAAAAATTGCAAAAGAGAAAGAATGTTAGAGCCAAGTTTTGCTGAGAATAATTTATGTTGTGAAATTTGTTGCTAAATATAATTTGACTTTTTAAGAATCCAATGAGAAATTTTACCAAAATAGTAATGGTAAGTTTTAGAGATTGATTAAGATGGTTGTTAAATTTGATGTGATAATACAAGATAATGTTAGACGCATTCAAAATCTTAAAATTCATCATTATTATTTTAGTAACAAAATTCAAAATGAGTTGATTTCTTTTTTGACTCATAGTATTAGAAGAACTATCATAAAGGTCATTAAAAAGACAAAATATTTCTTTATAATTCTTAATTGCACCTTAGATAGGAGTCATTAAGAACAAATGAGTTTGTAGTACAAGAGAGGAATACACTAAGTAACAAAATAAAAATAAAGTACTTTTTAGAATTTTTAAAAGAAGATGACACATATAAATTGGAACTTTTCAATTAATTATTAAATACATTTAAGTCTCTTAATCTTAATGTCCACAATGTGAAGTGTCAAAATTATGACAATGATTCTAATATAAAAAGAAAATACTAATCAAAAGCAATTGTTTGAAATAAATCCAAAAGTATTACATATGTCACTTGTTTGTCAATCTTAATCATATTCTTAGTAATATGATGCATTCTTGTGTTAAAGTTGTTTCAAGTTCTCCTAAAATATAGAATGTTTTATTTAATAATTTTATAAGCTTAACTATAAAATCGTTGTCCAATACTTGATGGAAGAGTTAAATTAAAGTGTTAAAAGTGATTAAACTTCAAGTTCCTCAAATAAGATCTACTTTAGTAGAATTATTTAGATCTTGTGATGATCTCAAATTAAAAAGTAAAGCAAAAAGTTTGATTAGTACAGTTAAAAGTTGGGCTTTTTACTTGATATGATTATTTAGTACAATATTTTATTTATGTTAAAAAGTTACAATCTAAATTTAAGCGCTTCAATGCTACCATAGATTTTCTTTTTTAAAATTAAAAATATTACAAATGAATTTACCAAATAAGTCAATATCAACAACTAAAATTTTTAAATTTATTAAAGCTGCTAATTGTTATTTAAATATTTCAATTGCTTATCAAATCCTATTAACTATACCTATAATTATAGCATCAATTGAGAAAAGTTTTTCAAAATTAAAATTATTAAAACCTACTTGAGACCATCAATATCACAAAAAAGAGTTAATAATATGGGAATATGTCAGATAATATTAATCTTGATACTATTATTAATAATTTTGCATTTAAAATATTTTTCATGATCATCTATGTGCTTATTAATGCAAATATGCAGCTACTTAGTGTTTTGCAATCTAACGTTGCAATCTTATTTGAAAAGCCTGAAATCTAATAGCTTTTACATTTTTTATTCAACCCTCCTAAGAATTAGATAATGATTTCACAGATAAGCTTGAAATATTAATAAATAAAACCTTCCATCTTTTAAGAGAACTTGAAAATAATACATATACATGTTGTATGATTCCAAAAGATGAAACAACTTTAACACAAGAATATACTATATCCTTAAGATTAAGATTATGGTAAACATATAGCATATATAATGCTCTTAAGATTTATTTCAAGCAAGTGCTTTTGAAACCCATAAAGCTTTCCCTTCACATTAAAATCATTATCATAACCTTAATCCCTCGTATCGTGAACATTAAGATTAAGACACTTAAATTTATTCAATGCATCATTGAAAAGTTTCAATCCAAACATGTCATCTACCTTAAAAACTCTTAAAAATACTCCTTTATTTTTAATGTGTCACTTGATATATTAACATATCCTACTACAAACTCATTTTTTCTTGATATCTCACATATAGGATACATTCAAAAAATATAGAGAAGTATTGCCTCTTTAGTTATGATAGAACTACAGGCCAAAAAGAAATCAAGTCATTTTGAATTTTGTTACCAAGATAATGATGAAGAATTTCATAATTTTGAATATATCTAACCTGATCTTGCATTACCACATCAAATTCAACAATCAATCCCAAAAAATTACCATTACTATCTTAGTATAATTTCTCATTGGATCATTAAAGAGTCAAATTATTATTAGCAATACATTTCACAACATAAACTATTTTTATCAAAACTTGTTTCTAAAGTTCTTTCTCCTTTGTAATTCTAGTTGCAAATATTTATTAATTTGTTTAATTTTTGCTCAATCTTACTCTTAATTCATTCTAAGTCTTCATGTTAATTATATGTTCAACATTATTCTTGTGCTCTTTGAGTCTCGAATTAAGATATTTCCAATCTTTAAATCCATCATTTGCTAATATATTTTGTTTACTATTAAATTTGAACAACTTACAACAAAAACAATATATTTTATCCACATGTTTAGACTAAATCAACCATTATCTATCACTAATCTCTCTATTACTCAATTTTTATAATAAAAAGAATAGGAAAAATATTGAGAAGTGTTGTCTAAAAGAAACACAAGATTTAATTTCCTTAACGCCCTTTTTTTAACTAAAATACCCCTGCTTTATTATCAATATTATTTCAACTTCTAGGATCTTAAATATTCAACAAAGAGATTAGTTTCTTATTTGTCTTTAATTTTCTAAATTGGATTCATTTGATACTTGACCATGCTTACTCAAATTACTAACATCTTCATAAATATAAATCTCATTACTTAAATTTTCATTAAGTTGTTCAAAATTATCTTCACTTAATTCCTCATAATTTTCATTAAAGTAGCTTACTCTTTTAACAAATTTATCAATAGCTCCTTTTTGAGATTCTATTAACTATTCTACTTGTTTTCTTTTTTTTTTTCCTTTTTTCACTTCCAAAGAAATGCTTTTGAAGCAATATCATATAAAACAATTATAACACAAAAGGACTAGAAAAAGAATAAAAGAACATGTATGGAATTATAAGTAGGCAAGCGCATCATAATAGCAATAGCTCAGCCATATAACACAAAAATATATCAATGATATTATATATCTACAATAAGGGGGAAAAAACAAAGAGAAAATTTTAATATCCTATGTTAAAAATGAAAAAAAAAGCAAACTTTTATAATAAAAACTCACTCAAAATTTATTTTAAAATTTTCAAGTAATTTTAAAACATTGAAAACTAACAACGATCTACTTTTCACCGTAGAGAACAAAGACTAATAGCAATATTGACATTATAGAAACATTGAATTTAAATTTCACCAATAATCTACAAAATTAATTTTACATATACAAAATTAATTGAATTCATAATCAAAAAAATA
Source organism: Erythroxylum carthagenense (assembly GCA_026413575.1). NCBI lineage: Eukaryota > Viridiplantae > Streptophyta > Magnoliopsida > Malpighiales > Erythroxylaceae > Erythroxylum > Erythroxylum carthagenense. The sequence goes on from JANZLD010000001.1 coordinate 3,704,507, forward strand.
CTAATTATGACTTAAAAAATAAAAGAGAGATAAATTGCAATTGAAGAATGAAATAAGAGATTAAAACTATTAAATATAATATCTGTGAAATGAAAGAGAGATAAATTAACCAAATAAATTTTAATTCGAATTGAAATTATACCTAAAATTGCAATTGACAAATATCATCCATTATCAAATTGATTTACTAGGATAAATTACAATTAAAGAAGGAAATAAAAAGAGATAGATTATACACAAAATTTAATCAAAATTTCAATTAAAAATAAAAGATTATACCTAGATTGAAAATTCTATCATACTCATAATCAAATTTTAATTTTTTACCTAGTCTCCAAATAAAAAAACTACTAATAAAATCAAAAATTTTAAGCAAAAATAAAAAATGACTTGAAAAGGCAAATGAGATGCATTTCTTACCTAGCTGGAAATGATGTTGATGAAGACAAGGTCAAGACGAAGTTCTTGAACTTAAGGCCTTCTCTTGTCGAATTTTAATTAGAAAATATGAATCTCAACATCTAGTAGGAACAATTTCATTTTGAAATGCTCGCTTCAACTATTGTTTCATCTCCTCAAAAGAAGTCTTTGTATGTATGCTAACGGACACTATCTTTTTTACCAAATTAAGATTGATGTTTGCCCCCTAAATAAATTCATTTAAATCTTTAAAGGACAACTCTTTCATTGTCTACTTTATGGCTCGAACGGAAAGCTCATATATTACAAAATAAGTTGCAACCAGTGGGCCCTATGAGCCTAGGCCCTGGGTGAGTACCTTTCTTACCCTTACTCAGGGTCAAGTCTATGGGCTTATAAAAAGTTAAGAACGACAGTAACTATAGGCCTTATATGTATAAATTTCGGGTAGAGAGAAATTCACATCCAAATTTTTCATCATTGACCCCAAGTTTTAATAGGGTTGAAAATTTACATACACATCTGGAGCAAGTATGCAGGATAACTTGTTTGAGTGCCATTCATCCTGATCAACAAACGTGTCTCAAAATGGAAACCTAGAAACTAGAGCTTGTTGCTTCTTTAATTGCTATATATTAGTCAATTTTTGAATAAACAGTTGACCATGCCAACAGCACTTTTATGCTCAAAGCAAACACGATAGGAAAAGTAAGGTGTATCTACCCAAAATTAAGTATTCAAGGGCTTCAGTAAAGTAGCTAATAGATTATCACACACTTGGTCCTTCAACTAAACCATGAGCAGTCAAAACTACCTGGAGAAGGAAACACAGACCTTGTTTTCTGCAGTGACCAAACTTGATGCTTCATTTGAAGGCATATCTCCAAAGTTTAGGATCAAACTTTCAACCCTTGTCAGATAATTACAATGTTAGGCAAAGAAATGAATTGTTGTGTGCCATTTGTCGTGTGCTATATTTTCATTCCATTTTTCAAATCTATTCAAAGACAGATGAGAGGTGACCGGAACTATTACTATTTGTACCATTTTATTCTAGTTCCTATGAACATTACCAGAAGTGCTGGACTTAAGAGAATGAAAGATAGCTTTATTTGATTTGTATCCCTAAAATTTTCACCTTCAGCTAAGACCAAGTTCACAAGTTCAAAATCAGAAAGATTTATCAGTTGCACAATGTTGAAAAGAGGTTTTGTTGAATTACCTATTACCTGTTATCCTCAGCTGCCATGACTGTATCACCATCTTCTCGACATTCCAGCACAGAGGATAAAACCCTTGAATCCTGGGACAAAAGTCATTATTATCCTCCGAGACACTGTGCATGAGATTATAGGTCAAATTAAATATTCAGAATCAAGTTTAGTGCTTCTGCATCTGGTATAGCATAATATGCCAACGGCAGATGACCTTGCACCAGTCTGATACGCGTTTTCCAGCAAAGCGACAGGCTCATAGTGATGAAATGAAAAGGCGTGGCTATCATTAATAATCAATTCCAGAGCATAAAATGATGAAAGTAGAAACTAAAAGCCTCATCTTACCTCTTGATTCATATTTCTAATAGTATCCTTTATCCTCTGCAAGATAGTAGCTAAAGTCCCTACTTCAATATTAAGTGCCTGATCAAAGAGCATTAGAAAAAGCTTTCAGAAACTATCAAGCATAAACCAAAAAATTCAATCAAACAGCCAATACACAAGCGAACCTCTTTCTCAGAAATTAGATTATGTATTACTGCATCCTTTGCTAACAACGTATTCTGAAGGTGAGAATGGTTAAGGCAACCCAGAAAAGAATATCTTCACTTAAAACTGCTATTTCTTTTTTTGGTGCCTATATAAAAATGTGCTCAGTACTTGAATGGATATCTCTTCTACATGATTTTGACACATATTACCAACTTTTTCTGCTTCCAGCGCTGCTTCTAGCTCGGCAATGACCTTTTCCTTTCTGTGCAACTCAGCATCCTTGCATGTCACCCTTTGTTCCAGCTGAAGAATCTTTTCTGCCAAAAGCAAATTTAGCCCTTGTAAGCAAAAGGTATTGAACATCACAGGACTAAACAAATGATTTGAAACTGAATAGAGACAGTTAAAGATTTGGTTAGGCCAGCTGGCTTGCAAAAGAAGATCATTTTAAACAGTCACCGGTTTGCAAGATGACTACCATGGATCAGGAGGAGCAAATACTAAGTAGAAAACATTTCTTACAATCTAAAGCAAGCATTGTACCTACTTACAATCTAAAGCAAGCATTATACCTACTGATAGAGCTGGAAATAAAACTCTAATTCACCCAGATGCATGTTAACCTGAATTTACCTACAAGTAACGATTCGAAGCTACAAACTTTATCCATCTTCCCCTGCAAGATGGTCACTGGATACAGCAAAAAGGATTAGTAACAATCTAAGCTGAATAGAAATTCCCTCAAAATTTTCATATCAGTGACACAAGAACTAGAAAAATTACATGCCTACTTCCTCTTTTTCACTGACAAGGCATCTCACACTATCCACAACTTGTTTGATAGAGAAAGCCTCCTTTTCAATAGAGTCAAATAGACAAAAATGAGAGTTTATCTTCTCGGATAGGATATCAAGCTTTCTGTCCTTCATTTCAATTGCACATTTCATCTCACCAGTCGACTCCTGCATGTTACACATACTGAACAATTCGACAAAATTTTCCGCATACAATCAAATGGAGAAATTCACAACCAATCTGCTGTCCTCCATAATAAGCTTAGTGTAAGGATAGAACGAAACAACAAACTCAAACCTCGTAAACGTTCACAAAGCTTTCCCTCGATTGAAGCAGGTTTTGTATAGTCCCCTTCAATTCCTTCAGCTTGTTCTCAAGCAACGCATTGTCATTGTGAAGGTAATTCACCTTTATCCAATTAACTCACGTCACATCACTCACACTACGAATTGAAAATCTACGAATCATTGACTGCAAATCTCACCAACCTTCCTTTCGAGCTTCTCCCGTTGTTCGTTGCACGAAGCTAGGTCCGCTTCCAATTCATGCACCCTGCTACCATATTCCTCCTCCATTTTCTTCTGTTTCTGCATTCAAACACCCAGAACTCGAAACAAAACCCACAGAAACTTTAAAGCCCCTGAATTCAAATTTACACAGAACCTGAACTAGAAGGCCACATTGTTCCGTGGCAGAGCGTTCCCTCTCCTGAATCGATAACAAACAAAGAGATTTAAAACAGAGGGGCAAAATGTGATGATTTGAAGAAGGAGAGAAGAGGTGAAACCTTACTCGCAAATCGCGAATTTCGGAGATTAGTGCCTGGAGCTGAAGCCTGAACTTAGAGAATTTTAGGAGCTCCATTCTCTTTCCCGCCGAAAATTGCAGAGTGACAGCTTTCTGTTATTTATTTTGGGACCTCGATTATCAATATTATCATGTGCTTAGAGTAGTTAAAAACAAGGTTAAAGATGAGAATTTCACAATGATTTTAAAACAAGACTGACTCGGTGGGTTTAATCGAAATAAATACAGATCGGTCTAATTTTTAGTCCGGTTTGTATTTACGAACCTTGTGAGAAAAAACCATCCTGTTTTTTCTTGAAACAAAAATTTGAAATGAATAACACAAACAAAAGGAAAATAGCAGTATCTTTGTTATAAACTTGAAGAAGATGAAGAGAGTGTTGTAAAAATTGACCGGATTAGAACAGGTTCGCAGTTAAATATGATTGAGAGAATAATAATGAATACACAGATTTTACGTGAAAAATCTTCAAATAAGGATAAAAATCACTGGCAATGATAGAAAATTTTTACTACTGAAAAAAACTGAAGAATTACAAGAAAAAAGTAGACTAAAAAATACACAAGATATTTTTTGGCTTCTCTTTTCTCTCTCACCTCACTCTCTCTTTTCTTTTCTGCTTGCTTTTTTCTTCTCTTCGTACTACTCCTGCCTTTTTATAAGCAGGAGTTCCATGGCTGTGTTAGGCATGGTAGGCATCGAATTTCGGTGCCTATCAGTCAACGCTTGTTGACAATTCTCCCACTTGAAGATTTGATTGATTGTCAATCAAATCTTCACATTATTCTTTCTACCTTGTCGTTTCATATTGCTTACATCTCTGTTAGGCCACACGAGGATTCACACTACATAAACTTGTTACCATTGATTGCTTTTATCATAAAATCTGTCAGGTTATCCATTGTATGAATTTTCTGCATGTCTACCATTCTTTCTTCCACTTTCTCACGAACGAAGTGATATTGAACTCAAATGTGCTTTGTCTTTAAATGAAATGCTGGATTCTTGGCAAGATGAAAAGCACTTTTAACTGTCACAATACATAGTAATATTCTCTTGTTTATTTCCAAGTTCTTCCAACAACATCTTCAACTATACTGCGTCTTTACTTGCTTGTGTAGCTGCTACATATTTTGTTTCTGTTGTTGACATAGCCACAACTGACTGCAGTTTTGAAACTCAACTCACAACTCCTTTAGCTGGTGTAAGCACATATCTTGTAGTGGATTTACTTTTATCAAGTTCACCTGCATAATCAGCATCAACATATCCTTTCACAGTAAAATCTGATCCTCCATAACATAATGCAACATCTGAGGTTCCTTTGATATATCTGAGAATCCTTTTAACAGTATTTCAATGCTCTCAACCAGGATTCGCCATGTATCTACTAACTATTCCTACTGCATGTGTAATATCTGATCTTGTACAAATCATAGCGAACATTAGGCTCCCTATTGCTGATGCATATGGTACTTGAAACATTTCCATCCTCTCTTCTTCATTGCTAGGACTCATAGTTGAGGATAACTTGAAATTAACAGGAAGAAGGGTATAAATTGACTGACAATCTTGCATGTTGAATCATCGCAAGATCTTCTTCAAATAATTCTTATGAGAAAGCCAAATCTTCCTATTATTTCTGTCTCAGTGAATTTGCATTCCTAGAATCTTGTTTGCTAGTCCCAAGTCCTTCATTTCAAATTTCCTATCTAACTGTGCCTTCAATTCTTTGATACGATCATTATTGGGACCTGTTACTAACATGTTGTCTACATACAGTAGTAAGACTATAAAATCATCATTTTCAAACCTCTTGAAATATGTACAATGATCTGCATTCAGTCTGCTGTATCCAAGGCTCATGATGAAGGAATCAAATCTCTTATACCAACACCTCGGTGCCTGCTTTAAACCATATAGAGATTTGTTCAACCTGTAAATCAAGTTCTCTTTCCCTTTTTCTTCAAAACCTTCTAGTTGGAGCATATAAATTTCTTCTTCAAGATCTCCATGAAGAAATGTAGTTTTCACATCTAACTGCTCCAGATGCAAGTCAAATATAGCACACATTGTCATAACTACTCGAACTATAGTGAGTCAAACCACAGGAGAAAATATTTCGTTAAAATCAATATCTTCTTTCTGAGCATATCCTTTTACCACCAGTCTAGCATAATATCGTTCCACTTGATCATTAGCACTTTGTTTGATCTTGTAAACCCATTTATTGCCAACAGGCATTCTTCCTTGTGGCAGTGATACTAGCTCCCATGTCTTATTGTTATGCAAAGCTTCAATTTCTTCCAGCATTGCTGCCATCTACTAAGATGCATTTGAGCTATTCATTGCTTCTTAAAAAGTTGATGGCTCTCCATCCTCAGTTAAAAGATAGTATGCAATATTGCTCTCCATAATATAATCTGAGTGCCAGCTCGGTGCTCTTCTTATGCGCGTTGGTCTCCGAGTATCTGGAACATCATATTCAACTGGATCTTGCTCCTCGTGCTCTGGTGCAGCTTCAGAAGAATCATTTTGATCAACTTCTCTAACCACTTGCACTGTTGTAGTTTCTGGATTCTCTTGCATAGTGCCAACATTTTCTGCTTGCTCTTGATCCTTATCTTCTATGAAGATAACATCCCTGCTGATAACAATCTTGCGGGCAGTGGGATCCCACAGATGATACCCCTTCACACCTTTAGCATACCATAAGAAAATACATCTTCTGGATTTTGGATCTAACTTAGTAGTTTCTTGGGCATTGAACATCACATAGGCCGGACTTCCAAATATATGGAGGTTGGAATAATCCATTGGTTTACCAGTCCACATCTCCATTGGTGTTTTCAACTCAATTGTAGTTGATGGAGCTCAATTCACCACATCACAGGAGATATTGACTGCTTCTGCCCATAATTTCTTATATAAGCTTGCAGATCTCAACATCGCTCTAGTTCTTTCCAACAGAGTTATGTTCATCCGCTCTATTACTCCATTTTGTTGAGGAGTGTATGTCGTAGTGAACTACCTTTTGATGCCTTCTTGCTTGCAAAATTCATCAAATTCTTTCCCAGTATATTCTCCTCCATTATCTGAGCGCAAACACTTGATCTTCTTACCATATTCAAGTTCCACCCGCGCTTTGTAAGATTTGAAAATTGAAAACACATCTGCCTTCCTCTTGATAGGAAACACCCAACATCTCCTCGAATAATTATCAATGAAGGATACAAAGAAATTTGCTCCTCCTAGGGACGTAACTAGTGCTTGCCATACATCAGAGTGAATCAAGTCTAGAATTTCTTTGCTTCTGAACCTTGATGTGTTGAATTTCAATCGATGTTGCTTACTCACAATGCAATGCTCACATAAGGGTAGTGTTACCTTTGTGAGTCCTGGAAGTAGATTCTTCTCTACAAGTATCTTCATTCCTTGTTCTGACATGTTTCCAAGCTTCTTATGCCACATCATTGCAAATTTGTGGTCTAAACTAGTCATTGCAACGAAGGCCTCTCCTTCTTGCAAAGTTACTCCCTTCAACATGTACAGATTTGCAACAAATCTTCTCTATTTTCATAAATACTAGCGCTCTTTTAATCACTTTCATGATTTTGTTTTGAATCTCAAATCTAAAACCAAGATCATCCAGTTGTCCTACAGATAACAAATTCTTCTTCAGGCCCTCCACATGTCGCACTTTTTCAATAATCTAAGTTGTACCATCATACAGATTTAGCTTGATGGTGCTGATACCAACGATCTTTAGAGCTTGATCATTACACCTGTACATAGATCCCTCAAAGATAGATTTATACTGATGGAACTATTCTCTTCGAGAGGTCATATGAAAAGTAATTGCTAAATCGAGAAGTCATACATCAACAAATTTTCTCTTACCTCCAATAGTCGTTGCTGCTTCATAGACCATTGCACCTCCATCATCTAGAATATTTGCCGCATTTCCTTGAGGAATAGAATCTTTCTTATTCATATTCCAACAATCTTTGTTCATGTGCCCTTTCTTGCCACAATTGTGGCACTTGAAATTCTTCTTACTCTTAGATTTTGATCTACTTTGACTATGACTCCCACTTGGGCCACATTCCATTGATCTTCTTCTCGTCATCACCAACGCCTCCACTTGTTGCGAAGTTGCCAGCCTGTCTTCCTTACTTTTGCGTCAACTCTTTTCTTCCAGAATAACAACAGTAATATTGTCGAAGACTAGAGTATTTGTATTGTTTATTAAATTGATGATGAGTTGATCGTATGAATCTGGTAGACTTTGGAGTAGAAGTTTCGCACGCTCACTTATCTCTATTATATGCCCCAATGATGTGAGTTGGAAAAATAGAGTATTTAAAGTATTTAAATGCTCCGTCACCGAAGTGGATTCCGCCATGCGTAAAGTGTATAGTTTCCTCTTCAGAAATATTTTGTTGTGGAGTGATTTGGCTTCATATAATTTTATGAGACGATCCTATATTTCCTTCGCAGTCTTCTTTTCCTGCATGCTAGATAATACTCCATCAGCTAAAGGTAAGTGAAGATTAGCTACAGCATTCCCATCCATCTTGTTCCATTTTTCATCTGTGACTCCAGCTAGCTGTTCACTAATAGCCGCCATACAATTATCTTTTCTCAATATTGCTTTATCTTCAACTTTCGCAATGAGAAAATACTCTCATTGAATTTCTCAATCTCAATTTTTGCTGTCATTACTTCTAGCACAAACAAAATTTAGCTCCCACTATTTTACGTAAATAGTACCGTATGTATGAATAATATTGTATATGTGAATAATAACATACACGTGAATAGTGTCGTATGTGATAGTACTGTATACTTGAATTACAGTAACTACTCAGTTTAATGCAAAATTAAATGAATGAATAATTGTCACCTTTGAGGTCACTATTCATCAACTTTTACTGTACTCACCGGAACTTCGAATGGATTACATCAAAAAATTCATCATAATTTTCTAACCTCGCTCTATTTGTTGTAAAAATTGATCGGATTAGATCAAGTTCGCAGCTAAATAGGACTGAGAGAATAGTAATGAACACACAGATTTTATGTAAAAAAAACCCCAAATAAGGGTAAAAACTATGGACAAGGATAGAAGACTTTTACTACTAAAAAAAACTGGAAAATTATAAGGAAAAACTAGATTAAAAAATACACCAGATATTTTTTGGCCTATCTTTTTTTCTCTCTTTTCTCTCTCACCTCACTCTCTCTTGTCTATTATGCTTGCTTTTTTCTTCTCTTCTTACTACTCCTGTCTTTTTATAGGCAAGAGCTCCTTGGCTGTGTTAGGCATGGTACTAGCCAACACTGGTTGACAGAGAGCAAAGAGACATTGAGAGGAAGATTGGAAGAAGCTCAGAGATAAGGGCCGAAGTAGTTGCGTAGAACCAACTGAGTGAGCTTTCGATCATGTAATTCTCTCGGCAGCAGTATCAGTGTTGCTCATGGATGTCAATTTCGCCATATCTGGTTTCTGAACTTTTCTTCTTCTTTTTTTGGCTTTCGACAAGGTGTTCTGGGAGAGTCCCGACTACGAAAACGACATCTTTAAATCATCCACACTCAGATTAATTCCCGTTCGAATTGAGTAAGTCTCTTACAAGAGGCAAACTCTGGTCTCAAATTTTAAACAATTGCATACGCGAGAAAGATTTGAACCTACGAATTCACTTAAACTAGAAAAGCCCCCTTACCAAATTACCTGTTTCCTTTAAATGTTTTTGAACTTTTCTGTGTTTGCTTTGGAAGCAAGACAAAGTAGAACTCCGTAAAATACTAGAACTTGTAAAAACAGATAGATATAACTGTAAATATTTATTGAAATATATTATTTATTAGTTTTTCTAAAAAATATGCTCATGTCTTAACCATGCAATTCATAACTTTCCTCTTTCCTACGTCTACATTTATTAGATTTTACCGAGCATCTGCCCATCTATTAATTAGGCAATTCCCAAGCTTCCTCTTATTCAATTATATATATATATATGTCTTTCTTTGATCCTTTATTAGCTTTAAAAGTCTTTTTATATATTTTTTACTTTTTAATAATTTTTTGCTTTCAGGTCTATCATATAATCTAATTAATAAATTATATTTTTTAACATTTATGTTATTTATTTATCTATTTATATTTTATTTAAAAAATTTGTTAAAATATGATTATTAAAAATGAATTACTTTTTTTATCCTTTAAAAATTCTAAATTTATTTAATCTTAATAATAAATTATATTTTTCGAAATTTAGGTTCTTTAGTTATCACTTTATACTTTAATTGAAAAGTTTAAATTATTATTGTTAAAAACTAATTATTATTTTTATCATGAATTTGTTTAATGAATTGAATTAAATTAGTATATATAACTAATTTTGCTTAAGATCGTTTAAGAATATGTTAAAGAATAACTTTTAAACTATAAAAAAGTAAGTTTTAAAAAGAATATTAAAAAAAAAGTTAGAATAAAGTTAAAGCTATTTCTGTTAACTTTCTTTAAATATATTTCAATTTTTATGAGTATTTAGATATTAAATAAACGATAATATAGAACTACAATTTTCATTTTATTATTATTTTAAATTTTATGTTAGACTCAATTTTGAATTATTAAATTTATTATGTTTTATTTTATATTAATAAGTATTATTAGTGTATTTTTATTTCAATAAAGTATTTTATTTTATAATATATTTATATTTATATTTATTCTTATAATTTTAACTTCTTATTTATTATATATATACCAGCAACACCTACAATGCAATAGCAACTAATGTGCCATAGGAAACTAGGACCTAAACTCCCATAAATCTCTTGACTTGTTTCCTCCACCAAGAGAACAGTTGAACCAACGTGAATCCCTCGTTACTCTTTTCTTCCACCAGCTAATTAGCTGCATCAACATAGAGCTCCTTCCTTAATCATAAGTTTCCTTTTAAAAAAATGACTTTGACAACATCTCTGGCACAAATGCCTCCATAACTGACGGTGAATCTTATGGAACAAAATGGGTATCGGAGATAATTGTGGTAAAGGAAGAATCAAATAAGTTTTTCGAGGAAAATTAAGGTAAATGAGTATGACGCTTTTTTAAAATATAAAAGGAATTGAGTTACAATAATTAAAGAGTTAACTAATATTAAAGAGTTAACTAAT
>JANZLD010000001.1:3746249-3769714 GCA_026413575.1 Erythroxylum carthagenense
GATTTTGTGAGAAACCAAACTCTTTGATTGTCTCATCAAAACGGATATTCCAACTTCGGGATGCTTGCTTTAATCCATAAATGGATTTCTGAAGCTTGCATACCTTTTCGCTATCATTGGATATGAAGCCCTCAGGTTGTGTCATATACACATCCTCAGCCAGATTTCCATTCAGGAAAGCTGTCTTCACATCCATTTGCCATATCTCATAATCATAATGAGCGGCAATGGCTAGGAGTATCCTAATGGATTTAAGCATCGCTACTGGACTGATGTACCCGGTGGGATTTTCCTACAGAATACTCACAATGGACATGCAAATCGAAGAAGGGAGTAAATATTGGAATGCTTTCCCATTTCCAATTGTTGGCAGTGTCCACAAAGTGTTGAATACGGATATCAATAGCTGATTATGGAACATCATCCGTTGTATGGAAAATAAGAGGTCTCAGATCCTGGACCCAAGGATCTAGCCAGAATTGAGTCCTAGAGCCATCATAAATAATCCATTTCAAGCCCTGAAGGACATAATGCCAAGTAGCCTTGATACTTTTCTAAACCATTGAACCACCGGTTATGTCAAGAGAAGTGGGAATGTTGTTGGCTTCAAAATTATACTTAGCAGAGAGAATTTGCACTCATAACGCATTAGGCTTAGAAACTAACGACCATCCTAGTTTCGCTAGTAAGGAATCATTGGTTTCTTGAATTTTCCTTATGCCAAGATCCCCCGTTTCTTTAGGTTGACAAACTTTATCCCAATTAACTAGATTTATCCGAATTTTTTCCATTGGTCAAGCCCCACATAAATTGTTGCATTAATTTCTCTAAGTCATCATAAAGATCGCGAGGTAGGCGGACTGTCTGCATTGTATAAATGGGAAGAACCACTATGACTGATTGAGTTAATGCGGTTCGACCTGCGAACAACAAAAGATTGGCCGTCCATCCTAAGAGACGTTGTTGAACCTTATCCAGAATATATTGATAGGTTCTTTTATTAACTCGCTCATGCAATAAGGGCACTCCAAGATAGCGTCCTAGATTGTTCGTCTGCTTAAAACCCAATTCGTTGCTTAACAAGTCTGTCACTGAGTGATGTATATTTCTGGAATAAAAACAACGAGATTTTTCTTAACTAACCTATTGTCCAGAGGCTGCATAAAAAGTATTCAAAATGTCCTTGATCACATACACCTGTTCCATTGATGCTTCTGAGAAAAGGATGAGGTCATCTGTAAAAAACAAGTGTGAGATCGAAGGCCCTCTTCTACTTAATTTAATAGGCTTCCGACACCGAGGTATTAATTAAGTGACCCAGACATTCCATACGCAACGAAAATATAAGGCGATAGGGGGTTGCTTTGTCTTATACCTCTGGTGGGAGTAAATGTGTCACTGAGTTCGCTATTCCAGTTTACTTGCATAGAAACCGAGGAAAGACACTTCATAATAAGATTTATCAAAGAGTCAAGAAGTTTAGCATCGTGGAGTGTATCTTTGATAAAATCCCAAGAAAGCTTATCGTAAGCTTTTTCGAGATCTACCTTAATAGCCATTATCCCTTTCTGTCTAGACTTCCTTTTCATTGTATGAATGAATTCTTGGGCAATAATGATATTGTTCATAATCAGGCGTCCTGGAACAAAACTGTATTGAGTTGGAGCAACAAGATCTTCTACCTAAGGTTTGAGCCAGTTCACAATAATCTTGGTAATGGCTTTGTAAATCATTGACCATAAAGCAATTGGCCTGAATTGAGTGATCGACGTGGGTGATGGAATCTTTGGTATGAGAACCATAATAGTACAATTTAGTTCAATTTCCCAAGCTTCATGTCAAAAAATTCTCTGGATAAAGAGTGTCAGTGAAGGCCCAATGATGTTCCATTACGATTGATAGAATAAGGTAGGAAAGCCATCAAATCTCGCTGCCTTATTAGGTGCCATGTCAAAGAATGTTGCCTTGATTTCTTCAGGACTAAGTGGACTTGTCAGATCATTTGTAGCCTTGTGAGAGAGTGAAGGAAAACAACCATTGAGAGGAAGTTCCTTAGGTGTATGTATTTCTGTCGTGTAGAGTTTCTCAAGAAAATTCTTCGCTATGCTTTTGATACTCGCTGTATCTGATCCCATGCAACCATTTTCATCCTTCAAAGAAGCCACCCTCACTTTTTGTCATCTAGCAGTTGTAATCGCATGATAATATTTAGTATTTATGTCTCCTTGGCTTAACCACTGACATCGTGAGCGTTGGTGCCAATAGAGTTCTTCTTAACAAAGGACCTGTTCCAGTTCAGAGCAGAGATGTTTCTCCAAATCTCGTATAGAATCCGATTCTTCTTCTTCCAAAGTTTTTTGAATGCCTTTCAGTCGTGCCATGAGTCTTTTTTTTTCCTATGAAAGATATTTCCAAAAATATTTAAGTTCCAATGCTATAATCTTTTCGAAAAATTTCTGATCGCACCACTAAAATCATTCATATTAGGATTCCAATTACCTTTGACAATTTGTACAAAACATTCTTGTGTCAACCATGCTGACTGAAAGCTGAATGGTCTAGAGGTCTGAGGTGACTACGTGCTTTGTTGTAGTGTTACAAGGAGTGGGCGATGATCTGACTTTAAAAAAGACAGAAGAGTAACTGAAGTGCTCTGGAATGCTGACTGCTAGGAATTAGAGCATAAGACTTAGTCTAGTCGAGTGAGAATCTGACCTCTTCTACAAGTGTGCTTTGGCCCTGAATATCCTAGATCATGCAATTGACAACATTGCACACAGTCTCTAAACTGTGTATTGACTATTGGTTGTAGTATAGAACCTCCACGATTGTCATTGCTCTCTAGCTTGGCATTTAAGTCTCTACCCAGAATCCTGGTTTAAAGGTAACCCTAGCAATTTTACGCAGATATTTTCATAAGAAATGTTGTAAAGAATACGTAGGGCTAGCATAAATGGCAGTGAAATCAAAAAATGTTTGATCCCACTCAATATTAGCATGTACAGATTATCGGTGAGCTAGCAGAATTCAGATACAATATCAGCTTTCCATAAAAATCATATACCTCCCGAGAATCCTTCAGCTTCTACCCTGAAAGAATGAGCAAAACCTAAGCTCCTAATGACCTTCATCGCTCGACTCCAATTAATTCTTAGCTCTAGCAAGACGAAAAGGAAAGGATTATGTACCCGAATATAGTTCTTAAGAATCAGCTTGAAGGTCTGACCTCCAGCCCCCTGATAGTTCCATTTGAATAGTGACATAAATAACGATTGAATATGGAGTAAACATTATTAAGCATGAGTGTTTATTGTGTTATCAACCTGAACTCGACATGGGTTTGTCATGGGAGTCTGTGGTATCTCGTCCATTTGAGAATCAGGTACAAAGGTGGTCTCACTTTCCGACATCGAGTCCTTCCCAGTATCAGGTGGTCTAGATGGAGGTAGAATATGTTCATTAAGTGCCAGTAGCAATGCAATATTCATGCAGTCATCTATCATATCCTCCTCTATGTCCCCACAATCTCTGTCCTCTTGCATGGCCAATGTAAAAGATTGGTCTTTGATCATTAACTTGGCGTGTGATGGTATGGAGATGGCCACGTGGTGAGATGTGGTTCACTGGGACATCTCGGATGTCTTCTTTGGAGCAAAAGTGTGTTTAGTTTGACTAAATTGGGCTATGGAGGTTTGTGGGCTGTGAGAAGGTTGTTTAGAAGACTTAGTCTAGTTATTAAACCAACTAGTTCCATTATTTGACAACCCTTCTGTTCTAGAAGCTCTTTCCTTCAGTTGTTTTTTAGATTTCATTTGTAGTTGGGTCTTAACCGATATATTAATGGTCTCTCCTCTTTGGTTCTCCTCAGTAGGGAGAGGATAATCGTTTGAAGGTTCCACAGGTTATTTTCTATTAGTATCGTACACCTTGAGCCCCTCAACTCCTCGTGATTGTTACTTCCCCTCCTGTTGCTTCCTGGTGCCGTTGCTCGGTTTGGCGGTCATCGAGTTCGACTTTGCACTTGGATCCACGGTCCATAGACCTCCTTACGAAGGACGACCATCGGCTATTCAGTTTGGGTGTCTGTTGTGGTAGTCGGCCTCTTATCTCCGATGATGCCCCTCGAGTCTAGATGATTGATACGTCACGTGGGGCAATCCACGCTGCCATGGCCAACCATTCCACAAGAGAAGCATATTTGCAGCAGACCCTCATAAGCAAATTTAATCATTTTGCCATCGAGTTCTACGATTGAACGAAGTGGGGAGCTTATGTCGATGTCGACTGCGACCCTCACAAATTTGCCTCTCTTTGATTGTTATGTATTATCATCATTCTTAACCGTGACTCCAACCAAATTGCCAAGGGCTTTTAGGATTGAAGGCTGGTAACGATCGAGAGTTCTGGAAATCAAACCTAAGCGACAATATATGGGATCTTGCGAGAAGATGGACAGAAATCTGGGTTCCATGGTTGTACGGAGAGGACATGTCCGAATATCACCCAAGGTCCCTTTGTAATCGCTTGCATATAGTCCTCTTCCTCCACAAAGTTAATTAGGTAAAAATCATTATCAATATCCACAATCTTCATAGGGCCAGTTAGTTTCCATATTGTGTTTAATCTGGTTTTAAGCAAATTGAATCCCAATTTTCTTCCTAGCAATTTTATCACAATGACCTTCTCCCATTATTTATCGAGTCGTCCTCGGAAGGTGCTGGATAATTCAATGCCCATGCCAAATTCACCTTGCACCATGGTGATATTCCCCTCAGCAATCTCAATCGGATTCTCTTCAAACTATTCTGATTCTCTTTCTCCATTATCAGGGACGGGATAACCAGTGATTGCTGCGCAATAGCTATTTTGAATAGTAGGTGGAATATGTGAGTGAGGAGGAGGGTCTTCATCACATTCGTGTATTTGAACCTTTTTTGGCAGTATGGCCAGCGCATTCAGGGGCGGCGATGGTATCCTTTGTATTCTTGTAGTGTTTTGAGTGCTTGGAATCCATTTTTATAAATTGGCTCTTTATTTTCGTAAGCAAGTATGGAACAAGAAACCAAATGGCATCTTAGTTCCATGACCACCAAAATGTCTTATCACTAAACCCATGAAGTGATAGTCTATTTTCAGAGTTTCATCTCTTCTCTCCTTGAAAACTTCCCAATCACAAATTGAATCTTTATTTCCATAAGCAAGCAACCAAAAATTAGTTGGCATCTTATTTCGCTGATTACCATAATGCTTTATAATCAAACCCATAAAGCAATGATCTAGATTCATGACAAAACTCAAGCTTGTGCCTTAACCCCAAGTGGCAAAATCTTTTGAAGTCTTTCGAGTATATGGGTGAGGCGATTTGGATGATACAACTAAGTAATGTACCGGATTGCTTCTTTGAACAACGACTTGTCACACTATCTACATTCGCTTGTATTGCACAAGTTGTCTTTAAGACGTCAAATTTTGTGATTGTAAAGTTTTCATAGAGAAAAGAGATAAAGCTTCTCTCTCTCTCCAACCTCTTTAGGTTAATTTACTTCTCAATAATTTAATATTTTTATTAAATAACAAATATCATACGTGGCGTCATTATCCCACATTATAGGCCCGTGACAAAAATTAAAATTTGATATAACATGTCTCATTATCAATGTTAATGAAAATTTTACATTAGATTATTTTTGTAAAAAATTGAAAGTTTGAACATTTTAGTGCTATTTTTTAAATTCAAATTAGTATTACAAAATTAAGTAAATTTGGAGATTTTTTCGGTTAACCTTTTAAAAATTGTATAATGGTATAATTTTATTACGGTTAAAGTTAAATTCTTTAGATAAATTATATTTTAATTATATATAATTTTATATTATTGGTTATAAATAAAAATTTAATTAAATGTACACAATTATTAATTTGGAACATTACATAGGCTGAGACTATTCCACATTAGCATAAGAATATGTTTCAATAAATAGATTACAATGTATTCGAAAATAATTAATTAAAATGGATATTATTTATAGTCTTAAATATTCTATTGATTAAAGGCTAAAACGTAAAACAATAAGAGATGAGTTAAAAATACTCGAGGAGAAGAAAGAGGAAATTGAATACCGAATAAACATGTACAATGCATTTTCCAAGGTGGAATTGCTCTGTGTGCATGGTAAGTTTGGTCATTTTCTAAATCAACATTCAAGGTTTTTATAAGATACAATGGAATCTATCGCAATTTTCACTATTTGAGACATTAAAACCCACAAATCGATGTTAAAAATGATTAAATATTTATATTTAAAACTATCTGATTCTAGAGTTTTTTTTTTCAAATCTTAGATTAGATTTAGTGGTTTTTCTATTATTGAATGATAATAGGTTGCTTCCATGCTATATCAGGTGGTATTAGAGCTTTAAAAATCCAAAGCTTATTCTTTTAATAGTGACCAATAATACCATTAGCAAATTTTGCAGCTTACCCAAAGTTTAAAAAGCTATTGAAGAACAAAAAGAGTTAAATTGCAATATCAAATGACAATAGGTAGAGATAAGGGATCAGTTGTTGCAAGCGTTGTTGTAAGAAGGTAATAATAAGAGAATTGGATCAAGTTTATAGGGAAGATGACCCTATAAGATATCCTTAAATTCAAAATCTTACTTCACAAAATTATAATAATGATGAGTAAAAAGTTGTAAATTAAAGATGTGGTAAAGGATGAGTACAAACTAAAGGTAGATATCCCATCTTTTATTAATGATTTAGATATAGAGGCATTTTTGGATTGGTTGGCAGAGGTAGAATGCTTTTTTGACTATATTGAAATTCCTAAGCAGAAAAAAGTTAAGTTAGTGGCTTATAGTTAAAAAGGGGCATCAATATGGTGAAATTAGTTGAAGGAGACTAGGAGAAGAGAGGGTAGAAATCTTATTTCTCCTATAGTGTGATGAGCGGTGTGTACAAGGCCCTCAAATGAAGTCACCAACATATGGATGACCAGCGACTACTAGCGATTTGGACTTCATGTAGGCAAGTTGCAGCCTGCAATCCAAATTGAGGATCCTCACCTTCCTATGGCTTATCACCGATAATATGCTCAAGGTTCCAAACTCAACAGTGGCAACTAAACACAAGTGTTACACTCGGATGAGGATGAAACAATTATTGAGGGAGATATTTCTACCACTAGATTATGAATAATATATCTTTGATGCTTTCCATCAATGCCATCAAAGAAATAAGAGTATTTATGAATATACTATAGAGTTTTTAAGGTTGGAAGCTTGCAATTAATTGTCTAAAACCCAACCTCAATAAGTTGTAAGGTACTTAAGGGGATTGAAGCCAAGTATAAGAGATAAGATTGAGATCTAGATGGTGCTAACAATTTAAGATGCTAGGAATTTGGCTATAAAGGCAGAGTCTATGCTTAACAAGAAGTTAAAGGAATTTAAACGGTATGGAAATGAAAATACTTTCGTTGAGAAAAGAAAAGAGGTGGTGAATGCAGCCTCTACACGTAGTGGTAATGGAAAAAGCAACACTAATAATAAAAATTCAATCAAGGTAGCTTCAACAACCTCTAAATCCACAAATCCTTATACAACCCCTCATAAGTGTTATAGATGCAATGAACTAGCCAATAAATCTAATGAATGCCTAAAGAGGAAAATGGTAAATATGGTATAACAATATTATGATAAGGAGAAACTATGTGCAATCGAAGGAGATGATTGGGAGAAGCAAGAGGAATAATAAGATGATGCTTTTGTGGGAGTGATTAAAAGTTCGATGATATTTCACAAGGAGCAAGATGATTTACAAAGATTTAAAATTTTTCATATAAAGTATATAGCTAAAGAAAACTTATGTGAGTTGATTATTAATAGAGGTAGCCAAAACTATAACGTTGATGCAATGCATTTAGGTCAGTAATCCACGGTAATATTATGTTGATGCAATGCATTTATGTAATTTTTTTTACCAAGTTATGAAAGATGGGATGAAACATATCTTAGTTCCTATAGGTAGGAAAAGGAGTGTGAAACCTAATATAGAGAGTAAAAAAACTTAATTTCAGGTAGAAAATAATAACAAAATTTATGGGTGAGGTAAACAAAATGGGGGAGATGCATTTATTAATTGTAAAAGGGAAATAGGTGAGAAAAAAGATGAAATTCTCTTGAAAATCTAACCTATTTTAGAGGAGTTTGGGAATGTACTTCCTGATAATTTACCTAATAAATTGCCTCTTATGAATGATATTCAACACCACATTGACCTTGTTTTTAGAACTAATTTACCCAACCTACCATACAACTATATAAGTCCAAAACAAAATGAGATATTAGAGAAGAAAGTATAAGAATTAATTAAGAAGGGTCATGTTATGGAGAGCATAAGTCCATGTGATGATATGGCAGTTGGATGATGTTTGTTGATATTAAGGCAATCAACAAAATTACTATTGGGTACAAGTATTCTACCCAAAGTTAAATGGTATGTTGGATCAATTGAGTGGAGCAATTATTTTCTCCGAAATTGATCTTAGAAGCAGTTATCACCAAATAAGGATAAGGCATAAAATGAATAGAAAGTTACATTCAAGATAAAAGATGGATTATATGAATGCTTAGTTTTATCATTCGAATTGACCACTGCATTAAGTAACTCTATGAGTCTAATGAACCAAGTGCTACAACCTTTCATAGGTAAATTTATTGTGGTTTATTTTTATGATATCCTTATCTATAACTAATTTATTGATGAGCATGTTGACATATTAGAAAGGTATTTGAGAAGAGGAGTTGATGACAATATCCTAACGGTGATCGACTAATGGTATGTGGCGAGTGGCGAGTGTTAAGTTAGCAAGCTGGCAGTGAGGAGACATCTGGCTCAGCAAAGAGGAAACCTAGAGGTGAGGAGAAAAAATAGCTAAAAGGGAGATGATGGGAAGAAGACTGGAGAGGTACAATGAGGAGATGATTAAAAAAAGAGTTAGGATGAAGAGACCACAAATTAATGGAGAGAAGAGATTGTCAATTGAGGACAATTGAGAGAAGAGCTATAGGTAATTATAATTGGCAAAATTTTGTCATAGGTCACCAAATAGTGGGCTAAAAAAGAATTATGGCAAAAGTTAAGTGAAAATATGGGCCAATTAATGGTGAAAATCAGAGCCATCTTTCATGTATTGGCTGGCGGTAACATTGTCTCTTGATAAGAGTGAGTAAGGAGAGAGCCTAATAATTATGGAAATATTACCAAATGACCTTGTTCATCTATCTTCAATTTTGTCTATGTCTAGTCTACCTTCTAGTGTTAAGCGTGTTTTGTCTAATTGTATAGAAAATCTAGTTGAAATTACCTATGTTCCTGTAAAAAATCGTGTTTGTGAGTCTTCTTTACCATTGTGGAGTCCTTACATATCTATTCTCGTGATCGTTCTTGGGCAATAAGTATACTTACTATTTTGTTTACATCTAGACCAAAAGTTAAAGAAATAATTCAGAGTTCCAGATTGGAATCGTGTGGTCTTAGATATACTACAGTAGAACAATACGTAAAGCTTAAGATACCAAAGAAGCTGATCTCTCTATAAAGAGAACACAACCATACACATTTACATGTCGGAGCTATACGTCTTGTTCTCACACTTTATGGAAGAAAGGGAATGCTTGCTACAGCCAAGATATCTCTTCTAGACATTGCCTACATAACGTACCAAAATGCCCTTATTGGTACTCTGCTGACTACTCATAACAATGGAAGTGTCATTATGACAATAGTACCTAGTTTCCAAATTCTACTTCGAATGCTCTTTATATGGTTGCTGATCATTCCAATGATAAGACTACTATTATCCAGATCCTAAAGCAATTACCAACTGTAGAGTTTGAAAAGTTGACACTGATTGAATAGATCACCGATTACCAGAAGGTGTTCTATGCGCCTCATTGACATTTTTTTTCATACAATCACTCCTCCAATTATGAAGACATTAAAAGATGGAACGGTGAAGTCCATCTATGTAAAGCCTAACAAATATCCATCTGAACCTTCTACATTCAGGGCTATCTTTTTGATCAAACCCGTATTTTCTTATACATAAGGTAAATCTAGCCCTCCTATCCATTATTTTAAATCTAATAGAGATATGTCTATGTAAGCCATCATCATAGACACTTTGTATGGGATGTTGACCATCTATATGTGAACTTGACTGTGAAGTTTTCCCTAACCTTGAGTTAACCAGTGATGATGATGATGAGTGGTATGCCAGATAACGAAGGAGGAAGAAAAAGTCTAAACCTCGTTGTATGCATTCTCAACAATATCATCCACACAAGGATGATTTAGATCCAGATGATTCCAACAAATCTAGTGGTCTATCCACAAAAAGATTCAAACCTAGATCTCTTTGTGAGATGTTGAAATCTTCTACCTGTCAGCTTAAGCCAGCAATTCCTATCTTTACTCCTACTCCTATAGCTTGTATGATAGTTAAGTCATACGAAGACGAGTTTCCTTCCTTACACAAGAGTACAGATGAAACAACTAAGGTTATCTCTAGCCCTTATATTCGAGCAATAGGAATCACTTCACAAGGAATACTTGTTTCAAATCTTTTGATGAAGTTCTTAATTGGAAGACATCAAATGCAATAGCATGGAACAAAATCCTTAGAAGAATTGATTCCAAGCTAGATAGAATCAGTCAACAGACTCATGCTATTCAACATAAAGTTGACGACATCTCTAAGCAGATCCAACAACTGTACCACTCAGATAAAGCTCAAATCCATCAACTTGATGATGATCTTTGACATTACTTTGCTACACAGTATTTTGGACCTGACTTTGACATGAAAACTACTTAGGAAGATACAAGGAATTGTGAAACAAATGAAAGTTGATATGTAATCTACACAATCTAAGACTATATATGGCTCATCCTCTTTAGTATTTCCAAATATACAACTAGTATATACTCCTCCTCTGTATCAGACATATCCAGAAGAAGTTGACTATTCAAAGGTTTTCAAGTTCAACTATCCTTTGATCAGATAGTATATACATCCTCAGGCAGCTCAAGCAAAACCTAAAAAGCCAAAGTTAAAACCAAAGCCTGAACAAGTTCCTGAGCTATCACCTTCATATACTAAACCTGAACTAGTTAACCAAGGGAGTAAACCGTTACGGATTCATACACCTCCCAGTGCTACACCAAAGTCTTAACCTTCTACCTCTACTGGGAAGAATAGCAACTCTTGCATCTACACCTACTGCAGAAGATTCCTCTACTCAATTACATGATTCAAGAGCTTGTTTTGAAGCCTCTGCCTGAACATCTGAAATCTCTGCAACAATTTTTTAGTCATCATCTGAGCAGATTTCTGAATTGACTTCTGATTCCTCATCACAACTAGCTAATCTATTAGACTTAGCACAAGTTCTGATGACTATGCCTAAACCTACTAAAGCTGAATCAGATATAAGTGAAGCAGAATCTATAGGTACTGAACCTTTCAGACCTTCACCAGCATCACAAGCAACACCAGTTTAACCAGATGCATAGACCAAGCCTACTTTAGGACCTTGGTTTACTTTTGACGATCTCCCCCCCCCAAAGAAATGGAGAGATCAATTGTATGAATTTGGTGCATGAATAAATCTTCAAATGACTCAACTGAATAATCCTTTACATGATATTTTGTTTGAGTTTACTTCTCATTTCACTGATATTTTGTGAGAATGGTGGTAAAGTATTGGTGACTATTGAAGACTTCAATATATCCAAGTCACTACAGTTGGAACTCTTCTTGGAATCATTCATAAAGAATTCATTGGTGATTTTCAGCTTATAGATAAGCAGATCCGTAGGAGTATTTTGCAATGAAATGTTGTTCACTTGACAAGCGTGATCTATAGAAGAATTTTAGATGTATGATGGAAATGTATTATCTTTTAAATGGATGGAATGATGTTAATCTCTGATATACTTTTATATCATCCCTTCCAGACAATTGCTACCAGAGCTAAAATGGACCATTGTTTCTTTACAATGGGATATTGCTAATATATCTCTTAGAGAAATCTACTAGCTTGTTTTAGCTTCCCTTGATAAGTTGTGTGATGAGTATGCCTCATTCAAGAACATCGTTAAAGGTGGTCCACTTCTCAAACAGGCTTGCAAGAAGCCTTATCTTCAAATCAAGTGCAAAGACAAAAAGAACTGTGATTGTAGCAATAAGAAGAAATCTCATCATAATCATGTCTATTATCGACGAAAGTTCCGCAGACAAATGGAAGGATACAATCCCTTAAGGAAAACTTATGTGAGAAAAGATTGAATAAAAGGAAAGTTTGTTTGATTCTTCAAGAAGAAATCCCATCATTCTCAGAAAGATGATCGATGTTTTCTCTATGGACAACCAGGACACTTTGCACAAACCTGTCCTCATAAAAGCAAGAAAGATGTCAAGTTATTGAAGCATATGCAATCAATTTTGCCTATTCATTCTTCTAATAACTTTGAAGATCTTGTTGAGGAATAATCCACTGTAGATGAAGACACTCAGTTTGTTGTTTCTGTTACGACTTTTGACGATGAATCCTCTAAATCTTCTATCTTTCTAGAAGATGATTCTCTATACATGCTATAATAGATCTGCATGAAGATAAATCGTACTCCAATATAAATACCATATGTTTAGATCCAACTCTTCAGACAAGACAAATATGAACGACCCATTAAAGCTGTTAGATTTACGGATACTGGATCTAGTCGTATGATTATGAAGCACAACATTTTACCTTTTAAAGCATGGACCTTACATGATGTGTACTTTACTGTTGCAGATGACAATTCATTCAAGATCGAGCTTATTACAAAAAGAAAGATCGGGATACGATTCTTTCCACAGTGTACAGTTTGGACTTAAGTACTTGGCAGCAATCTAATTGGCCCAGGTATTCTCATTGGTATGGATGTATATAGCAAAGTATCACCTTTACAGATCCTACCCACAGGCCTTAGGTATCGATCATTTTGCAGTCCCTACATTGAAGTGAACAATGTGTTTGAACTTTCTCAAGTTCCTACACCATATACTTCATTGTGAGATAAATTGTTAGACTACTGTCCTGAATCACACACACAGTTTTCTCATCTATATCTTCTTTGAAAAAATGCTGACTTTTTCATAAGTCTACCTTTCAAAAAGAATGAGAATATCAATCCTACGAAAGCTACACATCCAGGGATGAACCCTGATGACCTCAAGCTCACACAAGATGAATGTGTTATCCTTCTGAAGCAAGGATTAATTGAGCCCACAAATTCATATTGGGCTTGCCAGGCTTTCTATGTTAACAAATGTTCATAGCAAAAGCACGGTAAAAAGAGATTGGTGATCGATTACAAGCTGCTGAATGCATTCCTGCAAGATGACAAGTTTTCTCTTCCCAAGATCATTTCGCAGGTACTACTTTTAAAGGAAACTATTGTCTTTTCCAAGTTTGATCTTAAGGTAGGATCTTGACAATTAGGTATCAACCCAACTAAGCGGTACAAAATTGCATTCTGCATTCCCAATGCACAATACTAGTGGACTGTTATGCCATTTGGGCTTAAAGTTGCTCCATCACTATTTTAAAGAACCATGACCAAGATCTATGAGCCTATCCTAAACAGTGCAATCATTTACATCGATGATATTCTCCTGTTTTCAAAGACCTATGACGAATATCAGGCCTTACTCTAGCAATTCTTGAATCTTACTCAGTAGTATGAAATCAAGCTTTCAACCTTTAAAAGCATCATTGGTAAAAAGGAGATTGAATTTCTGGGTATACTTTTCAAAAATGGATTCTACCAGCCTGGTTCACATATTGCACTAGAGTTGTTACACTTTCCTAATGAACATCTCACTATGAATCAAATACAACAATTCCTCATGATTGTTAATTACATCCATGAGTTCATACCACACGTAGCAGCTTACACTTCATACTTATTTAAGTTACAAAATAGGAATTCACCGAAGCTCTACCAACTGAGCTATATCCCCCACCTTGGACTTTAGAACACACGAAGGCTATCCAGCATTTAAAGCATATTTTTCAAGACCCTCCACCCTTAAAGATTTCTGATAAGGGACAACGTATTTTACAGATAGATGCTAGTGACAATTATTGGGGTGCTGTGCTTTTAGAAGAAATCAATGGCAATCGTTATTATTGTGGTCATGTAAGTGGACAATTTCGATCATCTGAATGCCATTATCACATCAGTTATAATGAAATCCTAACTGGTAAAAAGGGTGTTAAAAAGTTTACTTTCCACCTCATACCTTATCACTTTGCCATTGAAATGGATAACACTTCCTTCACCAAGATTCCTAATCAACCCAAGAAACATCTTCCCAACTATCAATTGCTTCATTGGCAGGAATGTTTTTCTTGCTATAAATTCCCCATCCACCATATCAAAGGTCACCACAATACACTTACTGATTTTCTTTCTCAACCTACCAAACCAATCTTGTTTCTTTCATCCTCTCTAAACCATTTTATTCCTCTTTTTGGGCTAATGGAGTTTTCCAGGTTTGCAAAATATAAAAAAGATTTCCCCCCCCCCTTTGTTTTCTACTACTCCAAAAATTGTTATAGACTTTTTCCCCCTTCTTCATCAAAGTCTGTTTTATTATCTTCATCTCACACCTCTCACATTTGATGTTTTACCTACTCTTGGTCAATTTGAAGCTCTTACCCCTTATAAACTAATGTATCATCTCTATGATACTCTTCATGATGCTACTTTAAAGCATCGCCGGGTTGTGTCTACTCTACATGCTTGTTCTATATCTTTATCACCCCTCCATGTTTATCACCACCTATTTGATCCTACAAATGTCAATTCTCTTTTGTGGGCTTCCTTATAATGGTTTCAACCCCTTTCCAAATGGTGTGTAGACATGCCTAAAATCTTAACTCATTATCGCTTATGGGACACTGCTTTAACTGATCACAAAGTCTATGCTATTTATATCATACATCGTCCCTACTGTATGAGTATTTCTAGACATCTGTGCACACTAAATCACCTTTAGCATTGGCAAACCAGCCTTGATTAGTTTATAGAATGCGCACATCTAATGACATATTTACATTCTTTCTTATACCAACTCAACCAATTCCCTAGCGTACCTCCTTCCAACATTTGTACATCTCTTGGTATGTGTTTTGGAGATAGCGATGTTTTTGCACCAATTATTCCTCCATCATTTGACCATAAGACATCGATGGCTCTCTCTAATTTTATCAACATTTGAGCTGGTGAAGTTCCTTGCCCTACATGTCGACATTTTATAGTTTTAAGCATACCATCTAGACCTATCCAAAAGCACACTTTTGTTTCTAGCCCAGGACTTTCTACATGGACTGTAACTGATATCGACCATATTCTTGAGCAAATTGACAATGACATGACCTCACATTAGTACTTTAAAGCGGGACTCGTCTTTTTAGGAGTTACTTTTGAGTCTTTTGTTGAAAGAGAATCTTTGTGGTCCACAAACTACTATGCAAGATTCCTTCTTATCATCATATTGTTTGCTTTTCAAAAAGTTGTTTACTTTTTCAAAGTAGTTTTGTTAAAGGTGTGATTATTGTACTTAAAGTTGCTTTCTTTTTTAAAGTTGTAATCAGTAGGTCTCTTGAGAGTTTTACTTTCATGCCCTTGCTTTACCTATAAAAAAAAGGTTTCTCCTTCATTGTAAGCATGACTAGATTTGAAGAAGTTTGATTTCAATGAATATCAATTTGAGTGTTTTTAATTTTCTCTAAGTTCTCTCTACTATCTGTCATTATACAAAGACAAGTATGCTCTACACTCGGCCTTTCTGAGAATCTTGAGAAAGTTTAAGACAATCTATGACTGTATAAAATATTGTTGCAACTATTATTTCAAAAGGGGAAAAGAGTTGTGAGAGTGTAAGGTTCCTAAGAGGAAAGCTAAGAGTTGCTATGCATCCTCTGAGTCTTCTATCTCTTTAGAAGATGATTCTCTATACATGCTATAGTAGACTTGATTCCTCTACCTAATCAGATAATTTAGAAGCTTGTTCTGCAGCTATTGTTAGAATGACACTTTCATTGTTGAGAGTAGTCAACAGAGTACCAATCAAGACATTTTGGTACACTATATAGGCAGTGTCTAGAAGAGATATCCTGGCTGTAGCAAGTATTCCCTTTCTACCATGAAGTGTGAGAACAAGGCGTATAACTTCGAAATGTAGATGTGTATGATTGTGTTCTCTAATTGTATAAGTGATTTGGTATGCTTTCCCTTCACAAAGCCTTTTGGGGGGCTTAGTGGTATCAGAACTACCAGGTTTCGGCTTGGGTCACTGCACGTCGTGAGTTTGAATCTCAGTCATGCAATTTGGGAATGGGACTCGTAATAACATTGTGTCAAAGTTGTGCAAATGGGGCGTGATGGTTGTATATGTGATTTAGTACGATTTCCCTTCACAAGACCTTTTAGGAGGCTCAGTAATTCTAGCCCTCTTATCTATTATTTTAAATCTAATGAAGATCCAATCTATGTAAGCCATCATTGTGGACAATTTGTATGGGATGTTGACCTATCTATGTGCGAACCTAATTGTAAAGTCGCTGGATCTGAGCTTTGTATGAGTAATGTATTTGTTGGATCTCTTTAGAGATGATGTCGACTTTATATTGAGTAGCATGAGTCTGTTGATTGATCAATTCTTCTAAGGATTTTCTTCTGTGCTACTGTAGACTTTCTTAGAATTGTTTCAACTCCTTTCCAAATGGCCTGTAGACATGTCTCAAATCTTGACTCATTATTGCTTATGGGCCTTTTGGGGGGCTCAGTGGTATCAGAGCCACCAGGTTTTGGCCTAGGTCGCCCCAAGTTGCAAGTTCGAATCCTAGTCATACAATTTGGGAATGGGACTCGTAGTGTCATTACGTCAGAGTTGCACAAATAGAGCGTGGTGGTTGTTTAAATGATTTGGTGGATTAATCCTTCACAAGGCCTTTTGGGGAAAAAGGTCTGTAACCATTTTTGAAGTAGTAGAAAGCAAAGGGAAAAATCTATTTTATATTTTGCAAACTTGGGGTCATCCCACGTCGCGAGTTCGAATCCCAGTCATGCAATTTGAGAATGAGACTCATGGTATAATTGCACCAGAGTTGCGCAAGTACAACGTGGTGATTGTATAAGTGACATTGTATGCTTTTCCTTCACAAGGCTTTTTAGGGACAAGACTAGTAAAATACATATTTGAAATACATACTCAGAGTTCAATCTCTTTTGTAGTAATAATGCTTTTAGAGATTAGCTCTTTTGGTATCTCAGATTTTACGTATTATTCTGCTGTAGTAGATTTAAGACCACATTGTACCAATATGAAACTCTAAATCAACAAACCATAGTTGTCCATAACTTTTGAATACGTGGATATATAGGTTTCAAGAAAAGAAAATTCAACAATCATCCAACAATAAATAGACATTAACAAATAACCTTTACCATGCCTTAATTAGCATAAACATGTTTCGCTAAACTAAATTTTGTTATTAGTTAAGCAAGTTTGGTTGATGGTTGACTTCATTCAAAAAGGAGAGTAATTACAAAAATAGTCTTTTTATAAAAAATTACAGATTAACAAACCGAGAAGACTTGTACACCAGTGCGAAAATGAAAAAGAAAAGATAAGCACTACCCATTAAACGCCTCCAATGGCTGTCTGGAGAGCACATTACCGCACGAGTAACGTCACCGTTGATGAGTCGGAAATAGTAACCCTGAAATTAGAGGAGTATAATCTACAGTAAAAGTGACCACTTTAGACAGGGAGAGATAAATAAAAAGCTGGGAGGGAGGGACTCTTCGAGAAAACCTCATACTGGAAGTGACTTCTTTTCAACTCCCGAGGTCTCTCTCACACATATAACACACCCGCACTCTGTTTCTCTCTCTTCCGCTTAGTGAGTGAGTGGTGGCACTGAGCGCACCAACCTCCATTGTCTAAGGAGATCACGCACGCACAGGCAATGAGTTTCAATTTCGTTTCCTTTCGAAGCTACTTAGATAACAGTATCCAATAAAGCGCTCTCTTCACTTTGCACGCTTTTTGGTTTTTACGGAGACGAAGCAAAGCCCAACCCAAGTGAGGGTCAACTGAACATCAGCTTCAGATCAAAGCCTGTCGTGTCTGGAACTTGAAAAGACTTCGACTTTGACGAGTTCGCGTCAGAATACGAATTGGGTAGTATCGAGTTCTTGGATATTATGGATCCACCCGCAATGATGAATGATGGGTCGTATAATCTGGAGGAGATCTGGCAATTTCCGTTGAATGGTGGCGGCCGGAGTCAGTTTGGGCAGAGCTTGGGCCAGTATGAGGATTCAAGTCGAGACATTTCCGGTGATGATCCGGTGAGTTGGGAGCAGAGAGGACGCCATAATGGTCCGAGAAAACGGCGTGATTTGGACGATGATTCGGCAAAGGGTGTTTCTACAAGCAATGGAAATGAAAATGGAACGGTATTTGGATTCGTTTGTTTATTTCAATCTACGCGGGCTGATCTAACTTGTTGTTCCCATAGTTATCTCCTTTTCTTTTTCCTGTTTTTAATGAAAACAAAGTTTAATGTTGGTTAACTAAGAGCTTCCTCTCGGCTTTTGTCTTGGTGGTGGTTATTTTCAGAAGCTTTTTAAGTCTTTGTTGTTCTATTGAACTGCTGATCTAACTTGGCTATGATGGTCAATTAAGTTGACTCGTTCAATTCCAAGTTGATTAACTAATTAAACGTGGTATTTTCTGTCTGTATGTGGGAACTGTGGAACCGTTGGTACCCAAAACCGTGTATTTGAAAAGCTAGTGGAGAGTAGTTGTTGACCAGCTTGTGATGTGAATTGCAGAGTGATTGTGATCCAAAACGGCTTAAAACACCGGGAAGTAGAGATGAGCATTATGATTCTAAAGCTGAAACCGAACCCGGTTCAGGCCAGCCTGTGGAACAGAATGCTAAACCAACTGAGCCACCTAAACAAGATTACATCCACGTAAGAGCAAGAAGAGGCCAAGCTACTGATAGCCACAGTCTAGCAGAAAGAGTAATTTTCTTTAATCCTCTTAATCTGACTTTTATTTGATGGAATTATATTGGGAAGCCTCCTGGGATTTATGTGTTTATTTACACTTGAATGATGTCATATTATAATCAAGGTACTTGGTGAGATTGATAATAACTATTGTGTGGACAGGCTAGACGAGAAAAGATTAGTGAAAGGATGAAAATTCTCCAGGATCTAGTACCTGGCTGTAATAAGGTATGGTATTTCTATTTCTTGAGCTTTTCTTAGTCGTGCTAGTCCGTTCCTAATAGTCTGGTTAGATAATTTGAGGAGTTCTTTGATGGATATTTTAATACCTATATTGTATTAAATTACAAACAAGGATATAAGTTTGGGCAAAAAGAATGTTCAATTCTGCTACCTTGCTAGTGTTGTTTTGAAAGGATATATTGGTGATTTGCATTCATCCTCGTTGTACGTTGGCGTAAAGTCCTGTTTGCTAAAGTAGGTTATCTGATGCAGGTTATAGGCAAAGCACTAGTACTTGATGAGATTATAAATTACGTTCAGTCATTACAACGTCAAGTAGAGGTAATGAGCCTTATTTCTCGTGGAATGAGCATACTGATTTTTCTCCTTTTGTCCCTTCTTATGTTGATTTTAAGTCTTACTTTTAATTGGAAATTGTAGTTTTTGTCTATGAAACTTGAAGCAGTGAATTCGAGAATGACTCCTGGGATTGAAGTTTTTCATGCAAAAGATGTGAGTTGCAATACTTCAATTCACCATTGACCCTCTTTTGATTTCATTTGGATTTGATTGCTACCTTTGGCATCATTATGTCAGCTTATTTCTTTTATGCTTTGTGGGTGATCATTGTTTTAATTGGTTGCTTCATGTAAAATTTAAAATTTTCATCAAAAGCAGCTGTTTGATGAATGTTTGGTCCTGGTTGAAAAAGACTAACGTGGGAAAGAGGGAAAAGGACACCTTCACTACTATTTTTTCAAAGAAATTTGACGAAGTTGTGATGAACGTTCATCAAGCTTTGGTTTATGGTCTAGAATGAGGTCTTTTGAGAATAGTGAGTACATGACTGATGTGTCTTTCTGCGATGCCAAATAAAAATGTCTCACTATGGTTGTCAAGATCAACATTGATTGATGGCAGGATTTTAACAGTTGACGGAATTAGCTTCAGCAGTCACAAAGTCATGAATTTCATCAATCATATATTGCTGTGTAAGAACTAATTCAGCATATTAGTAAATACATCATCCAATACATCAATCTGCTAGATTTGACAGTTCTCTCATATTAGTTGACCTGCTCTTAATGACACTGTTGAGGGAAGCAATTCATTTTGCTACAACATCTCTGCATTCTTCTTTTATGGTAAAAAGGAGAACTTAATGAGGTGTAGGATGGATGAAAGCTTGATCTCGGGAAGAGCTGAACTTGGTTATGGAGAGGGTAGGGGAATTGTTGAGGTGTCTTTTTCCTTTGCCTCTTGAATAACAGCAATTTCTTTTACAATTTCAGTTTGGCCAACCAACGTTTGATACTGCTGGCATGGCATTTGTCTCACAACCTGCGAGGGAATACAGTCGTGGCGCATCACCGGAGTGGCTGCATATGCAGGTTGGTGGTGGTTTTGAGAGAACGTAATAATCGATTCTCCCGAGCAATTAATAATAAAATTATCAAATGGCTGTCAAATTATATACGCCAGCATGTTCATCAAAGGTAAACCTGTTACAACACTTCAACATCAGGCATGGAGCTGTAGTTGCTGTCTAAAAAGACCGCTGATTCTACTTTCTGAAACATCTCCATTTGTTTGTGTTGGAAAATGATTCTTTTTCTTCACATATGACGTACTTCTCTGTACTAATACTGAACTGATCTCTCAGAATTAGGTATTATTCTTGTAGAAGAAAACTGTTTGCCCAAAAGTTGCTAATGTTTGCTTAACATCCTCAATGAGTCCTGTCATTAACTTATGATTGTTGAGAAGCTGCAGTTCGTTCAACAAATAAGCATGGATAGTTAACTTGGAAAACTCCGAAATGAGAAGCGCTAGGACTATGAAACATTTTCTCTCGCCCCTGTATGCCTGTCCTCTTTTCATTCTACTCTGCCTGTTAAACTCAAACGGCCACAGACAAGACAACCAATGAAATACGTTTTCTACTGAGGGCCCGGTGACATTAATGATCCAGTTCCCCTCTTCATCGAAGCTCCCATCTTTTTGGGAGGCCCGTCACTCACACGTCAGCACCATGAAATTCAACGACCTTTTTAGTTTAGTATTAAACGACATCGTCAACCATCTTCCACGTCTCAGATGAAGTCGTCCTGGCCGCTTTTGGAAACTCTCACAGACGCGCGCGTGTACATTTTCCCGAGAAAGCCCACTCCCCCCACTTTCAAGGGTCTAGACAAACGCGCCAAAAACAGAGCGTGGGTTCGAATTTCAAAATAGACACGTTTACTGTATCAACATAAGCTTCTCATTCTTAGATGCTAATTAAGACGGAAGACTATTACGCGCTTTTAAATTCAACTTTGTTTTTTTTTTTCCTCAAAGCCCAGAAGAGAAAAATAAGTTAAAATGAGATAGAAAATAAAAAAAAGAAAAAGGAAAGGAGAAAAATCGAAGCAGATGAGAGGATTCCCATTTTCCTCTCTGTTTCATCGTTGATATCAAGAGGAGAAAACTCGAAGAAATCGAAGAGAAATATATTTGCTGATTGATATCGAATCGAACATTGTTGGCCCTAAGATTGGATCCATTTTGAGTTCGGATCGGGTTTTCAGTTCTTCGTTCTGTTTGGTGGAGGCGAGAGGATGAGTGGCGGCGGATGGGAAAGGGTTCGGTCCTCGAGATCGATGTTGAATCGTGATGTGAGTTTGACCGGTCGTACGACTACACGGACGGTTCGACTCGGCCGAGTCCAGCCTCAAGCCCCCGGTCACCGAACCATTTACTGCAATGATCGCGAGGCCAATCTTCCTGTTAGATTCAAGGTATTATTATTATAAGCTTTCATTCTTTTGAATTTGATCATTTTGGTTGCTGAGAAAAAAAAAGTTTTTTTAGTTACTGGTGAAAATTCAGTTGACTTGGTGCTACTGACTAGTTAGGCTTTAATCGGATGCGAAACCGAGATTTTTTCTATTATTCAGTAAAGGCATTGGTTGAAACCTTTTTGCTTGATGGTGCAAAATTGTAAGTGTCCATACTTGATTTTTAAATGAAAGCTTGTGGCTTCGGTATCTTGTCTGTTTTGTTCCTGATAGATGTTCAGATCAAAGTTCAATTAGATAGCAAAGAAAAGTTTTTTTTTTGGGAAATAGCAAAGAAAAAGTTGTTATATATATATAGGTGCCTGTTCTATAGCAATTATAATTTGTTTTAGAAGTTTACTGTGCTTGAGGATGAAAAGAAGTGCTTCAACCAAACACTATAAGAACTTACTATTTAGTATTTATTTACTTTCCAACCTGTCTGAGACTCATTCCTTCTTGGATTACTTCACTATCGTATAATCTGTGTGAAAACATTCTTTATGTTATATATCTCTAGAAATAGATCTGTCATGTACCAAGTTGAAACGCTTTGAATGCAATTTTATCTTATTAATATTTTTGGGCCATTAATTTGTTTTTGGTACATGAGAAGTATTGAAAATGTTGGACATCCTTCTACATTTGATGGGAAGCCATTTGTTTGTAACACGTTTTGCCCATGTCATGCCATCTTCTAGGAGTTAATTGAAAAAACTGTAGTGGCAATTCATATTTCCGAAACTCATGCATCATTTAAGCCTGTCAACTAGTTATTCTACTGACACAATATAAAGGAAGTAGCCAAGAACATTGATTTTGTCTCTTGAAGTTGGGAACCAATTAGTTTTGTTATGTAAAATCCTAGTTATCATTGTTTCAACTTGAAGCTTCTTTATGAAAGCTGCTGCTTTCCATTTATTCTGTATTAGTTGAATTTGCACATTTTGCTGCTAATATATTTTGAAGAATGTTTTTGGTGTATGGGAAAAAATGTGGTTACGTTTCCAATTCTCAATTTGTTTTTATAGTTTCTACCTCATTGCATTTATTTCTTTTAATTGCTGGAGATTAATTGTTTCAGGGCAATTCTATATCAACTACAAAGTACAACTTCTTTACCTTCTTACCAAAAGGGCTGTTTGAGCAGGTAAGCTAATATTTGGAAAAGGAAAGCTTGCTATATTGGACATTTTTTTAACCCTTATGTAATGTTGATTGTGCTCTTGGTTTAATAATGTTTTTAAACATTGTAATTATTGATGAACTGACATCAA
>JANZLD010000001.1:3771526-3801833 GCA_026413575.1 Erythroxylum carthagenense
TTTTCCCATGCTGTTTAAGCCATTATTGTTCATGTTATTGCATAAAAAGCATAACTTTTTTTGCTAGATCATATCACTTTCTTTTCCTTTTCCATTTTCTATTTTTTTTTCATTGCCAGACATCAAATTTAGATGGGGAAACAAATCTGAAGATCAGAAAGGCATTGGAAAAGACCTGGGATTACTTGACTCCTGAGAAAGCTGTGGAATTCAAAGGTTGAGTCTAGGTTTAGAATATCAAAATATAGGGGTATATATGCCTCCAAAATCACATTGAAGTACCACCAGTTAGTTAGAGCAGCAGTTAATATCAAGCTATTTCTGCATCTGTTTTAAGCTTCTTTCTGCTAACACTCTCAGCTTCGTAACCTTTCATGTTTAATATGAAATAGTAAAGTATCCTGGGTTGGTGAAATTGTTGAATAGGCTTTGCTAAGAGTTTATATCTAAAATTTTGCACACATTCCATGTTTACCTTTAAAGTGTCATCTTTCTTTTACATCACAAACATTCTCATATTACTTTATTAATGCAGGTGAAGTGCAGTGTGAGCAGCCTAACAATTCATTATATACATTCACTGGCAATCTTATTATTGATAAACAGACATTACCTCTCAGTCCAAACCAACTTTTATTAAGAGTAAGCCTTAATTATATTTCCCACTTATAAACATTTAGTTCTATAACTCTCAGCTTTCTTCAATCAGGATGGAATAATTTCCTTGAATGATTCTAAGCACAAACTTGAATCTGTGCTCTGCATAATGGGGATTTACATCATATTTCTTGTACATTTGTTATGGTTTGATGATTTGACTGATCTTGGTATTGTGTGCTTCTAGGGATGCAGTCTCAGGAATACAGAGTACATTGTAGGGGTGGTTGTATTTACTGGTCACGAAACAAAGGTTTGTTGTTAAAATATTGATTTCTCATTGTCTTAGTGCTTGTTGTCAAATTCGTGAACAACTTTGGTAGAATGATAACCTTGATATTACTTTCTTGTTGTTCTTCATAAGTTTGCTTGTTTCATTGTGTGAGTACCTAGACATTTGAGTGTCTTGGTTTGTAGAAACTTATTTATATTTGCAATTTTGGCATCATATTCTGGCTGCTTACTTTGTTGCTGACATGTAGTTACTGGTTTATGGCTGTTTGGAATCTTGCAGGTTATGATGAATTCAATGAATGTTCCTTCTAAGAGAAGTACATTGGAAAGGAAACTTGACAAGCTTATACTCATTCTTTTTGGAACACTCTTCATTATGTGTTTTATTGGAGCCATAGGCAGGTGAGATAATGGGTAATTTGTCAATTTCTTTTTGCTTCTGCTCTTTGGATTTCCCCCCCTCAAACTTGCTACCTCTTGCCTTTGCTAGATTTCTTGCATGATAATGTTTTATGCTTCACAATATTATGCAGTGGTGTATTCATTAGTCGAAAGTATTTCTACCTAGGACTTGAGAAAGGTGTGGAACTGGCATTTGACCCTAGCAATCGATTTGGGGTAATACATGCTGTCTGCATACATTTGTAAATTTTTGACTCTCTTTCCAGTCCTTTTTTTAACTTTATGTTCTATATATTCTAGGTTGCTGCTCTGACCATGTTTACCCTGATCACACTATACTCTACAATAATCCCCATCTCGTTATATGTTTCCATTGAGGTCAGTCCCCAGGCCAAGTTCATTCAGTTTGCAATGACATTGTAGATTACCTGTTTTGGAATGTGCCATTTTTTGTTGATCAATTTCAATATCATTTCCAGATGATCAAATTTATTCAATGCACTCAATTTATCAACAAGGATTTGCATATGTTCCATGCTGATACCAATACACCTGCATTGGCAAGGACTTCAAATTTGAATGAGGAACTTGGACAGGTGAGCTAATGTCAAACAACCTTTGATGTTACTATTTATGGTCATGTAGCATTTCTTTTTTTTGGCTGAATTTGATATGTCCATTATGTTGGAGGTGATGAATATGGCTGTTTGAATTGCTTTAAATTGGTTGTACTGGTATTTTTAATTGGTGTTTTTTTCAGGTGGAATATATCTTTTCTGATAAAACAGGAACTTTAACAAGAAATTTGATGGAGTTCTTTAAGTGTTCTATTGGAGGTGAAATTTATGGAACTGGTATCACAGAAATTGAGCGGGGAGGGGCTCAAAGGAGCGGCATGACTATCCAGGAAGTATGATTCCTGTCATTTATATAACAGTTAACAGAACAAGTTTCTGTGTATGGATAAAGATACTATACTGCCATCGTTGCCTTTATTATACTTGCTCTTAATAAGATTTTCTTGGTCTTCTTGCAGGTGCCTAGATCAGCCAATGCAATTCATGAGAAGGGTTTTAATTTTGATGATCCTAGGCTTATGCGAGGAGGTTGGAGAAATGAAGCTAATCCTGATCTCTGCAAGGTGTTATATTTTTTTAAGGACTATTTTGTACTTTTGCTATTTATTGGGCCCTTCAGAAAAGCATTTGTAGAAGCCCAGGTTATGAATGTTTTACTTCGATTAGAATTTATAATTGCTGATGGAAGTATTACATGTTACTTTTCAGTGTGTATGTGGATATTTTGTGATTTGATTAAATGATCTAGGAAAATTATAATCACGGTCAATATTTTTTTTCCCAATGTGTTTTGTGGTTGTAGTTGTCTATTTCTATTGTTCTGCATGGGAGTTTGTGCTTGTTGTTATGTCTCGGTTGGAGACTTACACTTTTCTGCATAAGTTTGTGTGCCATGAAACTGAACATTAATGGTAAAAGATACTTCCCGTTGTTTCAACCCCTGCTGATGCTTAGACTTATGCTTTGTTTTGGTTATGACATTCATTTCTCATTCAAACTTCACTAATTCTATGATGAGTGTCAAGGTTCTCCCCTTTTCATTTGAATTTGATACATTGATATAGTGGTGCAAGTGAATTACTGCCGCCAAGTAGAACGAACATTTTAAGCACCACTTTTTACTTTTCTATGAAAATTCTTTGTTTTTGTTCAGAACGTGTTAAATAAAAACCGTATGGTCTTGAGTGTCCTTCTGGCATGCTTTTATCGCGTATTATGATCTGTAATTTCTGGTGCATTAAATTGTATTTCTGCCATTATACAGGAATTTTTCAGATGCCTTGCTATATGTCATACCGTGCTGACTGAAGGCGACGAGTCCCCTGACAAAATCACTTACCAAGCTGCATCTCCTGATGAAGCTGCTTTAGTTACTGCTGCAAAGAACTTTGGATTCTTTTTCTACAGGTTTGTGATCGTGTTATACCATCTTGTGCTTGCCATTTTTAATTCTTCCCTTTACTTTAAAAGACTTCTATATCTACCAAAACAACTTTGATTTGATACCAGTTACGTTCTAAAAATTCTGCATATCTTGTGGCTAAGAACTAGTTCTTTTTTCCATCAGACGTACACCTACCATGATATACGTTCGCGAATCTCATGTTGAGAAGATGGGTAAAGTTCAGGATGTAGCGTATGAAATTCTTAATGTTTTGGAGTTCAATAGGTGAGCACAAACTTTTATTTGTCCAACGTTCATTTATCATCTAATTCTGAATAATACTGACATCTTTTTTGTCTTTGATGTTATAGCACAAGAAAGCGTCAGTCTGTTGTTTGTCGTTATTCCGATGGTCGACTTGTCTTGTACTGCAAGGTATCATTTTTCTTAAGGATTGTTGATTCTATATGTTTGGTTGGCCCTGGGGAAGGTGCTTAGCCCTCAAGGGAGGAGGATGTGATTAAAACCTGAGACCTTGTTCTGGGTTGGAGAGCCTGAACTGCTGGGTCCTCTGGTTCTTTTTGAGTTGATGCTTTTGTTGGCTTGGAAATAACAGTTGTCAGGAAACCTTTGTTTAGGGTGCTGATACTGTGATTTACGAAAGACTGGCTGGTGGAAATGATGGCATTAAAAAAGTAACCAGGGAACACTTGGAACAGTTTGGATCTGCTGGACTACGCACTCTTTGCCTAGCCTATAGGGACTTGAATCCTGAAGTGTATGAAAGCTGGAATGAGAAGTTCATCCAAGCAAAATCTTCTTTGAGGGATCGTGAGAAGAAGCTAGATGAGGTACATACTGCCTGAGAAAATGTCTTTTCCATTAGATGTATTCTAATATGTTTTGTTGAAAGATGTTATCAATTATGCTATTGTTACTTGCTAAATCATGTAGTGAGTAGATTTTAAAGAAACATCACAGAATGTGTTTATTCATTATTGACTTATCTTTCACGTTTAAAACATTTCTTTTGCGGTTGTTGTACCCATTGCTTATTAGAAATCTTCTGATAGTAGAAGTAATGGATGATGTTCTGAAATTAGATGATTTTACGAGTTAGTTTTTTCTAAGCATACTGTTCCTAATTATTTAACAATGAATAAAAGCAGTACTTTTATTGTACTTTTCTGTTAGTGTGATTTAGCGAATGATGAAGGCGGCTAAATACTTGGAATGGCTGGTTTGCCTTTAAAACCTTAGGAATAAACAGATCTTTTAGTAGGAAAATTTTGCACTGTAAATATTACTACATTACAAGTTGTTCTCAAAAGGTTAATTGGAACACGTATTTGTTTTTCAAACAAAGTAAGTTCTTATTGTTCTTTAGTGGATTGACGTACCTTTTCTTCTACAAGTGTATATTCTAGTTATCTTCTTCTACAAACTACATTTAATGCAGGTCGCAGAACTAATAGAAAAGGATCTTATTTTAATTGGGTGTACTGCTATAGAAGACAAACTTCAAGAAGGAGTACCAACTTGTATAGAGACTCTTTCTAGAGCTGGAATTAAGATCTGGGTACTAACAGGAGATAAGATGGAAACAGCAATAAACATAGCATACGGTGAGTTGTTAATGTTATCTTGCCCTTCTCTAACTGTTGTCTTGAGTTATGTGCCACCTTTTATGCTTGTGCAATTTTAAAAAATTTCTTTTGTTTATCATTCGCTGCAGCTTGCAACTTGATTAACAATGACATGAAGCAGTTTATTATTAGTTCTGAAACAGATGCAATCAGAGAAGTGGAAAACAGGGTAAGAGTTTATTATGGTCTGATGCTAGGAATTTGGGACTGTTCAATTTTAGTAGACATTATTCATTGCTTCTGTCAAATGATAATTTTTGTTGCAGGGTGACCAAATAGAAATTGCTCGCTTTATGAAGGAAGAAGTCAAAAAAGAGCTAAAAAATTGCCTTGAGGAAGCACAGCACCATATGCGCACCATATCTGGACCAAAATTAGCACTTATTATAGATGGCAAGTGCCTAATGTATGCATTAGACCCAAGTTTACGAGTAATGCTACTGAATCTGAGCTTGAATTGTAGTTCAGTTGTTTGTTGCAGAGTTTCTCCTTTACAGAAAGCACAGGTGATTACCCTTCTCATTATTTGTCATGTATTTACCATACATCTAAAAACCAAGTGTTTTACCAATTAGTGGAGAGCATAAAGCATGGAAATATCAAATTTTCTTCTTTTTATCTTGTTGGAAGTATTTAATGGAAAGGCTTGACTTTTTGACATTGCTGTGCTAAACTGAAAGTCCATTTTGTTTTGGTAACAGATTATTAGTCAGATTCTTATGCATAAACTTTTACAGAAAACTTGATAAAATTCATGTACATGCTTGAAAATATGACTGCTTAGGTATATTTGGAGGAGCATATTTAGAAGCTACAGTTGCATATATTTTTCTTAAAATAGATATTCTTGGTGTCAAATTCATATTTCGAGTATTCCAGGCCTTTCTTTTTGAGAAATTTGTATCTTTGTTTAGGTAACAAGTCTTGTCAAGAAAGGTGCACGTAAGATAACACTTAGTATTGGAGATGGTGCTAATGATGTTAGCATGATTCAAGCTGCTCATATTGGTGTTGGAATTAGTGGGTTGGAAGGGATGCAGGCAGTAATGGCTAGTGATTTTGCAATTGCCCAATTTCGTTATTTAACGGATTTGCTTCTTGTGCATGGACGTTGGTCCTATCTTAGAATATGCAAGGTCTGAGTTTATGATCCTGAAATCCTTAATCCTCCACTTAGTTGATTCTCTTACAACAATGTGTCATATGTCCCTTTTAAATTGATGATGTTTTTATTGCTCCTGCAGGTTATCACGTATTTCTTTTACAAGAATCTTACATTCACCTTGACCCAATTTTGGTTCACCTTTCATACCGGGTTTTCTGGTCAAAGATTCTATGATGATTGGTTCCAGTCCCTGTATAATGTCATATTTACAGCCTTACCGGTTATCATGGTTGGGCTTTTTGACAAGGTTATTATATGTTCCAAAACCCCCTTAATTTACAATTGTTTATAGTGTTCCATCCTAGAAGGACAAGGATTTGCAGTAAGCTTGAATCTTTGACTTCCTTGGTGACATTAATGTGTGTTTTGCTAGGATGTTGGTGCTTCACTGTCCAAGAAGTATCCTCAACTGTACAAAGAAGGGATAAAGAATGTATTTTTCAAGTGGAGAGTGGTGGCTACATGGGCTTGCTTTTCAGTGTTGCAATCTTTAGTTTTCTACGCCTTTGTGACCGTGTCAAGTGATTGTGGTAAAAATCCATCAGGCAAGATGTTTGGACAATGGGATGTTAGCACAATGGCCTTCACATGTGTTGTAATCACAGTTAACCTGCGCCTTCTTATGATCTGTAATTCAATTACAAGATGGCATTACATTAGTGTTGGAGGAAGCATTTTGGCTTGGTTCTTATTCATTTTTGTATATTCACTTCTACGGGTAAGTCATTTGGATCTCTTCCTTTTTCAATTTACAAAAAGATTTGGGGGTTATCAGAAAGTGCTAGTCCTGCTCATGACTGATGACCTACTGATATGTATTTTGACGTTAACGCAGGAGAATGTTTATTTCGTGATTTATGTGTTGATGAGTACATTCTATTTCTACGTCGCACTTGTTCTTGTTCCCATTGCTGCACTCCTCGGTGACTTCATTTACCAAGGGTAAGGTTCAGGAATTTATTTTGAAACACCTGATGGCAAATTTTTAATACATGATCAGCATCTTTTATCATTTGCAAATACATTTTGTTCACACTAACCATTAGACAAAATTAGTTTCCATTGAATCCGAAATGCGTTTTGTATCCCCAAACTGATTCCCAAAGCTGATTTAGGTTGAGCTGCGCCGACAAGAAAAGTCCCTTAAAGTTAAAAAACCCCTCATTTATCAAGCAATGCTGGTTTTTAGCTTAAAAGTTTGATGAAGGAATACTATATGAATACTTAGGTTGTAACATTGTAAAGCTTGTTCACCAAATAAACATTTATAAATAGTTCAGAGCCAGACCTTAGGAAAAAAATGGTTTCCTTACATTCTTTATTCTCTTATCCTTTTTAACCTTTGATTTTTTCTGTTGTATATTCGTTCATTTGTATCCTTAATTTTTATGTGTTTTGGAGCAGGGTTCAAAGATGGTTCTTTCCCTACGATTATCAAATTGTTCAGGAAATTCACAGACATGAGCCCGATGACAATTCAAGAGCTGAACTGCTTGAAATTGAGAACCGGCTAACACCCCAAGAGGAAAGGAGCTACGCTGTAGCTCAACTTCCGCGAGAATTATCTAAACATACAGGCTTTGCTTTTGATTCACCTGGATACGAGTCATTTTTTGCTGCACAGCTAGGTATCTATGCCCCACAGAAGGCATGGGATGTTGCAAGGAGAGCCAGTGTGAGGTCGCGGCCGAAGATACCCAAAAAGAATTAAGCCCTTAAGGTAACTTTGTACAAAAGGTCTTTTATTTTTTCAAAAAATCCACGCCTTGATTTAGTTAAAGTAGAGAATTTGTAAATATAGTCGTGTTTTGCTTGTTTTGTTCAACAGGATCTCTCTCTCTTTTTTTTTTTTTTTGTGTGTGTGTGTAATTGTTGCTTCTCCAATATATGTCCATGGAGAAACTTAAATGGTTATTAGGGTCATTACTACTGTACAGCTAACCAATTGAAATGAGCATTTTGGTAGTGCATGCTGATTTCAGTTTATGATGTTCGCAAGGATGCCATTTTGTTCCTTCATATGATGCCAAATTTTACATGACTGAACTAATGACCATAATATATTTACTGGAGTTAATACGGTAGAACAAAAACTAGGGTTTTTGATCAATTTAGAATCGGAATTTGGGAAATAGGTAAAGAATCAGGAAGAGATGTTGCAAGAGAAGAAAGGAGTATTCATTGCCAAACTGTAACTCTGTATTAACAACTATCAAACAGCTTTTTCATAGTCTTTAAACACAAGTAGAGCCAATAAATATTAGGCAGATTTACTCTTCATTTACAAATTGAATAGCTTATAACATCATTTAATTTATAGTTTTTAAGAGAGTGTAGTTGATTATTCTTTTTGCCAATCTTTTTCCAAGATTGCTATAGGAATCTTCTCAATTGAGTCTTGTAAATTAAGAAAAGTAGTCGCAACCTTGTTTAGGAACATATTTCTTTAATTGAGAAACATCCAATTAGCAGATCACTTTCCTATTTTTTGAACATTATAACATGGATGAGTTAAATTGTGAGAATATCTCTGTTGCATGTCAACATTGATGATATGGTGGAGTTTGACGAAAACCAAAATTACCTTGGTTGAACTCTCGAGTATTTCTATGTTTATCCGTCAGCTGCTTTATCCAATATTGAATTCGTTCCATATGGAACCCAACTATTCTAAGAATATTTTCTTTATTTGTAAAGCTTGATTCACCGAGGGAGCTCCTAGTCTCCAGTTAAATAGGGAATGTATGAGGAGGAGGTAAGTTATAAAGTACTTGAAATGATGAATTAATTGCAGAATGAAATATAGTACAAGTCTCTAACGTGTGATTCAAAGCCTCAGTCTGACTCTCCCTTCGAAGACTATATGCAAGAGATAGTTGCAAAGTCACTCCCTAAATTTTGAAGAACTTTTTACAAATCCAACTAGCAAAAATTGACTCTTTGTCGCCAGTTATAGTTCGAGGCATTTCATTGGAAAATATGATCAAATAACACTTGAATTATACTTCTGCTGAATATAGATGGGAAAGTACAATGAAATGACTAAATTTGCTTAATCTCTCAACAACTACCACATAACTACTGATTTTCCTTCAAAAACATGAAACTTCTCATAAAATCAAGTGAGATATTTACCCAATACTACTTAATAATTGATAAAGGTTGAACAAATCTAGAGTTGGAATGTTTTATATTTATTTTCTTAACAAAATTCATAATTTTTGACATAATTTCTCATATCTTTTTGCATCTCTCTCCAAAACAAAATTGATTGTAGCCTTTCAAAAGTTTTCAATGTACGGGAGTGGTCTACTATTACACTATTAT
Source organism: Erythroxylum carthagenense (assembly GCA_026413575.1). Taxonomy (NCBI): domain Eukaryota; kingdom Viridiplantae; phylum Streptophyta; class Magnoliopsida; order Malpighiales; family Erythroxylaceae; genus Erythroxylum; species Erythroxylum carthagenense. Next base: position 3,780,920 of record JANZLD010000001.1, read on the forward strand.
GAAATAATTGTAAAATAACTCAAAAGTAATGTTAGCTCCCTTCACTAATTGCCCCCTCCATTTCAATAACCCATGTGAATATTGAATTACCACTTCCATTTGCCTCCCAAGTTAATGATCTTCATTCTAAATATCTTTAATTACTTTAACTAGAATTTACATTTGGCATTGTATGTGTTTATATAGTTTAGAACTAAGAACCCTCGAATGAGCATAGGAAGAATGGTTTTCCATTCCATTCTTATAGATAATCTTATAGTCATATCCAACAATTTTGATAACCATCTTTGTTGAAATAGAGTTGTGATCTACTTGATAATGTATTTAAGACTTTTGTAGTCAGTTTATACCACAAATCTTTTTCCGATCAAGTGGTGAGACCAGTGTTAAATTGTTATAACCAAGCCTAACATATTAACAATGTTAAATTTCCATAATTAAAACTAACATATCCTTCTCATAAACAACCAAATGACTATACTTGGAGATAAATCCTTCATCAACACTGCTCTAATTCCTTACTTGCTTGAGTCTTACTAATGTTAGGTCGTATCATCGCAATATTCTTAAAAAGCTTTATATGTTCTTCAAGAGTGCAATCAATAACTTATTAATTTGTCTATAGTCCTTTATAAATGTTCTATAATATCTAGTAATCCTAAGAAAATTCCTAAATTGCTAGATATTTGTTGCTAAAATTGTCTCACTTTTTTTTTTTTATCATCGTTAGAAAAAGAAGACATATCTTAAGTACCCAATATATTTTGCGGCATTTGCTCTCGTTAGTATATAGCATATACTTTCTCAACACTAACGACACCTTTTCCAAATGAACCAAGTGCTCACACAAGACTGGGTAAAAGCATGTCATCGTAAGACACCAAAACAAATTTCCTTAGATAAAGATTAAACTAATATTCGTTAAGGTTCAAAAGGCATTAGTGAGTCCAAAATGCATGACAAAAAACTCACAATATCTTTTCATGAATTTTAAAAGCATTTTTCGGATATCATCCTTATTTATCCTAATTTGATGATGACCATAAGCAAATCTAACTTTAAAAACTACTTAAAATCATGCAATTCATCTAACAACTCTAGTATGTTGTATATGAAATTTATCTTTATATATATGTTCATAAAGAGCCTTATAATCTATGTATAATATCCAAGTTCCATATTTAATTTTAACCAAAAATATTGAAGAAGAAAATGAACTTATGATGCATTAGATGATCCCTTACTTCAACATTCCGTTTATAACCTCCTCAATGGCATCTTTCTAAGCTCTACAATGTCTGTAAGGTCACAAATTGGTGGTTATTCCACCTTTATTTAATGAAATTGTGTGATCACGTCCCCTTTTAGAAGGTAACTTCTTAGGATCTATGGATACATCTTGATACCTTTCTAGCAACTTTATTATTATGCTAGCTTTGTCCATTCCTTAAGAGCCACCATTACTCCTTTATTTGTTAACATCGTTCATTCAAAATAACTGGATTAAACCATTTTTTTCTAATCTAAATGTAAATTATGTAAGTGACTAGTACCTCACCTAGATTGAAACCCTTTCTATAAATTTTTATCTTAAATTGGAGTGAATTACCAATCACTAATAACATTATGTAGTTGAACCCTTTACTAATGCCACTTAAGTTTCATAGTCCCCTTAAAAAATTTGCAAACGGATTCATTAAGAGAAGCTATACACTGCACTCTAATACTATATGATCGCCTCCAATAGCTAACATTAGAGCGTCTCTACATAATTGATGCCCTTCCATTTTCCACTTAAAACCTTTACAAAGATGATAACTTATTTACTACATTTCTCCATCAATTTATTCCTCCACCAATTTAAACCCTCACAAGCTTGATTTCCTTTAAGAAAAAATCTTCTTCCTCATTAACCACTCTCATGCAATATAAAATTATGAGTATTGCCACTATATTGTCAAAAAGTGCATTGGCTTATTTATAAAGGAACATACTACCTCCATTTGCCTAAAACCTTCATTAATAACTCAAGTCATAACTTGCAAAAACATATTTTGGTTTAACAAATCAACATTATTTACTGCGCATTCCCTTACCTTAGCTTCTTGGCTTTCTTCTCCCATATTTTGAACAATATACATAAGAAAATTTTCTTTTTAAACTTGTGCCTAGGAATGTACTTTTCATCACACTAAAAGTATAGTATTTTAGCTTCCATTCATCCTGATCTTTGCTAGTGTTAGTTAATTTTAGGCCAATAGTTTTAGTTATTTAACTTAATGGGATTGGGTATGTAAAATTACTGATAAATACCTATTAACATTAGATACACCTCCCTGATGACTTCTCGTAGTTGTCTTATAAAGGTGTTAATTGTTGGACTCTAGCAAATTTATTCATTATTATAAGTTCTATGGATTTAATAACTTCATAACTCATTCAATATTATGTGTAAGCCTTTTCAAGAGTACACTTACCAAACAAGGTTTATGAATAATCAAATTATAAGAAAGCATCAAATTTGGCATAATATTCTTTCAACGAATTGTTTGAAGTAGTTCCTTCAAGTCTCCAACCTGATCAATATAATTGTTTCTCTAAAACATTGCTCTAAGGGCAAGATATATTTCCTTAAGTTTAAAACCAGGTCAATCTTTTCTTAATATATAATTAATGCCATAGTAAAACTTCTTAATTCAGTTATATTATTATGATCTTCACCTTAAGAGTTGGAGGATGGAAAAAAAAAAGAATCCATTTTTTAACTTTCTTGTCGTCAAAATGAGGAAACTACAACCTAGTTAGAACCATATAATCTAGATGCGAAGATGATTAAGATTGGTTGGTTTGTAACCTTTCCTCTACAATACTCATTTGTTATTATAAGCACATTTGTGGAAGTTATTGCATCATTAGTTCCAATTCATTCAATTCTCTCTTATATTTTACCACTAGCTCTTTAATCTGCAACTCAATGATTTCTTTAAATGTTCTTTAGTCTTGTGATTGGGTTTCTTCTGCCATCTCATATCTCCATAAGTTAAACATAATTTATTACTCTAATACTAATTTGATTCAACCATAATGAAAACTAATTTCAATCAATTTAAAACATGAAATTTGAGAGAATATGTAAAGAAAAAGAGGACAAATAAAAAGAAAAGAGAGAAAATTTAACAAAATTAAAATATATCATTAACAACCATCAGTAACTTTCTCAAAAAATTGGTAGTTATATACTTTTGTTACAAATTGAATAATCTACAACCACAACATTTTATTTATGATATTTTCCTTAGAATCATGACAACATTGTTTTTCTTTATCTTTTTCACTCCTTTAGCTTTTACACGACAACTCTCTTTCTCATCACCATAGATCCCTTTTTCTTTATATTAACTTGTATTATTATATAAAAAATACAACAAAACAAACACGCCCTAAATAAATTAGTGCCATCATTTGTGCTCCAGTTATAATGAGACGTATAAATTGGTGACCATGACAAAAGTAATTTGGAGCCTTTGTGCTAAGCTCAGAAGTGAGAATATCTAAAGAATAACCTATATTGTTTGATAAAAACCTCATATCTCTTTCAAGTTCTAGAGATGTTGAAGGTATGATCAATACTTTACCTCAATCCTTTTTACATTAGCTTTTATAATATAATCCTCTTTTCAGTACCACTTCTAATTCATTTCTCATTTACCTAACTTTCAAATTTGATGCCTATGTATAGCTAAATAGACCATGATCAAGTTAATTGATCATACTTTCCTTTCCTTAAGATTTGGAGTAATTTGATTCCCTTCATATATCCTTTTGGTTCATGATTACACTCTTAATTCTTGATGAAAAACTTGTGTAGTTCTTGTTAGTAGGCTTATGGTTGAAAACCATATGGTTATATCTCATTTAAATATCAGAAGACACTTTTTTTGAATTACAACTTTTATCAAGCCATCATTTTTTACAAACCATAAAATTAACCTTGCCACTTTGTGCTTAACTAAAATTTCAAAACCTAGTGAACCTGCTTTCTTTTCAATAATTTGGTTTACATATGCTAAGATCTTTGATATAATAGTTCATCAATTATTTTCCAACCAAGATAAATTTTGAAACTTCTTATATCATACATATAATTCTTACTAAAGGATCACTATCTATAAACTTTTCTTACAAGTTAAAATACAAAATAAGTTTTATATGGAGGTTTTCGTTCTTAGGTTTGGAGGAAATTTAAGGGATTTGGGTAAGACATCATATTTAATAATCATAAATTTCATCTTGATATATATATAGTATATTATTCACCTCTAAAATAACAATCACATTTACAAGTTAATGTCTTTAATAATTTCAACAAGATATTTTAGAACAAACAAAGTTTTAAGTTAAGGTAAAGGCTGAAGGTGCAATTTTTGACCCTAATATTTTTATCTGAATTTAAATTTAACCATAATATTTAGTAGCATTAAATAAGAACTCTAATATTATAAAACTATTATTTTTGAACCTTAAGTTGACATAACCCTAAACTTCCATTGAAATATGTCTAACAAACATATTTGGATTTTTTTATAGTAAATATGGGCTCGTCATTTTATTTAGGCACCCTAGTTCATGATGTAGGATCTATTTGGTCTAGACTATCCTTTTTTGATTTAAGGATGAAATCCTTAATCTTGCCCTTAAATCAGACCGTTTGAAGGTTTTTTTTAATCTATGTTATTTATCTTTTGTCTCACATTGTCTAGAGATTAAGAAATGGTCAGGTAAGCCAATTTGATAAGTAATTCACTATTTTCTTTCCCTTTATTAAATGTCTATTTTGGTCCCTTTTTAGTTAATCATTCATTATTGTCCAATGCATAAGGGACAATGCCATCCTTGGTTGATTTGTATATTACGGAGGATAGAGATAGAATGGTGTTTTATAGGTACGTCTCCTATATATATTTTTCTTGCATGCGATCCCAAAATTTATTATAGGTACCTTAAGTTTTATTATAAATTTCTTTTATTGTTTTACAGCAATGTCTATATGTATTTATTTTATTATATGTCCTTATGTTTATATTAGTATACTATTTCTTTTGCCTTTTGTGCCCCATATGTTCTCATGGTCAAGGTAATTAAGGTTTCATATTTTTATTATTTTGTTTTTTTAGTTGAATTTTTTTCCAGTTGGATCACCATGTATAATAAATTAGTCAATTAACTCTTTTCTTTTCATTTCAGTGTGTGAATAGATGTATGTTTAAAACATATTATATGGAGGGTGTGGAATTAAATGGATGTACTTATTTAGATTAGGTAATTTATTGTAACAAAAACTCTATCATGTTAATTGTTTATATTTGAATTTTGTATGGCTTTCAAAAGATGGAGATAAGACTTGGATATTGAATGCTTGTGCATGTAAATTATTGAACCTTAAAGGACATAAAAACATGTGGTTTAGGAATTGAAAGAGAAAGGTCATACCTTTAGACTGATATAGGTTTTGAGACGTTGGGTCCTGATTCCTTTGGATCTTTGGATAAGGGAGGCTTTAATTGCTAACCAAAGGTTTTTTTTTATAGTTTATAAAAATTTAGGTATGTCAAGGATGACTTGGACCTTAGGAACTATGATACAAAATTTACAATAAAAATTTTTACATATAAAGACTATACTTAGGCCTAAATATTAATTTTCAAAATTTCATTCAGTTTAACATATGCAAGCCTTTAGAATTTTTTTAATTTACTATGCTATTTGTTTATTATTTTATTTTATTTGATTTGTGTTATATTTGAGTAAACATATTGTTATTTTGGGGTTATAATGACTAACTATATATGATAATGTTAGAACTTATTGAGGACATGAATCGCAATAGAAAACTTTGGCGTACTAGGATACATATAAAAGATCCCTCGTAAAGAGATCCTTGTAACTCTTATAAGTCTTCTACCTTTTTCCTCTAGTAGTTAGCCTAAACTTGTAAATAGACAGTACTTACTTTTTAGGGATTTAGTCTAAGCCTGTTTTTTCCTACCTAGCTTGATTCAGTAGTAGTAGTATAATAGTTGTTGTTGTTGTTGTTGTTATTATTATTATTATTATTATTATTTCTTCTTCTTTATTTTTTTATGTGGGTCATCTAAAAACAGCCTCTATACTAGTTAGGGATAAGGTTGTGAAGGGTTGTTGTAGAAATAGTAGTTGTTATTGTAACGATTAACCATGAAAATTTGAGATTATTTTATGGTGCACACTTTAAGTCCAATATTAAGTTGAGTTATGAGTAGGAAATCACACACTTTTGATAAAGTTAGACTTGATTTTGGAGATAAAGGCAAATTTGTGAAACGTGGATGATCTTATGTACCAACAAGTTGACAAAGCTTATTATAAAGTGGTGTGTTTCAATTTCAGTGAGTCTTTAAGACTCATTGAATCAAATAATACTTGCATTTGGTTAATAAACTTGTTAAAAACATACGAGAAAATTGATGTGCATGTTACATATAAACTACACACTTTAATTTTTGATTCAAAAGTTTTGACTAGTAAGATGATATTAGGGTTGATTTGTATGATGATGATAGGCTTCCTAATAAAGTAAACATAGTTTTAGGGAAAGTTGTTAAAGTCATCAATAAAGTAGCATAGAGAATATTTTTAAGATATATGTGCTAACGATGTAGATAATCATTATGAAGAAACGAGCAAAGTTCAAAATAATGATAATGATAATGAGACAAATGAACATAATCATTAAAGTAATGGTGAAAATTCAGATCGAAGTGGAGATGTTATTACTAATTATTTAATGTTAGGCAGGAGAAAGCAAGTCTAAGCAGAATAGACTAGGTTGCATAGAAAGATGCACGTGTGGTTGACATTATATGAAAATAATGACTAGTGTTTCAAAATCAAGACATATAGACCCAAGCTTACATGTTTCATATCTAATAAGGCTAAAATGATATTAGCCAAGTTCTTGATTAGGAACTACAAAGTATTGGAGAAGTCTAGCATACCACTACCGCTATGATGGTTAAAGAATGTAGAAATTTTTTAAACATATTTATAGATTCTAATATGTACAAATATGCTAAGAGGAAGTTAAGGAAGAAGAGAAAATTAAATTGTGCCTTTGAATATTGTAAGTTTCGAGGTCATATTTATGATGAAATTAAGTAATCCAAGATCTATTCTGAAAGTAGTCTCAAAGAATCAATAAACCGCATTACTGAAATTTAAAAGGTTATAAATTTGTTTTTTAGTCATGAAAAGCATAATAGAAACATTTGAGACCCATATTTAGGATGAATGGTTGCTTTTTAAAAAGGTGAATAATTAGTGCAATTGGAAATGATGAAGATAAAAGGCTTTATCCTACAACATAGGCTATATTGGAAGTGGAAAAAAAAAACTAAATCATGAAGTTGATCTATATCACTCTTATCAATTGACTTGGAATTAGAAAATAGAGATGGACTTGTAGTATCTTTGATATGTATGAGGTTGGTTAATATAAAATTTAGTATCATTTGATGTAATGTTATCTTGCGTTGCTTAATTTATATATTATATAGTATTGAATTTTATGTCTTTAGAGATTAATAAGAGCTATTGAAGTTATTTTACCAAATGTAATTTACAGAATATATGCTAGACATATTTATCATAATTGGTATAGATTTGGAGTGAAAAAAACTTAAGAAGGCAATTATGGGAATATGCTTAGTCTACATATGTTGATGACTTGAATAAGTAGTTCGATATTCTCAATATAATTAAACTTTGGTGTGCTTTAGGTTTGTTTGAATATCCAAATGAGAATTGGGCTAGGTCATACCATTCATTTGATTTCAACTATCCATTTGTTGATAATAACATGATCAAAAATTTCAATGGACAAAGTACATCTCCGTTATTAGTATGCTAGAAACTATAACGAATATGATCTTGAAGAGACATTCTAAAAGGAAATTGTATATGTATACGTGTGGAAGACAAATATTTCACTTGTAATTGTCAAAAAGGTAAAAAAGAAATAAATATGCAATGCAATGGAATATTGTGTGATGGAGATGTAGCATGTGAGTTTACTATAAGGGAGAGAAAGCATACTATTAGACTAAAAAGGGACCATTCTTGTAGCTGTAGACCATAAGACCTATATGGTTACATATGTAAACATGATATTATTGTTATCTTTTATTCCAAAAAATTAAGATATTTTAAAAGATTTATGAGTGTGTACGATAAAATGTTAAGGAGTAATATTATAGACAACCAATAAGTATGAGAAAATATAACTACATGCAAAGAGGATGATGCCAAGGAGGTCTAAAAAGGTAAGATAAAGAAACAAAACAAGCAAAAAAAGTGTCAAATATAAAAATGATGTCACTAAAAAGCTAAGTGTAGAAGTTTAAGAAATGTGGAGCTTGTAGACACAATAGTTCAAGGTGAATAAAAGACAATCCATCAAATCCTATTGAATGACCTGCTAATATAAGTAATTTTATGTTTGGCAATAAATTATATTTAGTGTGACATGTGCATATACAATATAAATATGATGTATATTCTATTTATGTCTCAATAATAACAATTTTAGGCCAGTTTAGAGGGCTATTACCAATAAAAGAGATATTCACAAGTATGCACATATTATGACCTTTTTTGTTTATAAAATATGTCGCTTACATTAACATTAAGCATACCATACTTAACAAATTGACATTGACCTAAGAGCATTAACTAATAAGGAATGTATATATAGTCAACAAAGAATAAATGTGAGTTTGATATGCACTTACCTACTTATATCCATTGTCTATATTGTAATCATCCATAAAAATATAATAAGTGATACATTCATGAGTTGTTAGCTCTACACAGATAATGAGTATGAATATATATATACACTAATAAAGATGGTGATATTAATAAGGCCAAAAAAACTTAAGTAGGAGAAACAAAAATATGCCAAAGAAAGTACAAATGCTAAAAGATGTCATAAAAGAGCTATGTCTATAAATGTAAGAAAAATGGAGCTTCTAAACACTACAATCTAAGTTGCATTAAAGAAAATCAAACAAATCATGTTGGAAACATACCCATATAAGTAATTTTAAGTTTAGCAATAAATTAGATTTAGTTATGACATGCAAATAAATGTAAATATGATACGTATTATATTCATGTCAGATAATAGCAATTGTAGGAAATTTGGAGGTCAAAACCATCAATAGGGATAGGTACATACATATTTTGACCTTTATTGTCTATGAAATATGTTGCTTAATAAATAATAAGTATGCATAATATTTTTCAACAAACTGTCATTGACGATAGAGCATTAGTTAGTAAGAGATGTAAACCTAGTCAATGAAACATAATTGTGAGTTTGATATGTAATTACCTATTTATATCCATTATTTATATTATTCCCAATTACAAAATGCTAATCATTGATGCATTCACAAGTTGGTAGCTTTACATATTCAAAGAAAAGGAAATATAGGCATACTGATCCTAGAAATTTAAAATCGTCCTTTAAACCAAGATATCTAAAGTTCAAAGGAAACTCTAGCATCTCTTTAAGAAAATTATAAGTTATCATAATCAAGAGGAGAATAATATTAGAGCGGTGGTAGTGTGGACAATGGACAACTTCCTTCTCAGACTAGTGGGTAGTAGCAAGCTAACCAAGGGGGCACTCAATCACAATTATATTGTTACTAGTATTGATTAACAATTGATTGTAATATGATATGCTTATTTAGGTTATTTTCTATAATTTTTTATATTTTATCATTGATGATTAGGGAACTCATCCATAAATTGTATGTTGTCGGATTATTGATTTTGAATAATATATGAAACTAACATTAACTTTTATATGTATATTAATAAAAAGAATGATATGACTTTGGATTACTCATGAAAGCCCATTCTCTTTGATTAGGCCTAAAGTTGAAAAGCCTACTTATACAATGGTCATTTTGAGGCCACTTGCATATTTAAGGGTACTTAACAAATGACATCAATTAAGAAAGGACTCATCCGTTTTTGGAATTATAGTCCGAATCAAAAACTAATTATTCTTCTTTATAGAGTTAGATCTAAAATTCACTAGGATAATTGAAGTCTTAGCTATACTTCTTTAAAGATTTCCTATAAAAGGGATACCCTCTTAAGGTAAGTTTTCATAGCCACAATCATTAAATGCAGTTATGGATTTCTCTACGTATGTAGCATGCTTAACTCTCCCTAACTTGAGTGTTAGAGTGTCTTTGTTAAGAAATTTTCTAACACTAAGAAGTTTTTTTTTGTAGATTTGCAGACATGAGATGAACTTAACATAGCTACTACAAATTCAGTTTATACCATTTAGTGTCATTTGTAAGAAAATTGTTTTAAAATCTTCTAATATTCTTAAGGAAATTTCAAATGAGTTATCCCCATCTTAAGTAAAAACAACAAACACTTAAAAAATGATCCATTTTCCAACCTTATTAGAATAACCAACACCTTTGAAACTACTTCAACCAATAATTAGCCCAATTGCTAAATTTAAGCTATTATGACCATAAGTCAAACAAATTTTGGAAGAAAGATAATAGATATATGAAAGACAATTGGCTCACACCCCACAACCATTATCACTTGGAATTAAGGTACTAACATTAGATAGTTACGATAATATACAAGACCATATCATTCAAGTGCATTAATATAGGGAATTCACAAATCTATATGTTGCATATGATGTTATGAAATTCAACATCTTCTGAAAACCCTAGTTTCACAAAAACTTGGTTGTGTCGCAATTGCTTTTAACTCTGTATCTATCAATTACTAGATATAAAGCAACTGTATTAGTAACTGTTAATTTTCAGTACAAGTGAAAATAAAAAAATAAATAGGAAATTAAACATATCAACACCCAACATTTGGTAATGCAGTTTGGCACATCTTACCTATATCTGCGAGGCTCTCACCCAGTTTAATACTTTCACTAACGACAATAGTTTTATACAAGGCTTTACTGAGCCGACACTACTTAACCCTTGACACTATCCCTCATCCTCATAACCCTTGAAAGTATTTCATACCCAGTAGTACGACCTCCTCATACTAACATCAATAGATAATTTTCTCAAACATTGTTTAATGATAATGAACAAAATAAACAACTCAAGTGATTAAAATAAATTGGAACAAAAACGAAAACACTTGAGATATATCAAAACAAATTCCCTATAATTTAACTCATTCCAAGACAGATTTGAAAAGTGTTCACCAATTGAAAAGCTTTAATCTACTGCCCATATCACTTGAAACTCCAATTGAAATCAACACCAATCAATTTACCGATCATCGAAAACCACAAAGAAGAAACACACCACCACTGTAAATCAACTTCATCTCTTACCACTCATCATCGTGGCGAACATGAGACAACCTCTTTCAAGAATAAATACCCAGGTAACATCAAGAACTCAATTAGAAGTGAGCCCAGCACACAATTTTTCGGTGATTAACAAGAAGGAATAGCAACAGTTCACCATCATAGACACATCTAAGAATAAGATTATCTCATCATGTAGGAAGTGTTCACATTATAGAATTCTTTATTCAGCACCTCTATTTGGTCAAGTGATACACATCCACATCTTTTACAAGATTAAGTCTTTATCTACGTCAAACAAGAATTATTGTTTAATTACACCAAAACAACAATTCTTAACCCATAGTCCAGCTAGCTTTACCTAATCAAATCCAATGTATCTTCTACCTTATCTTCATTTGAATTTGAAACTACATTATCTTGGAGATCCAATTATAAAAAATACAAAACTAAATAATGAGATATATAACATATATCTTAACATCTTCTCTTCCACCATATACAACATGACACTTCCATAGCTTTAGACATAGCGAACTTTAAATAGCCACCTTTAAGTGGTCTTAGAGACTCATTCTACTTATTATTTATAACCTAAAGGTTAGAAGAAAGCTTAAAGGATTTACTTATAATGTTTCAATTTTAAGGAACTCAAAAAGTAACTTTAATATTTTGAGGTGCAAACCATATATATATATATATAAAAGTTTCACTTTATTAAAGAATTTCAACAAGATAATGAAATGTTATTTATTCATTGTTCATCAAAATATTAGGCAAACACCTACCTTTTGCTAAGTAGTGTTGTCACCGAACAAAAGATTGGTATTTGTCACCAAAATGCCAAGCAGTGTTGAAGTTTTGGCATTCTAATTTTCAGTGTATAAAGGTTTTTTCCCTTATTTTTAGCATAAGATCTAGTCAAAAAAGCACTATTTTCTCTATTAGTTGCTTGATTTCCTTAGTTTCAATTATCCAGACGAAATGTCAGTAAAGTATAAGAGTTTGTTATTTTCTCTTTGATAAATTTTGTAGCTAATGAATTGCAGCACAACTAGTTTTGCTTCAACACCTATGAAATCAAGTTCTCACTCAATTCCTTCATAACCGCATTGATTATCAACACGATATACAACACAACACACCAGTTTGGCGATAATCGTATCTGAATTCTATAATTGTTAATCATCTGATAAATTCAGCACCGTTAAAACAGTAGCCAATTCTAAGCAAACATAAGAAATATGATGCTGCTTCTTCCTTTGCCTTTAATTTAGTTATTACATCTTCTGCCAACTATTTAGAAAAATAAGTTAAAATAATAATAAAAATAAACTATATTTAACAATGTTTTAAAAATAAAAGTAAAATTGGTAAGACAAAAGATTTAAACTTTAAACAAGTTTAACTGGTATTAGACTGACATAAAATCGGCTAAAGATTGAATAAAATTATGAAATTTGAAATATGATTAAAAAAATTGTTCTCACTCATTGAAGAATTTAAAGTTTAATTAAAAAATTATTAAATAAAAACTAATTGATTTATTTTAGTTTATAAGAACTTATTAGTCAATGAAGATTAATTGATTAATTAATAAATTGTCCAGTTTTTAACAACAAGAGTTATTAAAATAAATCAAACTGAAAAGTTGAAAATTAGGCGGTTCAAGATTTTTATAATTGAATCGGTTGAGTTTTTTAATCGTTAGTATTTAAAACTCTTCTAAGTTGCAATAACTATAATAATATATTTTTTTAAATAATGCAACTATGACCCTCTTGTAAATTAGTTTAAAATCTCCAATTCCATTTGACTTGATTTCTTCGACTAGACAAGATTCCTGCCCATTCCAATTCTCCATTGGTATTTAAAACTCTTCTTAGTTGCAATAACCAATAACTATAATAATATTTTTTAAAAAGTAATGCAACTATGACCCTCTTCGTTAATTAGTTTAAAATCTCCGATTCCATTTGACTTGATGTCTTCGACTAGACATTTGACTTGATGTCTTCGACTAGACAAGATTCCTGCCAATTCTAATTCTCCATTGGTATTTAAAACTCTTCTAAGTTGCAATAACTATAATAATATTTTTTTAAAAGTAATGCAACTATGACCCTCTTCGTAAATTAGTTTAAAATCTCCAATTCCATTTGAGTTGTTGTCTTCGACTAGACAAGATTCCTGCACATGCCAATTCTCCATTGGCAAATTATTTGCATGGTGTATCCTTTTTTACAATAGATGCCATATATAAAGGTAGAAATTCTTGTAAGAGATTTCATTCATATCTTTGTTTATTGTTGTATATTGTATAGCTTTTTAGTAACGTAGAAAGACTTGTAAGAGATTTCATATCTTTGTTTATTGTTGCGTAGTGTATAGCTTTTTAGTAACGTAGAAGGAAAGTGTTAAGTGGAAAAGCTCAATGCTATATTGAATTATTGATAATTCCCTGTTGGCTCATGGAATGGAATCTTTTTGTCTGTAGTAATACCGATATTCTGGGAACATCACGTTAAGCTGTATTGCACGAATCCATAAAGTAAGTGATTTTTATTAACAAGATTGTGCTTCATATAAGAGAAAGGCAACCCCTGTAGTTACTGAAAGCTCCCCACATTTAGTTTTGTCGGCTCGGTAAAAGTCAGGCTTGTCTCAAAAGGGAAGAAGTATCGCATAATTGCTTGGTGGAACTCAAAATCACATCATAAATATTCAGTAACCTTGGCTAAAACAATAATAGAAATATATTGACCGTGTTTATTGCTGAAAAATTAATCGAGATGAAATCATAAACATAATCTGTAATTTCTCTAACGGATAACTTACCTGAAACAAGAATTGGAATGAAGTTTATTTAATATTTTTAAACATTTTTCTTCTCTAATAATATTCTTTTTTTAGAAATTAAAAGAATTATGTTGATAAGAAAAACTCTTAAAAAGTTGTATGTGATACAAGAAAAACCTCTTAGTCAACTCAATTACATAAATATATTAGTTCTTGTACACTTCATTTAGAGCTTGGAGACCAGTATATTTTATAGTAGTAGCAACTATTTCTATTCAGTACAACATCATCTTGAGGGAAATTTCAGCTTCCAGAACAGAAATCTAGGACTGGTGCAGAATCTTGCTAGCATCATCTACCTGTCCATCTCCTTAATATGCTTGTTGTTACTTGGCTAATAGTAACGTTTGTTGTTAAAAATTCTTTCATCCCTTTACATCTAAAGAGCATATGTTCCAGAGTTTACTTCTATTTTGGATAGTTTGTAATCTTCTTTTTCTAGATGTTGTCTTTTAGATTCCTGTAAAACTTTATGCTCCCAGTCATTATCATTGTAATAATGATTGCTCATATCTTGGATTCTCATCTATAATCCGTCGGATTAGTTACATTTAAAAATTAGGTGATCTCTTGATTCTGGTTCAGTGTTGAAGAGTTTGCATATTGAATTCAAGCTAAAAGGACTCCTGATTCTGTTAAGAGTAGTCAACCTATTCTTGATAGTGAGCTACATGATAAAGGATAGTTTAAGAGGAGCTTGCTTACACCATACCAGCTTCCGCCAATGTATTTGGTTGATAAAGTTCCTAAGCACTTGATATGACGAGATTGATTGGTGAAGAGTCTAAAAGTATTTCTTAACCACCTTATGTTGTCCTTCTTCGATGAAGCTGTCAATAACAAGTTGTTCAATTGTTTAATCTCTAATAATATGAACTGAGTAGAGAAAATAGAGCTCAACTCTTGAGAGAGATTAATAGCGATCTTTTGTCCTTTCCTTTTATAGAGAAAGATTAGGGTTTCTTGAATACTTAATTAAAAATAATTTTAACTATAATTAAAGCCTAACTCTAACTCTAACTCTAATTATAATTATAATTATAATTATAATTTAATCTTAATAAAATCAAACATCTCATATTTGATCCCAAAAATTTCTTAAATTTTACTAATTAAGTCCAATGTAATTTAAATTAATTCTCTCTTTAGTTACTCTTTATGTGTGCTTCATTAGATTTCTAATATGTTGACAATAATTATAAGTTATAATTTTAATTCCTAATTTAGATTAGATAAATTAAAAATATTTTTAATTTATCTTTAATTCTTCAAGTAAATAATTTATAATCATAAATCTAGATTGACATCTAGCAATACATCATGACTATCTAAATATTAGGAATATCAAAATAGTTTGACTTAATCTATGTATATATGATTGTAATGTATAATTCAATTATTTCATCATCTAATATTTCAATTAGACATAGAGTGTCAAATTATTGTCTTATATTTAAATCCAATCATGATCATTCTTACTAATTAGTAATTACTTTATAACTAATGTATGAAAACAACTTTTCAAATCTCAATTCACTATAGTTAGAGAATTCCTTAAATTATTACTAATTAAGAACAATAGAACACTTACTCTAATTAGTTTAGGTTAATGAATGCTTATTGAGTTACTCATCGGTCTTCATATAATCCATACCATTTCCAAGTATTACCGATTGACCTTTTCTAGATGGAACAGGTTATAGGTAGCATTAAAATATAATAATGACCATTTAAGATACTTCAGTAATCTCAAATTTAAGGATTAACTATACAACCATCATAATGGGGAATTTCAAAGATGCACAAATAATGCTTCATTTAAAATAATCAAGCCATACTTTTGTTTAAGTATCATTAAACTTTAATTTAAAATAATTTACTTTTTTCACACCAAAAAAATGACTTTTACCTTTCTATCAATATCTTGTCTTTATGATACTAAAATTATAAACAATTTAAAATAATATGTATATATATAAATCTCATAATTATGATCTTATTATAATTTTAATTATATAATAATTATTTTAGGGATCTAATCTTTAGTATTATGCATTAAATATAATTAAAAACACAAAAATATAAAGAATGTCTTTATTGAATAAAATAATAATTTCATGCATTAATTGTAACCAATAGATTTATTACAAAGGTATAAACTAACAATATCCACTTGCATTAAAGTCAATCGTGTATATATCTAATATCACATTCAACCTTATGTTAATTGTATTTTTTTAAAGATAATAACTTAGTGATATGATCTTTAAGATTTTATTTAATAGAAACTCGCTTTAATATAATTTATTTCTACTATATTTTCTCCTAATCAAGTGAAACTTCTTGAGTACAAGTTTGGAATGTTGATGAGACTTTAGTTCTTTTGACTATACAATGATTCCATTTTTATCACAATACAATACTATTGGCTCAACAATGCTAGGCATGTACTTTTAACATTAGAATGTACTTTGCCTTGATCATAGAATTTACAATGGTTAGTTGTTTGAAACTTTTATGACTTTCAACACCACCATTTAAAGTAAAGATGAACCTTAATTATGATGAGTTATCATCCTATTCAAATTGAAAACTTGCATTTGAATACTCCTAAACTCTTAGTTTAACTCTTTCATACAGTACATGAATACATTATTTCTTCTTAAGTACGTTACAATGATTTTCACAATCGTCTAGTGACCATCATTAGGGTTAGCTTGGAATTTTATTGTTTGGAATTTATTGTTATGCTCAAAACATAAGAGATATCTAGTCTTATATATAACATCAAATAATTCAATTTATCTATCTTTTCCTATGTCTTTGGACATATACTCTTTAAAAAAGGAATCCAATATGATATAGGTAAGATTCATCTCTTAGAATTATTTATGCTAAATCTATTTAGCATTTTTCTATATACGTAGATTGGAATAAAACAAGCAACCTCTTTTATCTATCTTCATAGACCTTGATTCTTAGAGTATAGTTTGTTTCTTCCATATCCTTCATGGATAAATCCATATCTTTACTTATTGAAGCTTCTGTAGGTCATTTCCAATTAGTAATATGTCATTAATATATAGAATTAGGAAAATGACTACACTTCAATAACCTTCTTATAGATACAGGTTTTGCCCTTAATTTTGATAAAATTGCACTCTTTAATTGTCTCATAAAAATGGATATTTCAACTCTATGGTGATTACTTAAGTAAATAAATGGGATTTTCCAACTTACATACTTGTAAGAAAAATTTTGGAATCAAAACCTTTAGCCTGTGTAACATACACATCCTAAGCAAATTCCCATCAAGAAATACTATTTTAACATCCTTTTTTTTCATATTTGTAATCATGGTATGCAGTTATAGCCAACAAGATCCTTATAAGTAAGTACTGCTATTAGTGAAAATGTTTCATTAAAATTAACTCCTTATTTTTATTTTTATTTTTTGGCACTAAAATTGATTTATATGTATGCATATTACTATTCATATCAAAATTTCTCTTAAAACTCACTTGCATCTAATTTATAATCCCATTAGGTACATCCACCAAAGTCCATATTTAGTGATTTTTAAAAAATAAGTCCATATTTAGTGTACATAGATTCCATTTCCAATCCTGTATCTTTATGCCATGTAGATATTACTTCCTTAAAATTATTAGGCTCGTTGTCTATGGAAATAAATCGTCTTAACTTTTTTTAATAAACATGTCAAATTTGGTTAGGGTGATGATGTATCCTACCAATGTGTCATGGACAATGTCTTTATTAAACATTTGGATGTACATCATATGTATCAACTTGAAGTTTTTATTCCATTTAGATGTACACTTATAGTTTTTGAACTTCTCTAAGCTACCACACTTCCACTACTTTCTTTGAGAATAAATTCTCTTCTAAAGAATGTAGCATTTCTTTGGATAAACATCTTTTTCTTAAGAGAATGATAAAATTTTGATATTTGACACTATCTTTTGAATACTTACTGATTTACATTTATCTGACTTAGCTTAAAGCTTATCAAATATTGTATACTTCATATAAATATCACATCTTTAAATCCTTAGGTATAATAAGTTTGTCTATTAATAATTCACATCTTATATGAAATCTTATCAACCAATTTGGATGGAACTTTATTTAAAAGGTAAACAACGTTTTTAAGGGCATATTCTTAAAAGGAAACATGAATGTCTGTATGAGTTATCATGGAATATAACATATCTAATAGAGTATGATTTCTCCTCTCAAATGCACTATTATGTTGCAAAGTTCTAGATGGAGTTCATTATAAGAGAATCCCATTCCTTTTTAAATAAATTAGAAACTGATGGTTTAAGGACTCACCACCTTGATCACATTTAAGTGTCTTAATACTCTTACCAATTTGTTACTCAACCTTAAGTATAATTTTTAAACCTTTTAAATGATTTAAACTTTTGTTTCATTTAATATAGATAACCATATCTAAAATGATCACATGTGAATGTATTAAAATATAAGTATCCATCTTTAGAGTGGGTGGATATAAGACCATACACATTCGAATATATAAGCTCTAGTAACTTCTAGCACATTCTTCCTTTACATTAAAGGGAAATTTGGTCATATTACCCAACAAACAAGCTTTATACGTTTCATATGATTCATAATTAAAAGGATTCAAACATCTTTATTTATGTAACATTATAATTATAATACCATTGATTGGCCTAACTTACTATGTTATAAAACAGATAGATTTTAAACAATTTTTCTTCTTACTAGTTACGTTAAGGTTTGACCTTTTTAGATCTATACACGATCTATAAGTAATCCAGATCTATAATAAACATCACTTTATAAAAAGATTATTAATGATAAAGATAAACTCATTCAATTGTAAACAAAAAAGTACATACTATTTTTTTTAATGATAACCTAAATATAATAACAATTATTGAATTACAACATACAGCTAAAAGGCAAATCTAAACTTTAAGTTCCTACAACTAATGTAGAAACCTTTACTCTATTGCCAACTCTTAACCGTACTTTTTCTTTCCTCAACAATTTACTTCTAGGAATGTCAATGAATGGCCCATCCAAAACAATTTCCGGGGGGTGGGTGGGTGTTCGTGTGCGCAAGAACAGCCCATGGCCCATGGGCGGGCCGAAGTCAACCAGCTTGGTCGTTTAATATATTTTTAAATTTTTTATATATTTATGTTAAGAAAATTTGAAAAAAATTGTAATTTTAAAATTCATAAATTATAGCATAATCATTTATAGTAAAGTGTAAGATGAAATTACCTATAAATTATACAAAAATATTTATAAAAATAACTGATATAAAATACAAACCAATATATATTTATTACAAATATGTAGCTATGATAATGTCGTAATAATTATTCCCCACAAACAACTAAATTTATTTTT
This sequence comes from Erythroxylum carthagenense, assembly GCA_026413575.1. NCBI lineage: Eukaryota > Viridiplantae > Streptophyta > Magnoliopsida > Malpighiales > Erythroxylaceae > Erythroxylum > Erythroxylum carthagenense. The sequence continues at coordinate 3,800,631 of JANZLD010000001.1, forward strand.
AATTTTGTAATTTTATTATAACAATGAATTATAATGTAAACGTAAAAAGTTTATTATTTGAGTACAATGAATTTATTTGTTCGTGTGCGCAAGAACAACCCATGGCCCATGGGCGGGCCGAAGTCAACCAGCTTGGTCGTTTAATATATTTTTAAATTTTTTATATTTTTATGTTAAGAAAATTTGAAAAAAATTGTAATTTTAAAATTCATAAATTATAGCATAATCATTTATAGTAAAGTGTAAGATGAAATTACCTATAAATTATACAAAAATATTTATAAAAATAACTGATATAAAATACAAACCAATATATATTTATTACAAATATGTAGCTATGATAATGTCGTAATAATTATTCCCCACAAACAACTAAATTTATTTTTAATTTTGTAATTTTATTATAACAATGAATTATAATGTAAACGTAAAAAGTTTATTATTTGAGTACAATGAATTTATTTCAAATATTATTTTAACATGTTTAAAAATTATTATATTTCTTTTTAATATGATTTTTTAAAAAATATGTTTATTAAGTTTATAATATAATATTTTCAAACTTTTAATGTTTTTATAAATTATTGTACAAAACTCTTAATTGATGCGATTGTTGTACTTTTTGTTATTGTAGATTTTTTTACTTGTATAGTTGTATAAATATTATTGTCTTTTCTTATTATATCTATTATTAAATAATCATTGTAAAATTTTATATTTTTATTACACATATTGAAAGAAATTAATTAATATCGTGATTACTCTTAGCACATTTAAACTTTTTTATTTTATTTTTCATACTTACACAATATATACATTATGCATATATTTATTTATATTAATCTTAAAATAAATTAATCACTTTAATAATCCTAATGCATCAATTCCAAAAGAATATATAAGTAATTGAGTTATAAAAACAAATATGTATAGTATACTATATTGAAAACAATTATTATTTTATTAAAACTAGAGTACAATTTATAAAAAAAATTTATTTGTTTTTATAAATTATTATTTTTATTACTTTTGAAAATAGTTCTTTTACTTTTTAAAAATAATTATATTCTAATGAATCTAAATTTATATGCATAATTTTTTCTCCTTTCTAAATTTTAATATTAAAAGATTCATTCATAAGTCAATCTAATTAAAAGTTTGCTAAGAGTAATTCCTTACTCGAAACTTTGATATAAGTTTTAT
>JANZLD010000001.1:3805291-3822772 GCA_026413575.1 Erythroxylum carthagenense
ATAATAATAATAATAATAATAATAATAATAATAATAATAATAATAATAATAATAATAATAATAATAATAATAATATATGTACTTGCCTAGTTGATTTTTAATATTATTTTGGCTCGAATATACACATCTTATCATTAAAAGATAGCAATCAGTATACATCTTTATCCTAAACGATGGTGTAAAAAGTTGTAAACAACTAACTATTTCAAAATCTATGATTAAGGTTAAGTATCGTTTAATGTTTGAGGTGTCAAATGAAACTTTTCAGATTAAAAAGTTCATCACTAAACTTAGAGTAGTTATTGGAATTATTAAAAATAATGGCACAAATTCATAGGCAAAAGAACCAAGGTCTCCAAGTATGTACTAAGGAAGTTTTGCTTTATTAAAGAGATAGTGGAATATAAAGATAATACTTTAGAGTGAGTGTCCACTAAAGAGAATCTTGTAAATGCTCTCTCTAATTCATTTTCTCAACCAAAAAAAGATCGATATATAGATGGATTTGACATTAAATAGATAAGTTATTGAGTTTAGTATATATGAGATGTTGTTAATTTATGCCTCTACATCTAATCGGTTAGTTTTAATTTATGCATGATATTATTAATATTTTGAAAAAGACATTCTTTATCGGTATATATTTTTGTCAATTATATTAATACTTAATAGTAAAAATAAAATCCTAAAATAATTACTATGTAATTAAAATTACGATGTTATGATAATTATGAGATTCAAACTGAATTTATGTATTATTCCTAAAATGTACCTAGTTATGATTTTATTAAGATGATACACTGATGGAACGGTAAAATTAGTACATATTAAGTTTTTTTAATGAAGTAGTAGTTAATATCATAAGCTATAATGTAGTGATATTTAAATAATGATCAAGTATTTATTGGAAAATAAGTTCACGAAAGTGACCAGATGTTAAAGATTATGAATGGAACATTATTTGTACATTTGTAGATATCCTTGTTATGATGATTGCATAATCGATTCTAAGCCTTGAGGATAATAAAGTATCTTATATGAGAATTTATTATATTTTGATATTAATTATGACATATTGTATTTAGGGTAGTTTTGTCGATTGTACTTAGCTATAATATGTACTATATATAGATAGTTAAATAAGATAATAAAAGTTTAATCACCCTAACATAATTAAAGGGAAGATTATAATATTTTTAGTAAAGAATTCTTTGACCAAAGTAAAATGAGATTTGAAAGTTATTTATAACTGAATGAATATTTTAAGTCAAACTACTTTTATATCCCTAATATTTAGATAGTTATGATATATTATTATATGACAATCTTGATTTATAATTATAAATTTTAGAATTTTAGAATTAAATATAAATGAAAAAGAAGTTTGATTGATCTAATTCTAATTATAATTTATAGTTATTAGCAACATATTAGGAACGTAGTAGATCATACATATAAAGCAATTAAAAAATTAATTTGAATTAAGTTAGACTTAATTGTGAGGTTTAAGAATTAAATTAGACATAATTGTGAAGTTTAAGAAATTTAAGAATCAAATATAAGATATTTAAATGTATTAAAGTTAAATTATAACTGTATAATTAGAATTACACTTTAATTACGATTCATAATTTGATTGTACTACATCTCTTTCTTTATATAAAAGAAAAGCAATAAGGAAGCTAATACTCTATTTCTAGACCTCTCTTAAAATGTTAAAGTTCTCTTTCATTTTGTAATGGATAATTAAATAACTTTTTGATTGACTTTTGATTGTAGAAGAATTTTTTTTAATACAAGGGAAAGATGCAATTAATCTAAAACTCGCAAACTGCGGCAGTACTCAATGACCTGCCTATCCTGTCGGAGGAGATCTTGCACGGTTAGAAGGGGCCCTTGAAGAATATGAATGCCGGGACAAAGACGAACGGCGCCTACTACTAGTTGATCCGCGCACTGATTTCCCTCTCGATATATATGTTGGATGCGCACCTCCCAGTCACGGTGAAGCGGTCCATGTATACCTACCAATACCAAAGAAGTACAATCAGTCGCAGAAATGGGGTAAGAAAGCAAATTAATGATCTCGAGAGCGTCAGCTTCTAAGATGAGCCGACGATAGCCACGATTCCAAGCAAGTGTGAGACCCGAGTGGACGTCCCAAAGTTCGGCCATGAGTGGTGAGCTGCTACCAATGTGCTGAGAGAAGCCGCTGCACCATTGACCATGACTGTCCCACGGAAGCCCCTCAGCGGTAGCTAATTCTATTCAAGTGATTTATCAAAAAAATTGTAAAAGCTATTTTAATGCACCAATGTTATGATTTTGGTTAATTTTCTAACATAAAAAAAAAATTATGAACTTTTTGGCTCGAATGCTTTGGTGATAGTAGGCCAAATGGAAACATTAAAAAAAAAGAAGATATGATTAATAGAGATGACAACCGATGTGGTCAAACTAGCTCTTCATCGGCCTGGTTCGGATCGCCCTCTTAGGATACAGTCTAAACTCAACCCAAAACTTCACTGAGTTTGCCCTATGATGCTTGAATTTGAAGCCTATCTTTAGCACATGTGCTCTAGCATAAAGTTCTCCGTATCCAGTATGTGTGCTCAATCATGCCTCATTTTTCAAATCATGCTAGCCTTTAGAAAAGAGCAAATCTATAGAATTAAGAAATTCAAGTTCGGTTAAGAAGTAGAAGAAAAGTGTAAAACCTATCAAAATCAAATGTCTAACCTTTAATTTCTCCAATCACTGCATCCATCTTTAGTCCATGAAAAAGCTGTCCAGCAGCCCATATTAAGGAACCATAATACGTGCACTCAAGGCAGCATCTCAATCTTTAGATTACAAATTGAGCAATAGATCACTCGCATATATGTACCTTCACTAACAAGCCATTACACTGAGAAGCATTGGATTCTTCCAACACCTAAACTTTAGTGTTTCTACTGGGATTCATAGGGCTTGGATAAGACAAATGTGCCATATGCGTTAGCATATGTATTGGACATTGCAGTAAGCTTCCAATATATTCCCTCTTATCAAAGCATGGTCTTGCCATGGAACTAGTTCCATGATCAGTCTATCCTATCAGAAATATATTCACGTAAATCTACATTCCCTAATTTTTATATATTCCCTCAGATCATATATCCTCATTCCTTGAAAGAAGTTACTGATACATATCAAAATTAGCTATGCCAACTAAGAGTGGTTCAAATGATTTTGGCATATATACGTGGACCATAGCGGCCGGAATTGTAAAGTAATTGTGTGATGCGCAGCCATTGACAGTACAGAATCCTTACATATGTAGAAACAGTACAGTATGATGTATATCATGCTTAGTATATGACGTTTTTTTTGTCTTTGTCATGCTGCTATTTCTCATGGATATATATGGTGTATTTGTTCCAATTTGATCTTAATCAGTAGTGGTTGAAATTTTCTTTGAATCAAAGGTGAAACAAGAAGTTGGAAACTGAAGAAAGTTGGCATTATAAGGACATAAAAGAAACACTGAGACGTATTATAAGTTTTCTTTTTCATACTTCCATGCAAGATGGTTTGATATGAATCGACGGATGTAGGGATTTGTGTAGAATCTCGTAGATTTAATCAGTTTCTTTTGTTGGTCAGTTTTTGTATCTGTCTAAGCATTCTCTAGGATGTGTAGATACTACAATGTCACTGCATCACTCGTGCAAGAAATTTTGGTTATTCGAATATATTCATTCGCTTTCCTGAGTCCTGACCATATAAAACACAACAAACTATCTGATTCTAAAAGGGCAGCCTCTGATTTCAATCATTGGATGATAACTAACATATTCTCGTGAGAATCCATTTTCCGACAATTTTAATGAGTTAGGCTTTCCACCGGATATGGTTTTAAGGTCAAACCCCCCCACTCGGCATATGCTAAGAATATAGGCCATAACGAATGAATGAATGAGGGAAACTCCATATACAGGAGTGGATTTTAGCCAGTTTGTCCTCGCAAGCCGAGTTTACAAATTTTTTCTGCCCTCAAAAATAGCAAATAGGGTCGTCCTAAAGAATGTCCTTTCAGTTGAACGATGAACAAATACAAACATGTTAAAAATATGATGAGTAGTTTGAACACAAGGTAAGCTTAACCCAATATTAATGTCGTTATTGAAACACTCAGCTTAGTCAAGTTTTTCTGCTAAAATAGGTTTGTTTTGGAAGGATTAAACAAATTCAAATTGTGTGAGTTTTAGGACTAAGACCAACCCAACAAATTCAAAATGGTATTATATATTATCTTTCATTTTCATTAATGCAACAAACCAAACATCATTATTGGTATTAATACAGAAACCCGAGTTATAAACCAAACATCATTTTTTATTTTTCATACCCATTTTCATTCTCTTCTACTATTATACCTATATCGATACTCAATCTCGTACTCAAACCAAAAGCTCCCTTAGTTATACCAACATCTCATCAACTTCATGTAAATGTGGATAGTTTTCCAATAAATTAATGTACTTTCACTCTTTCGTACGTAAGGGATAAGTTAGCCATAGGCAGAGCCCGAGACTTTTATTCTCGTATATATGGCTGCATGAAAATACTCGAATCAAAGCAAAAAAGTACTAGTATAGTACTACTGTATTTGGGACCTTATCGGTATAAAGTAAAGAAGTGGTTCCCTCCTTGTGATGTTCGAAACCAGCTAAGCCCTCTATCTCTGTCCCCTCAAGGTTCGAGAAAGTGTAACAGAATCACTCCAACCTATAAAGGATACCAACCATCCTAACACTTAGAACAGGAAAACTGGACAACAAAATCCCTGTCTTAACTCATCCCCTTCTCCTTTCCTTTTATCTTCCTTCTCTTTATATGATCATAAGCAGTAAGCTTTGCAGACCCAATATGAAGCCAGTAATATTAGTCTGATACTCTGGCATACAAATTCCTTTCCATCAATATATCACAAGGTGTCTTTGTCCATATTCGTCTATACACCATCATCATCGATCGTCAGAAGATTTTAAATATAGGGTAGAGCAAAGGGCTAGTAATGGCTAGTTCCAAGTTTTTACTTGGGACGATTGCGATGGCAGGATTTCTGTGGCTTTTGTTAGTCGGAACTCTGCAAAGCGAAGCACGGAAAAATATGGCTGTTACGATCCAATCGTCAGGAGATGCTGAAAATGAGCAGATGATTGGCAAAGCCAAGCTTTTAAGTGCTCCTGAGCTGGATCTTAGTTACATGATGAACAAAAGAAAGGTTCCTAATGGACCAGATCCTATTCACAACAGGTACATATATGATTCCATTTTCTTGTTTTCACCATATATAATAACATTTAGTATCTTTGATCTTAGCCTGCTTATAGATCAACTGCGTCTATCGCTATTTATTCATCTAACTTGCTTGCAATAATGCAATTGTTCAATAAATGTCATGTTATCATTCTCATGTATTATCGTCCCATTAAATTACATGCTATCGGAAAATTTTATGTGCATGTAAGGAATTCAAATATAACTTATTTTACAACACATAAATTCTTATGAAAACCCTACCAAAACTTAAATGATATGTGTGTTTTTGAGTTTGAATCACTTTGTATCCTTTTTCATTTTTATCCTTTTGCGAAAGTCAGCAAAATATACACCTCCTGCTCCTTAATTGTATTAAAATTCAGGAAGTGGGTTTTCAGACAATTAAATTCTTAATATAATCAAAATATTCAAATTATCCTAGAAAGCCAATAAAGAGTGGATTATTGTCGAGGGATCAGATACGAAAAAAGGAAAAGCACCTATTGTCAGGGTTTCGTGCTTTAACTGTTACATTGAGTCCTTGTTCCGAAGCCATTGCTTAGGATGAGAATGGTAACATAATCTAAAAAATGTTTTAAACTCCAAAGTGAAATAAAGTCTGTCTCGTCACTTTATTCCATCCGTCACCCTTAAACATGTTTGTTCAAAGCTATGTAGCATTTTCTTATTTATATTCCACATTTATGAGAGGCCTTTTCTTGGTGCCTTTTCTTTTTCTTCTTTTGTTCACTTTCTTTACAGGACGTAATTCAATAATCAGCATACTTATCATCAGGGTAATAGTATATAGCCACTGTCACGCAAAGTTAAAATATCAATATAATCATGTAAAGCTAGGAGATATTATCAATATATATAATCGATCAGACCTCATTAAGATAACATATAAAAGAGAGAATTTGCGCAGATTGCTTTTAAATTTTAACAAGAACTTAATACTTTTCAGTATAGACATCGCTTTGAAAGAAAAAGTTCAATAACGCCATCGAATATTGAAAATTATTTTACATAGAACAGGCTGCAGTTTTCATTGACTTGTAAAATGAAAGTTGTGCTTAAACTTCGTAGTTCTTTGTTTCCTTTATAATCAATTTCAGGAGAGCTGGAAACTCTAAACGACCTCCTGGAAGAGCATAGTTACGATAGCTTCACAGGTTCTGGACATGCAGAAGTGGAAAAGACGATAAATGATGTCCTCCACTTTTGTTGTATTCTTTAGAACTGGGACTACGGCTCCTGATCTGACCAAAGAATTCCAGCGTGAAACTTCATTTACTTACACAAGCCGAAGTGAGGGAGATGTATGTTGGGGAGAGGCTTAAAGAAAAGGAAGCTTGTCAGAAACAAAATGAGCTCAAAAGATTCCAGATGAAAATAGATTATTAATTTATTAGGAAGCCTTTGCAAAAACTAGTGTTTCTTTAATATGTTTGCTTGTAATTTTTTCCCGTTTCGAGTGCAAAATAGAAGAAGATAGATATATGTTCTCATCATATAAAAAATCAATCTTTGCTTTGTGAAGAACCAAATAAGTTTCATAATATTTTACATATTATAACATTATATAAGGAGAAGCAAATGGAACAAAAAGAAGAAAAGGAATCTATAGCAGCCATGCATGTCGGGGAGGAGTTCATGTACCAATCTCTATCTATCAAATCGATCACCTTTGGTTTGGCTTTGATTTGTTCCAACTTTTTATTAATATGCTAAGGCATGGTAAGATAATTTTCTTTCTTCAATGTGTTACGGTTATATATAATTGAAAAGTTAGGCATTAGTTCCCCCAAACTAAAGTGAATCCACCATTTAAAGGTGGTCGTCAATGGAAACAAAATAAAGGTGGATTGCTTGCATCTCGTGTTAGTCCTTTTCTGTTGATTCTTTTGTGGGGTTTTTCTGTGTTGTGGGACTGTTTTGGTCCTTGGTCCAATTCAAAGATTCGAGGAATGCCTTAGATTCTGTTAGTCTCATTACAATCAAAGAACAATAAAAGGGCCATATGAGCACACAGTAAAGGAATAAAAACATATGGTCTCCATTCTCTTCAAAGTAGCCTTCAAAAGATGGCTCTCTGCTTATCTTTTTATTCCAACTCTTTACCTTTTCCTCCTCTTTTCTTTTTTTATTATTGTTTTCATTTTGATTGAGCAGCAAGCTAGGAGGGACTGCATCTAAAGTTACTGTAGATTCAGACTGGCCCAATCACCAGAAGGGCAAAACGAAAACAAAATAAAGAGAGAAAGATAAGAGATCTGAAAAGAGTACTGCTTTGGTTTCCAGCATTTGGTAGTGATACCAGCGTAGAACGAGTTTATACATTTAGGAAAGGGCGAACTCTTAACTCTTAAATTTTTATAACTAATAACTATAATGAAAATTTTCTATTTTTATTTATAATCCATTATTTTATAAATAACTCATAATTTACTTGATTGATTTTATATTTAATAAATAGAAATTTTCAATATATAAATTAAGCATTAATATTTCACTCATGAATAATATTATTAATAATTAATATATTTAATATTTAATATGTAATTTTATTTTATTAAAAATAATAAATATTATTTATCATATTTTATTGATATAGAATAATGTATTTTGTAGTTTTATATGAAAATAAGTTACTTGTTATTAACTTTTGTTTATTATCTAATAATACTATTAAGTAAGATGATTAATTTTTATATTTTTAATAATAATCTTTTTTAAAATGTATAAGTTAGTTTTTTTAATTTCTATTGTTAATCAATAAAATTATTTTTTATTTTTATCTTATTAACCCTTATATTCAATGTCAATGGTGATTATTTTCATTTTATTATTCTATAGGAATCGAGAATAATGCTAATTAAATTTCACAAAAGCATCCGAAAAATAATCAAAATAAGTTTAAATAGAGTTTTATACTAGTAGATTTTACTAACTTCCTCTAATGCATAATGCATAATGATCAATTGATAGGAAGCAAGGGGATTGCTTGCTCACTTCCTATAGTTAGCTTTAAGTTTTGTTTGATTACTAAGTTGCACTATCACACTATATATAGTAAGACTTTCATGTAATTTCCAATTCATTGTTGTTTGCCCATTTAGTTGGAGACTAGCGCAATGGAAAGTAAGCTGATGTCTAATTGAATTAAATAAGTCTCTTTAAAGTGCAAACATCTACTAGTATTTATGTTGGAATGTTCACATATTTCTTTCCATACATAGATGATAAATAATACTACTTAAGGTAACCTTACATATAATAAAGTCTCCTTTACTTGAAATTTGCCTCTAGTAAGCTTTTTGGATCAATTCTTGCCATTTTGATGAAGAAGAGGAAATGTTACACAAGAATTATACCCTATCCCAAATGACTAAAATGAAGTTGCATTTAAAGAAAAGATGTTCTAGTGATTCCTTTTCTTGATGGAAAAAGACATAAAAATTAGATAAGTTTAGGAATTTCGATAATCTGTTCAAATGTACTTAATTGACCTTTAAGTGCTAATTAGAGAATAATGAAGCTTAAGCCAAGCTTGTTTAAATTAAACCAGCTTATGCCATTCCATTTTCTAGTCTTTGGTCCTCTTAGAGAACCTATGTAAGAAATTACCCGAGGAATGTCTACTTTAGGTGATGGTATCCTTGATGTTCAGATTTTGAAAGATTCTAAGGATTTGTTTGTAATATAGGAACTAGGGCAAGAGTTGTATATAACTAGAAATCAATTTGACAGCCTCTTTAATCGATGTCAGCTTGTGTATGATCCCTTTAAATGTTTGTAGTTCATTAGCTCTAATAAGAGGGCCAAATGAGGTTCAATTATTGTGCAAAAAGGATATGTAGAATCTATTGCCAATATGGTAACGAAAATGTATCCTAACAACTTTCCTTAATTTGAGAATATTAACCATAGTCCATGAAGAATTCTATTTAGGCTCCATTAATGATAAATTATTACTTCCAAAATAGTAAGTATAGATCCAACTTACCTAAAAAGCCTTTTATTAGTCAGCTTTCTTCATATCTTCTTGGTCATGAGCCTTTTATTTGTCACCTCTAATTGATAAAATACCCAATCCTCCCTCCTCTTTAGGCACACAAAGTTCCTTCCACTTAACTTTAGCTAATATCTTCCTTAAATTCCTCACAAACCAATGGAAGTTTTTCATTATTTTTAATTATTTTGACAATATTTAGAGGAATCAAAACATGAGATGTCCAATAAATGTAAAGGCTATTGACTACTAAGTTGATTAATTTTAGCCTACCTACTATAGTAAGGTTCTTGTTGCACCAATTTGATAGTTTCTTCTATATCTTTTCAATTAGAAGGGTGAATCTACTTGTGTAGGTCTTTTGGATTTCCTAGATATGCTAGGGGTGGTTTCATATACTTTAAACTTCCCATGCTAGAAAACCATAAAGCATTATGTTGAGCATTAGATGCAATGTACAAATGGCTTTTTCTTTTATTGATAAATTGTCCTAATATCACTTTAAATAAGATCAAGGCTAATATGAGTGCATAAATAGGGTTAGCATCTAATTTGGAGAATAATATGAGATCATCAGTAAAGCTAAGTTGCAGATTCTCAAGGATTTTTATTTGGAATGGAATTTGAAATTATGATCTTAAGAGATAACCATATTAATCAGTCTAGTAAACACTTCTATATTTAAGGTGAAAAAGATAAGGAGATAGAAGGTTTCATTGTCTCAAACATCTAAAACCTTTAATTGCCTTTGTAGTTCTATATTTACCAAAATGTAATAAGAAGCAAAAGTTATCTATTGTTTAATTCAAGTCACAAATAAATTAGGAAAGCCAAATTCTTTTAGAGTGATTAAAATGAAGCTCCAGTTAATATCATTAAAAGTCTTATGGAAATTCACATTAATGCCATAATCCTAAATTGTGTGTCTTTTGTTATAGTTTTTAAAAAACTCTTAAGCTAGCAAAATGTTATCTCTAATGTGCCTTCCTTTTTTAAAAGCTCCTTGAGAGGCGTCAATAAGACATATGCTAAGGAATCTTTAAGCATGTCAACTAATAACTTTTAAATAATGTTATACACTATATTGAAACATGAAATATGCCTAAAATCCTTTAAAGAAGTTAGAGAAAGTACCTTAAGGATAAAGATAATGAAGTTTTGGTTTAATTCCCTTAACATTTTTCCATTTGAAAGAATTTAAGCACTAGTTCTGCTTCTATGGTATTTATTTATGGCTAGGTTTTATTTTTTTAAAAAAGGCATCCATTCAGTCCATTAGGGCCTGGAGCTTTGTTTAGATTGAGAGAAAATAAAGCAACTTCAATGTCATTTAAATTGAAAGGTTTTTAGAGTCAGTTTGCAACTTAAGATGAAATCCTTTATTTGACGAAAGATTGTAATAGCTAAGCGAAGGAAAGGCTATTAATAGGGGAGCCAAGAGTGTTAGAGAAATAGTTGAAAACTTCTTACTAAATCTCATACTGTAAGCTAACTACTATGCCATCTTCCCTTATAATGGAAGCAATCATGTTATAAGTTTTACATGTTAGCACTAAGTTATGAGAAAAGGAAGAATTCCTATCACTATCTTTAATTTATTAATTTATTGATCTTTCAAGAATGAAAGCTTGATATCAAGAGCCAGGATATAATTAAATAAAGTTGCTTTTTCCTAATCCTTTAAAGACAAAGCATTAAGTTGCATATAAGGGAATGTCAAATGTTGTTAAGAGTGTTCCTCACTTCATTTACTACTTAAAAGGTGCTAATCTTTTGTTATTAAAAATTTTAAGCTCTTCTCTGATTTATCTTTGAGCCCCTTCAAGATAGCTTCCTCAAAACCTTTAAGCTCAGCGAAAAAATTAGCTTCTCTTCTCATGATTGAGTAAGTTTTGTATAAGAATGGGAGAATGCTTTGAAACTAATGAATTCTTATATGACGCTTTGCTCTTAAGGACGGAGGAGATCTATTTTACATTCACCATAATCTTGTTAATATTCTTTCCCAATAGACATTACCTCTTTTACTTGCTGCTCTAAGTGAAAAATTAACCCTCTATTTTGAAATCAAAGATCTAAATAAAGCTAGTTCAATTCTTGAAATACATGGAGTAGATCCTCAGATAAGCATTTGCTTCAACTTTTGAAAGGAATAATAAGATATTAAAATCCCCTAGCATAATTCTAGGTTCAATAATATTTTTCCTAATCTCCTTTAGTTCATTTCATAAAGAAATTATCTAGAAGCAAAGTTAAAAGCGTACATAAAAGTAACTTAAAACCAAACACTTTATTGCTTCAACTTTAGAGATAAATGAACCATTTGATCTATCTTGATTGTATAATGAGATTTTAATTTAGTAGGAACATAAGAGACCATAATCCTACCATTATAATCAAATTGATGGTTTGTAATGATTAGCTAATGGTTTTTCATGAAGCTCAAGTTATTTCAATGATTCTTCTTGTGCTTAGATTCCAAAATACCAATGAGCATTGCTTTATCATCTTAAATAAAATCTAATGGGGCTTGTTATTTATTAGGGGTATTGATCGCTCTGAGGTTACATGAAAGAATTAACATTAGGTAGGAGAGTTTATCTTACCCTTTTGCTTCCTCTTGGACTTTCTTCTAGTTATACTTTTGAATTTCTTATTTGCCCTAAATTCTTCTAATATTTTTCCATTTGAGGACTAAGTAGAGCTTTTAACAATAGGAGTGGATATCTCTAATATAGTAGCTTTCGAGATCTCAACATTTGCCTCATCACCTTCATATTGTTCAACTAATTAAAAGATTGAGTTTAGTTCATAAAGATATGTTGAATTGTATTCATTGAGTGATCATCAAATTAAGGTTTAGTATAGTGAACCTCAGTTGTTTCTTTTAAACAACTAACTCTTTTCAAGCTATGTCAACATTAGTCATCTCATTTTGGTTCCACTCCTCAGTTGCCTCATCAATACAATTGACTCCATTAAGACACTCTTGTATTGATCTTATCAGTGATGTCCTTTTCTATAATCATTTCAGTGCCCTTCCTTACCTTCTTGCCATCATTACTTTTATCCTTTATTTTCATTCGTTCATTATATTCTCCTGATTTTAAAGATCTACTAGGAGGGTGTCAATCTTTTTTGTGTTGAGCTAGATCAAATCTCCAAGAATAGGTAGCTGAAACTTTATCCCTGAAAAGATTATCATGCTCATTTGTTCTTATCAAATGAACAGTATTAGGAAGACATTGTTTGATATCCACTATGACTACAAATCCTAGCATTGTAGATTCTTTTGATTCTAGTTATTGTTTTATAAAGACAGATAAGTTTCTTTATAAAGCTTGCAAGATAACTCAATCCTTTTATGGTCCAATACTTCAAGGGAATGTTATCTAGCTTTGCTTAAGTTTTTACAGCTTGACTTATAGCTCCTAGAGATATCCTTCTTAATTTGGACAACATATTACAATATGTAATGGTGAGTCTTAAATCAATTTGGTTTGTAAAAAATTTGCATAACTTAAATAATTAATCTTATCTCTAGTGGTAAGTCTTTGGGCTTCTCATGAGTTATATGACAAAAATGTAAAATCATTCAATTAGAGCGTAGTATGCATCTTAACCAAATATAATTACCAATATATAATGTATATATCTTAACCAATTAAAGATACATTAACATCAAACAAGATTAATAAGGTTTGGTAAATATGTATTCAAGTAGGGAAAAAAATTTAAAAATATATATCTTTGTTGATAAATATTTGTAATTTAGGATTCTTTTAGATAAAGGCCCATAAATGAGGCCCTTCTAAAGGGATTGGAGATTTCCAAGATAAAAGAAGTTTAATCAGTCCGGATGATATAATATTACGGTCTAATTATCCCTCATTGGTAATAAAAGAAACTAATATAGAATTTATAAGTTTATGAGCTCTCTCACTCTTCAAGCAAGCTTTTGGTGTTGGTTCTCTCATAAGACCTATAATAATTAGCTTTTGAGGTTGGTTATCTCATAAGACCTGTAATTGATATCAGAGCTAACACCACTCTTTTAAATCCTCATATCACGCCCACGAGTGGTGACATCAGCATTGCAGTGTTTGCCCGGGACTAGAAAATATCTAGTGCACAGCCAACTTGTGAGTATGTGGGTAGTGATACTAGTATAGCTGTGTTTGCCTGAGGCTAAAAAAGGGCTAGCGCACAATCAGCCTATCGGTGCTTGGGCTACAAAGCATGGTGAAATATTATGGTCTAATTATCCTACATCAGTAATTAAAAAAATGATGTAAAGTTTATAAACTTACGAGCGCTCCCACCATTTAATATAACTTTTAGGATTGATTCTCTCGCAGGACAAAGATAATTTCTTAACAAATTCCTAAGTCAACAAATGCATCTATAACAATTGTTAAATATCAAACATACTCTCGTTTAGAATGCGCTGAGAATTGAGACTACCTTTATTTAATAATATTAAAGGGATTGGTTGGTTCAAAAATGAGGGGCCGAGACTGACACGTGGCGACTTCTCACCGATTTTGACTCGGCGGAGCCACCAGGGAGAGAAATTTCTCGTTCCCACAGGAGCCAATCAGACGCCTTCAATCAATACACCAAGCCTCCAATTTGGCAGCCATTTCATTTGCATTTAGAGTTTCATTTCACTCTGAAAACCTTAATTTCCATTTTCCAATAATCAAATATAAGATGAAAATAAAAATAAAGCACATACACATACTTGCTCTCTCTCTTGTCGCTGAAGAACAAGTTTAGAAAGACAAGAGACAGGCCGATGAATGACTGACGTATCTCCTGGACGACTCGTTTCGTGCCTCCACGAATCCGTGTACCGGATCTGCTAGGAACGCTTCCTTTCTTTTTTTGGTGTAATTTTCTGATTCTGAATACCGTATCCGACCATTTGTTGATCGGATACGATGCCGTCTCACGGAGATCTGGACCGTCAAATCGACCACTTGATGGAGTGTAAGCCGCTCGCGGAGGCGGAGGTGAAGACGTTGTGTGATCAGGCGAGAGCTATTCTGGTGGAGGAGTGGAACGTGCAGCCGGTGAAGTGTCCGGTGACGGTTTGTGGCGATATTCACGGCCAGTTCTACGATCTCATCGAGCTGTTTAGAATAGGAGGAAATGCACCTGACACTAATTATCTTTTCATGGGAGACTACGTAGGTCAGTTTTATTCCTCGATTCTTCGTTTTGAGTACTTTTGACGGGTTTTGCCTTCCACTTGGATATTCTAATTTAATCAATTAGGAAATGGATGTTAGGAGCAAAAACCGATGTAGCTAGTGGTGAAGCAATTGGAGTTTATTGTTGCTGATGTATTCTTTGATCTATTAGAATGTTAGTTGCATCATCCGGTTTGTTTCTCAGATCTGTAGAGCTGGTGATATTCTGGGATGATGATGCTCTGGAGAATAATTCTTTTGTTTCTGTATTAATCTATTTATTAAGAGCTGAGTTTTCATTTTTAGTCCAAATTGTCCTGTGTGGTTGTCCTTTTTTTTAGTCTTTCTGATTCACCTATCGTTACTATTATTGGTTCTGAGTGTATTTTTGTTGCTGCTTCTTTGGAGTCTGGAGCAACACATTCCTGCAATCATCTTGTGATAATGTCAGTTTTATTAATGCAGATCGTGGTTACTACTCGGTAGAGACAGTCACACTCTTAGTGGCGTTGAAAGTACGTTATAGAGATAGAATTACAATTTTGAGAGGAAACCACGAAAGCAGGCAGATCACTCAAGTGTAAGATTATGAAGCCTCTTACCTGATTTGAGTTTTGCTATTAACAAAAGTATGTGAATGCGATAGTGTTCAGGGAACAAAAGAGGTGGATTTATTCTTTTTAGGTTGACAAATTTTCAGTATTTTCATCAACCAATATGTGAATGCGATAGTGTTCAGTAAACAAAAGAGGTGGATTTATTTATTTTAGGTTGACAAATTTTCAGTATTTTCATCAACCAATCTAAATTGTACTATTATATTTTTCACTCCTAATTCTATAATCTTCTTTTGGAACTATTTCGGGAAATGAGGAAGTGTTGTACCTGCTTGCAACTTTGTACTTCTAGCATGGTCTTCCACTTTTGAAAATCCTAGTCCATGTTATAGAATAAACAAAGTCAAACAAGCACATCTATTCTGAAGGCAAATGATAAGTTACGAAACGGGAAATTATTTGGACTTATAAGGAATCACAAACGTGTATTATACAAAATGAGAAAAAGAGGTACTGATTCTTATTCAGCCCATGTCTTTATATCTTGACCATTTTGCCCCTTCATCTGTTCTTTTTACCTTTCAGAGGTGTATGATCAAGTCATTTTGATAACTGTTGCACATATCGGTATTCTGCAATATGACTGTCTGGCAGTGGCATATATTGTTTGAACATGTGTTGTGTATCTTGTTGGTGATTTATGTGATGCCAATTATCATACACGTTCGTGATATGCTCAATCATGCAAGAGTGGGACTAGGGGAGTGAATTGTAAAGAATTGAGGTAGCAAATGAGTCTTGACTGTAGAAGCGCTTGTTTACCCTGCTGAGCACTCCTTTTCAGTAGCAAAAAGTGTTAGTAAGTCTCTTGTCACCGAAAGAATCTGTTATGGTGGAAATTGGAGTTGGAAGTCCGAGCCCTACTTTGTTTTCATTTTTGATTTGTTTGATAACAAAAGTGGGGAAAATCAAGCTGAAACGAGAAGATGGAGCTATAGATATCACAGTTCACCCCTGTCATTTGCGAGTTTTGAGTCTCCTCATTACTTGTTTGGTTATCTTAATATATTTATTCACAGTGTTATCAACCTTTCTTGCAATTGCAGGTATGGATTTTACGATGAGTGCTTGAGAAAGTATGGAAATGCCAACGTGTGGAAGTATTTCACCGACCTTTTTGATTATCTACCTCTCACAGCCCTCATTGAGAGTCAGGTATCAGTCATAAACCTTACAGAATATAAGGGGTTTGCTCAATTTAATTGTTTAACGGGGTAGTAAATTGTTTCTCTTCTCTGTTTAGATCTTCTGTTTGCATGGAGGGTTGTCTCCATCTCTGGATACACTAGATAACATCCGAGCTCTGGACCGTATCCAAGAGGTATCCACTCCCTAACATCATGTATGAGCATCATTGCATGATTGAGATCGTAATCATAAATTCTTTTATTCATATTAGAACACATTTCTCCTATCTTACACTCTCTAGTTGGCCAAGGAATTGTATGCTTTAACCTTTATGGGTAGTGAAATTGCGATATAATCTGGTGATTCATTTCATTGAAGATATGCTTAAATCTTTCCAATTAAATTGTGTTAAAAATAAAAATCATCTTTGATTATTTTTGGTTGTGCAAGTAGGTCCCACATGAAGGACCAATGTGTGATCTACTGTGGTCTGATCCAGACGATCGTTGTGGGTGGGGAATATCTCCCCGTGGTGCTGGGTATACGTTTGGACAGGATATAGCTACTCAGTTCAACCATACGAACGGGCTCAACCTTATTTCACGTGCTCACCAGCTTGTGATGGAGGGCTACAATTGGTGCCAGGTGAACCAATCCTCACAAACTCTTAACTCCAATACTTATCTTCAAACTGAATTCACCGGTGAAATATATTTAACATAGAAAATATAAATTAGGGTGGTTTTATTTATTTTACCTTGTAACAAAGTAATCTCTTTCGAGAATTACACTAATAAAGATGAAAAAAGAAGAGAACAATGGACCCTGTCAGTTAGCATCGATATTTTTTTACCTAATTATTGACATACGAACAAATAATAAGCAGAAATTGAGATTGGATAATTCCTAATATTTGTTATATTGTATAATTAACATTTTTCCAACAGTAAAAAGTCTCAGACGTTATTTTAGCCGTCCACAATTTTTTTTATTGTTTGAGTAACTTCATTTCTTAAATTCTTTTGTTTTGACCCTTCAGGAGAAAAATGTGGTTACTGTATTTAGTGCTCCCAATTATTGCTACCGGTGTGGGAATATGGCGGCAATTCTTGAGATTGGGGAGAATATGGAACAGAATTTCCTACAATTTGACCCTGCTCCTCGGCAAATTGAACCCGACACCACGCGCAAGACTCCTGATTATTTTTTGTAATTTTCA